>CAUHTR010000056.1:152500-238108 GCA_959609185.1 Schmidtea polychroa
GCCAGAGCCCTTCTCAATGTCCAAGATTTATGTACTATCCGAATTGGAAGACCGGTACGTTTAAGTTCTTTTAGGATCTTGAAGTCGAGTATGTCACTGATGAATGGGATATTCAGATAGAAATATTTCTTTTGTGTTAATTCCCTAGATCTTCTTGAGGTAGAATTCATTCTTTCAATGTCCTCACCTTGGTATCCGTTTCGCTGTAGGATTTTATTGAAATTTGATTGTTCTTTAAAGTTTTCGTTTTTCTCCGTGCATCGATTGGCTATTCTTCGTTTCTCGTTTCTTATGACATGGAAGCGCTGATCTTTGGTGCATAAATATTTCTTTGCGAGCTGGTTTTCTGTAGAACCCGTATGTTGGAGTATTTCCTTCTATTTTGATTCTCAAATCCAATAAATTGAGGGATCCATCTTCTTCCGGATATTCGATTTCGAACTTAATATCTTGATGAGCCGCATTGGATGTATGAAATATTTCCTCCGCTTCTTTTCTGCTTTTGGTCGTGATGAAGATATCATCTACATATCTTGCATAGAAACCGATGGGTTGTATGGTCCTCAGTGTCTGTCGTTCGAGGTTATCCATAAAGATGATTGCTGGTCCATTTTTGTTGGACACTATAGGTCTAATTTTGATACCATGACCCTCTTTGTGAGTTTTAATTAGGTGGTAGAAGTTAGAAAGATCAGAATTTTTTGTGACGAAGCTGTTGGTAATGTTTTATTAGGCTTCTAGAAGCTAATTATAGAAGCTGTTAAAAAATTTAAAAATTTTTAGTTTGTGTCATTTTGAAATTTTAAATGTAAAAAATTTTAAAAGTGTTTAGTAACCAATGAGAATTAAGAGAAAAGAAATAAAAGAAAGATTGAAAGGTATTTTGGGGAAGAACATTGCTAAATTCCAGGAGATTGACAAGGACTATCTTATAGTCGAAAATTCTTTCATTAAATACATTATTTGCAGCAAAAGGCTTAAATTATCATTTTATTGTTTTAAATAATAATAATAATAATAATAATAATAATAATAATAATAATAATAATAATAATAATAATAATAATAATAATAATAATAATAATAATAATAATAATAATAATAATAATAATAATAATAATAATAATAATAATTGCCATGAAAAATAAACAAACAATAATTCCTTTCTTATTTTACATAATTTTAAAATTATTTAACTATTTATTTTTGAATATTTACTTATTTGATGTATTTAAACTAGTTAATTCACTTAAATTAAAAAACTTCAAGTATGATCCTGTCAAATTAAAAATTTTTTTGTCTAATTCAAAGAAATTAGAAAGGAAAAATTTGAAACAAAAAGTAAAGAAGATTCAGTTGATGATTATTCCTACTAATTATAATATGAATTTTTTTTTCATAGAACGTTTTAATTGTTTAAAATTAATAATTCAGTTTTAGTTTCTATTTTATTGTTCACTAACTGTTTTATTAATCAACCCCTCTTGTGGGAATATTCGATTATAATCAACATTTCTATGGAAATATTATGAATAAATAATAATTGATATTCCATCTTAACTATTATAATTATAACTATTATAATAAATTTTAATATATAACTTACTAATTTTAACCTACTCTCAGTGATTAAGTTATATTGTGAAAAAACCATTCAAACAAGACATATCCTCACAACAAAACTACTATATAGTGAAAATTCCAGAACTTAAAAAAATCACAATAATAATATTTAAAGATATTTTGAAACCTGAAGACTTACCGTAATTGCATATTTAAATTTTGTTCGAGATATTAAAGAAAAAAGGTGTGATATTGCTCTTGAATTTGAACAAGAAATGCAAACTGCTGCATTTTATTCGTTACTTGAAAAGAGTTTTAAAACTACCAGATTATCAAGTTATTACCATCAGAAATGAAAAATTCATATGTTTAGAAGCTTTGAAAATGGAAACTGATGGTATTTATGAGATGACTTATAACAGCATAATAAAATGTGATGTTGATATTCGTTACGATTTATATAGCAATAGAGTTTCATCAGGTGGTTTCCATATGTATCCTGGCATTTCTGACCTATTGGTAATGGGTCTATTATCGATGACAATTAACGAAACTAGATAAGCCATTAACGCAGATTTTTTTTCTTAAATGAAATATTTTATCCTAAAATAAGTCCTGTATTTTTAATTGAATTTTATCTTGTTTTTCACTTGATTAATATTTTATTTTATAATTTGAAGAAAAAATGAAAATAAAATAAATGGAAAATGAAAATAGATCAATGGTGAAAAATTAATATAAATTCTTTACTGAATTTTAGAAAACGAATTTGAAGTCTATTTTAGACATGTCTATTTCATGGAATGAACATTTATGGAAAAAGAGATTAATTAATTTTACTTACTTGTGACAGAATGGATGTTGATATCTATTTGAATTTGGTTACCATATTGTCTGATATTCATGATGTGTTTTAGAAGATGAATGATTTTATTCTCAGACACATTCGTTTTGTAAATATTTACTGTCATGAGTCTCTGTTTGTCCTCAGCTGCTGCAAGACACCATCGAAGAATATATATCCAATCTGAGATTGATGTCACGAAATTTGAATATCGCGGACAATGTAAAGAAGGTTTTTGGGTATGCTTTGAGAGATGATAACAAATTTGTTTGTTGAGTAACTCGTGTAAATAAATTAATCCCAACTGAATATACAACAAACCTCTCGGTTCTAACTGAAGGATAATTTGATCACTGAATTGTGATTGAACCTGAAATTCATTGATCAACTCAATCAAATTCAAACCCCCATAATACGAGAGTCGTTTATTACAACCTTCGAGTGATTGATATATCAAAATTGAAATGAAATTCGATTCTCGTAGGTCCACAAAAAATCTTTCATCCCATATCACTTTATCCGAAAAGATCTCTGATGAGGTTTCAATTCGAACATCGGAATTCATTTTTACCATACACTGCAAGAGACGAAGGGATGAAGAAATCGGTAAAACTGAGCCTGGCTGTAGATTTTCAGCTCGTAAAATATCGAAAATAATTACTCCGGAAAACGAATTATCTGTTTGATTTGAAGTTTTTAACCTGAATCCCGTGTCTCGAGTCGACATTAATAATCGAAAGGATGAAAGTAAATCTTTTGAATGATCAAGGGACTGGATAATTGAATGTATACAATTTTCTGATTGATAATTTGAAACAAATGTAGGATCAGAATTACTTCCATCAGTTTGATTACCTATATAAATAAAAAATTAAAAATTAGATTAAAATTAAAAAAAAATTTAAAAAAATTAAAATAATATTTAAAAGTCCAGAGGCGACGAGAGCGGTATCATTCCTTTAATGGAGGTTGAACAGGGGAACAAAAGTAAAGTCAGACCGATCCTCGAATTTCCAGAGCTAAATGAATATTTTCAAAGTCACACTGGAAACATCGCAGTCTGCCAAGAGAGTTTACGAAGATAGAGACAGATAAGTGAGAATTTGTTTTTATTAAACCTGAAAAAAGTTTATCTACAATTGCACGTAAATGAATCATTATGGAAATTCCAAACTGTTAGGTTTAATAAAATATTAATTACAATTTAACGCGTTTAGGATTTTGTCTTAGTAGTGCACCAAAAATCAATTCAGAAATTTTGGGAGGCATCATTAATAAACATTGAACTGGTCGTGGAACATTTGCGAAGTTTTGGATTAAAAACCAAACCTCCGGTAGCAATCAACGGATCAAGATCTTTGGTTTGCAAGTGCAACAGCTAGAATATGGCCAATTAATAAAGGTAAAAAGTGTATATGAGATGAACAAACGTGACATTTACTCAATATGTGGCAAACTGGTTGCTCATTTCGCATTTGCTAAATCTGGCATATTGTTATGTTAAAAGAATTTTAACAGGAGAAAGGTGGAAAGACCCTCCGGGGAATAAGGCAGTATTGTTACTTCAAGAGATAAAAATTCGGTTGAACCAGGTATATCCTGTGCTAGATAAGTGGTGCGTGCCCAAGATAAATTATGGAAGAATTCGGTGCGACGCTAGTAGCATATCTCTAGATGTAGTAGTAGAAATAGATAATAGTGTTGTGTAAGATGGTGTATGGGTTCGAAAGATAAATGGTTTTAATCTTGTAAATATTGCTGAATTAGAGTCGGATTTTAAAGGTCTGGAATTAGGAATTCAATGGGATCTCAAAAGAATAGAAATAATGACTGATTCCATATCTATGGGTGTGTGGTTGCCAGCTGTTCTAAATGACGACTACAAAGTAAAGTTTCAAGGTATTGCAAAAGGTTTAGTTAAACGACGGTTAGCAATACTAGCGGAAATGATTTTGAAATTCGAGTTGGAAATCAAGGTTACATGGATAAGGTCAGAATTTAATAAAGCTTATATACTAAGGCATTATCAGAATAGGACTTACCTCATATCGTTGATTGTGGACCCAGTCGGTTTGCAATTTTGAGAGAGGTAGACTGAGAGTACACTGAGGGTGTTGTCCCAAATATCGAACAAAAATTGAGATAAGAGCTCCAATAAATGAAATTTTATGTGATAACGAACGTTAAAGTGTTTCGATGTGCAAAATTAAAAACGATATATGATAAATTTGAAATAATGCTAATTTCTAGATGTGCTAATCGACCTTCAGATGGAATCGTCGAACGCAATTACCAAACTATCAAAAGAATAGTGACAAAATGCAATAAAATTCCACTAGAAATGGTGTTTTAATTCAATGTTGCTCCACTCAGGAATGGTGATGCTTCGTTAGCACCGGAAGTAGGAGTACATTCGTATTCATGACGTTTTTGAAACAATCTCGCTGAAGAAAACCAAGTGGATTGTCGGTTTACAATCAGACTGAAGGTATTTGTCAAACCAAAGTGTACATGGGAGTGGTTACAAAAGTCATGCTCATCACAAAAGTAGACGTTGATGGTGTTCCAAGACATATTGCGGATCTCAGGTCAAGTGAAGGGATCAATGCAGAACAAAAATTGAGCAATAAAGAAATTCGAAAGGAATCAATCTAATGGTATATGTCACAATCAGATGTAAAGGAAGATGAAGTTGTCAAATGAGTTGTCAAATCATTCCAACATAACAGTTGATGAAGGGTCAAAAGAAGAGATCAATACAGTAAATTCGAAGTCCACTAGGGCGCGTCGACTACCGGGCTATCTACAAAATTTTATTATTGATCGTGACGAACAAGGGATGTTGTGATAAATTAAATTAAAATTTGTTTTAATAATGAAAATTGTCAGTGGAATAGATTTTTAAATTGTATATCTTATTTTTCATTATTAAGGTGAGATGTACATTAATTTCAGAATATAATCCTTGTAATGCCTTATTTTAGTTTTACATATTTCTACGGGCGATAAAACTTATCTGACAGTATGATAGTGTTATATTATCCCAGCGAACATAACAAGTAGGGCATCTATGTGATGACAGCGGCTGTTGATATTCATCGTGCTACACAAGATTTTCATGAGATTACTTTTGAGGACTAAAATAAGTCTTGGAAGACATTAAAATTTATTTCTGGTTTATTTCTGGCTAATTCAACTCTTAACCCTATTAACACTGGGTTGTGACTTTGAATCACATTTTGTTTTAATTACTAGATATTATACTCAAATACATTGATGTTTCCAAATGATAACAATGTATTCTATCATTTATAAATTCTTCGCAAAATCGTGGCGTTTTTCGTAAGTATATCAACCTGGTAATAATAGGGTTGAACAAATACTGATTGTTTTCATCAAATATTATTAAAATTTCGGAATAAGAAAATATTCATGTTCTTTAAGTAATCATTTTAGCTTAAGAAAAACCTTCCCAGTTTATAGTATCCAATAAATTGTCTCATAATGACTTAAAATAAATTTATGAAGTTTTTATTTTCGTCAGTAAATCAAAAACTGTCAACAAAAAATAAATAAAATTACTCAATTTTCTTTAAACCTAAAATAAAACTAAAAAAATTTATTTTTGTTTCAACTTTAATTTGTTGATCTTTTAAAACATAATAAAATGGGAAGTATTTTATCCAGTAATTCGATTGAAAATAATTCCCAATCTAAATGAAATATACCACAAATAAATTTTGAATCCATTATGAAAATATTTTCCTTCAAATTAGAAACCGTTTTTTATGTTGAAATTTCCCTTGTGATTAAAATAAACAATTTTATTTGATCTAAATTTTAGGGAAAATGGAAACAAGTTAATCATATCTGTATATAAAGTTAATATTATATTTGATAAGAATTTTAAACTTTTACAATTTTAGAATTAAAAATTAAATAAGGTTTAAAAATATTAGAATAATAATAATAATAATAATAATAATAATAATAATAATAATAATAATAATAATAATAATAATAATAATAATAATAATAATAATAATAATAATAATAATAATAATAATAATAATAATAATAATAATAATAATAATAATAATAATAATAATAATAATAATAATAATAATTGTCAATTAATTGTCAAGTCAGTATTTTTGAATATTAATTTCTAATTGAGACAAGATAAAAGTGCTTGCAAAAACAGTGAAAATCCAATAATTTCAATTATTTACCATTTCTATTAACTGTCTGTTTAAGATTTGTTCTAATTGTTGTTTACCTGACGATTTCAAGCTTGGTTACATTTTATAATCAAACAAAATATCTGTTGTTTAAATTCGATTGAAATTTCCATAAATAATTGACAACAACAATTTCTGCATGCAATAAAGTTTTGATACAAAAAGAATAAGTTAAAAACAATTTTCAATCGTTTCATGTAGAAAATAAGATATCATTCTGATAATGTTTTCGCACAGTTCAGCCAAATAGAAAATAAATTGTTTTTTACTAATTCACTGTCTCACTAATTTTCCTTTACAAACTTTATTCTGATTCACAAATTCTTTTCAAGTTTATATATGAAATAGTTGAAATATCACCTACGAAATAATTTCATAAAAAGCTATTAAAAACGTTTTTTTTTGTTTTTATTCCTTTTCACTGATATTTGATTAAAAGAGATGCAATTTAAGAATATATTCTATGTAAGTTCATGTAATAATATTCATAAAGTTACAATTTAATTATTATGCAATGTATAAATATTTTTTAACAAAAAAAACTAAATACGATATTAGTTCCTATCTTGGTGGAAAATAAGGAAAATACTGAAAGCGACTGAAGAGTTTCTACATGGGTAGGTTAGAGTCACATCAAATGTTCAATTGGTTTTTAGAATTTATTTCCAATGTCAATACATAAATTTCTTATCAAATACAAAAACATATTTTTTCTACTTTCCGCCCATCCATATTCACTAACAAACTGACTAAAACAACATGCCTTATTATTTTACTTCTCTTTTATAAAACTATCCTTCATCTATTCTTTATTACAGTAAATCTTTACACAATGATAATCTTAATTTACGTTTTATTATAAAGTTTGTGGTTAAATCATCAGTACTTTATAATGTGCTTATAGGTAACCATTTATTTCAAGGCTTCAAGATAATACATTTTATGGATTAATCTTTAAATACATATTTATTATTATTATTATTATTATTATTATTATTATTATTATTATTATTATTATTATTATTATTATTATTATTATTATTATTATTATTATTATTATTATTATTATTATTATTATTATTATTATTATTATTATTATTATTATTATTATTATTATTATTATTATTATTATTATTATTATTATTATTATTACTACTACTACTAATAGCTATTATGTAGTTTGTTTCAATATATTTTTGGTATTAAATGCAAATATTAAATTTCCTTTAGAGATTATGTTCTCAAGAGGCATATAAATTTACATTTTGTCTCAAATATCTCTTCAATTATCGATAAAAAATAGTTATAATTAATATTAAATAATAATTGTAATGAAGATAATTAAACTAAATTAGAAAACGATTGAATTAATTGAAAATAGAAATTCCAATTACATTTCTATTATAGTTTAATTATTCATTTTTACTTAGAATAAATTTAATTGTAAATTAATATAAAAATTGTATTTTAAAAACAGTTTCGATGATGAAATTTGTGGGAAAAGTAAATATTTCTATTAAATTAATTATATAAAAAATAATCATATTCCAAAGCATGGAAATTAAGTTTTAATTAATTAAATTTTGACTTATAAATTTGTATTTTTTCCACTTTAAGCACCTTTCCTTTAATAAAACACAAAATTTCATCATTGCTTTATATAGTCCGTTTTAAGCAAAAAAATGTTCAATAAAGAGATCCTTTAATAAATTACTACAAATGAGTGAGTTACGAAATAATCTGCTAAAAATAGTTGAAGGAGCAATTTTATAAGTTTTGTTTGTTTAAAGTTCTTCATTGAATATCCATGAAAACTTGAGAATAAATTTTTAATTGAACTTTTAACAAAAAAAGTTCACATCAAAAATTGAAAAATAAAACTTTAATGAAAAATTGTAAAAATAATTTTAACAAATTCTGATAACATTTAAGAAGAGATTAAAAATTAATTTGCAAAAAATTAGTACTATTAATTCGTTTTGTCTATCACTATGACAACCAATTTTTAACCGCATTATGCTGTCCTAAATATAAATTTAATGATTTCATACTTTGATAAATTAATTTTATATATTATATATTATTTTATATATTATGATACATAAATTTATTATAAATATCACACACACACTTAGTAATAATAATAATAATAATAATAATTATTATAATTATTATAATAATAATAAAACAATAAATAATAATAAAGATATAAAATGTTTAATAAAATTTTATAAAATATTTTAAAATTAAATGGTAAATAATATTCCTATTTCGAAACAAAAATCATAATGAAATTCGAAAAACAAAAAAATAATAATTTAAATGTTATAAACATACATGGCAATGATTTAATTATAAGAAAGGGCCAAACAGACATTCTTTTCACTATATAAATGAAGGATTTTTAAACAAATTTATTAATTGTATTAATTATTAATTATGTAAAAATAATTTTTTATTAAAAATATTTCATTCTTTTAAAAATTATAATATATTAATTTTTTAAATTATAAAATTTAGTTGTTAAATTAAATAATTTATTAATTATTTAATTTAACAACAACAATCTATACATACAATATACAAAAAAAATATTTAAAAACATTTAAAACACTTAAAAACATTTAAAGTTATAAAGGGAAGATAAGATAACAGTTAGGGAATTTAAACTATAGGATAGTGTCAACTTCATGGAATATACAAAATATGTTTATTAATAAGTTTAAAACTCCGATCGAATTGTGTTCTGATCTCGTTTATTAGTTTACATGTAATGGATGTAATACCACATACATTGGAGAGACTTCCCGTCATCTCTGTATTCGAGCTCGAGAGCATTATAGATCGAAGGCATTGACCAATATTAGTGAGCACAATAAGGGCTTTAAAAATAAAATAGATATGTCTGATTTTAAAATGTTATTAAAACTTTTCGATAATTATTGGGAACGTGTAATTTGTGAGGCGTCATTGATAAAGTCATTGAATCCAAAAAAATAATGTGCAGAATGCAGTAAATACAAGGTTTATCTCGACATCTGTAGCGGGTAATACAGAGAAAAAAAGGGAAAACAAAATCATCTCAAGTACCGCAAATGGGCCAAGCTATAAAAGGAACGACACAGAAGTTAGAGTTAGTCAGAAGAGTTAGAGAGAGTTAGAATTAAAAGGAGGGTTAAATTTAGAGAATTAAAAGGAGAATAAAGGGCGAATTCACAAAAGAGTTAAAATAGAATTAAAAAGGGAATTAAGCAGAGTTCAAAACAGAGTGAAACCATAGTAACAGAATAGAACTTGTTGATAATAAATAATTGATTGAGAGAATGACGAGAATCTTTTTAAAATTTGAATATAAAGTGGAAGTGAGTGAATAAATTTGTAGTCAAAGCAAATAGAACAATCGATCAACGTACCATGTAATAGAGTTGGTTGACGGCTAGTAATTATTGTTGTTGTTACAAATATTATACGAGAAGAGCTATTCTTTACGTAGTGTCGTAATAAGCTCTGTGTGATTAATTGATTTGGAGTTAATCGGTTGTAATTGCAACTTTTACGATCTATTGTGAATATAAATAAAGGTATGTCTTGTTCGGGATTGTTAATTTGTGAATTAATAAAACACGCTTTGAAGTCAGAGTGAAAAATTTGAATTTACAAATATTGTCACCAACACATCAACCTAACAATTATAAAACGCAATGGTAATGATATTAATACATTTTTTTATCATCTTTTTAATAATAAAAAACTATCAAAGAATTAATTAGCTATTTGGATTTGAAGATATTTTTTGTTCTATTTTGCTAGTTTTTAGAAAAAATAAAATCAAAAGAGAAAATACTTTGTGCTATATGGAGATCAAATCACAGTATGAAACAAAATTAAAAGCCGGAAAATAATATAAAATTGTTGATAGACTTCCTTTAATTAATGTAATTAGTCAAAAATAATGTCAAAGAAAAATTTGTAAAAGAACTCGTTATTAAAATTATTATTTCTAATAGTATTACTTTTATTTTTTGATGACTATTTTGTAAAAAATAAAAAAAAATATTTGGTAAATGTGTAGAGAATTGATTCATGTCCTTTAATATGATTATAATTATAATTTACTATAAAATATTTTCATTTTGGAAGAAATGTAATTTTTGTTTTGCAAAACTACAAAATTCGACTCGTTTTGAATAGCTGAAATTTCTTTTCAATAAACTACATACTGCAATTATTGTTGACTGAAGAAATTCTTACAGCTGTGGAGAAATTCGATTGAAATTTATATTTCTTCTTTTGTTATATATATATATATATATATATATATAATATCACTGATATTTATCATTATTCTTTTGTATTTACAAATATCCTCGAGTGAAACCTGTATTTCAAATTTCTATGATTTTTTTATACATCTTTTATTTATACATCAAAACCTTCGATTTATTTTTATTAACAAATATGACAATTTCATCAAAGTTAAATTTATTTTCTTATTATATAATTTCTTATTATTTAATTAATTTTTTATTTTGATATTCCAAAATGTTGACCAAAAAGATTTTATGGATTGCCATTATGCTTGTTTAATTAACAAACAAGCCAATGCAAGGGGTTTCATATATCATATTTAGAAAATCAGGATAAATATGGTTTAATTTTACAAAACTCGGCGAGAAGTTACTTAGAAGACCCTAACTAGCTAAATATTAACATTGCAATTTTTCTGCAATGTTTTAGGTAAATAGATATAAATGTACTATATACTTGATGTGCTATACACGTCTTATGATCTTAGCTAAGGTGGCAGTTCTATTAACAAGCGCCCAACTTATTATAAAAGTTAAAATAACATGCAAACTCTGCAAATTGCTTTGGACGGGCTCACCACTCGCAAATGTTAATCAATTTTCAGCGCAAATTAAATATTTAATTTTCAAGAATTTATAAAAGAAAATATAAATTGATTTTTTTGAATATCCGGTTTTGATAGACCTTTAATTATCAAAAATTTAAACTAGACAAAATGAAAAACATTCTTTTTAAAATGATAATTTTTTTAATTTTTAATTTTTCGTTAATTCTGAAAGGATTTATGATTTCAAAAAATTAACAATTTAAAAACAATTCTTTATTTTTTGCAATAAAAATCTTTTATTTAATTTTAATCATCGTATTTTTGTTATATGACGTTAAAAAATATAAATTTTAAGAATGATTACAAATATGACACCCCCCCCATTGATTTTATAAATTATCACTGAATCAATCTTTGATTATTTATTATAAATTATTTTAATTATTTTAATGATTCATAATGTTTAAAAGTAAATTATTAAAAAATTATTTAGATTTAATGAAGTAAGTAATATTTTCCTTTTTTAATCGTAATATAATATAAAATTTCATTTTAAGGAATTATATCTCATCAAGCTGTACAGCGAGGGGACTAAACTCGAAAAGGATTTCAATAAAAACTCAAATGTATCAATTATTTTAACCAATTTTACTCCTTATATTCAAAAAGCACCAAATTTTTCATTAAAATTTACTGATACCGAAATTAATTTTTGTTTTTAATTCCCGCCGAAAAGATAAAAATACAAATTAATTCATTTTTACAATAAGATTTCATAATTAAAAAAAAATTTAAATATGTCTAAGTAAACATTTTTTAGAACTAAAATTCACATACTTTGCAGAAAAAAAAGATGCGTACAATGTCCTTCAAAAGATTAATAAAAATAAAATAATAAATTAAGCACTTGAAAAAAGCAGTGCAAGAATTTGATATTAAATATATTAGCCAATAAACTAATATAGAAATAAAGATAAAATAAAACTGTATTTGAAAATGAAGGAACAAAATGTTGTCTGGGATCATCTAGTCAAATAAGTAGAGAAATGCTAATAAAGCCAGTTTCCAAATGAGAAAGAAACAAAAGTAAATTTCAAAAAAATGTAAGCATCATATAAAATTTAAGTATTTATTTGTGATAAGTTAAGCATAATTATAATATATGCTTTACCATTATAAAAATTATTTATAAAAAAATTATGTTTTAGTCATGAAGCTCCCAAGATTTTTATGAAAATTAAAATGTTAATATTAAATGAATTTAAACAATCTATTATATAATAAAACAAAATATGCAACATGATTATTTCTTTTCAATTGACATTGTATTTATTAAAAGATTGACCATTAATCAGTAGAGATATCGATGTATTTTAGATATTCAAGAATTTTCGGCACATGCCTTTTCAAGTGATTATTTTATATATATCATTTTATATATATCTGATAACGAATTAAACAACGAATTAAACGAATTATTAATAAATAATATAATAAACCCTTGCAACGAATTTCAAATTCATTACATCATTCATTAAATAATATATTATTTTTACTAATAATAGTCATATTTCTATTATTAATATCATTATTTTTTACCGAAAGGAAAAAAATATTGTTTAAATGAATCTCATTAAATTACATTAATTCGAAAATTGTAGATGAGAAACTGTAAATAATCGACAGAGATAACTAGTGAAAACTAAAATATTCAATTTATCATGGATAAATGCAGAGAGAATTTAATTTAAGTTTTTTTTAAAGAAATACAGATGAAATATTTTATTTATGACATCATTTGTTCATGCATTAGTAAATTTCAAATTTAGTTATATTTTCTGAGAAATAAAATGAACATTAATTTATTTTTATCAAATTCAATTTTTGAGCAAAAAATGTGAAATGGATAAATTATTCAAATTAAAATGCTTCTCGGCAATCATCAAATTTATTTATTAACCAAAATAAAAAAATAATTCAATATTAATAACAGTTAAATTTAAAAAAAATTTATTTCATGAGATTTAAATTAATTTAAAAGAAAAAATGTATTTCATAATTTAAGAAATTAAATTCAAGAAATGTTATTTATTTATTTGATAAATAAAAATAAAAAATTGTTGGATAGAAATTACAAGTGAGTTAGTTGAAATATTTGTTGATTGACTCCAAATCTGTTTCATTTAAGACTATTTTATTTATAACTTATCTAAATAGATTGTTTTAGCACTTATTATTTTAACAATATAATCTTGGGAAATTGCGAATTAAGAAATAATCAAGGAGACATTAATAAGCAGAAAACGATCTACTTGAAACTTATCTAAATCAAAAAATCCTAAAAGTGAACAATGCGACAAGAAATACAATGAAAATTCATAAACTGTGTTTGTTCAATAACGCTTCAATGTAGGACTTTAAAACATATAAAAAATAACCAAAACAGAATCTTAGACTACCCGTTCTCATTTCACATAATGGATTTGGTGACCCTTCTCAAACCTCCTGTCTTATGTCATATTTTTTTAGTTTGTTGAACAGTAAATTCATTTTCTTTTGTCAATAATAGATATTTCAATAAACAAAGAAAAATATATATTTGTTTCATTAAACTCAAAATTTTATTTATACTTATCTATTTTATACGCTGCAACTCACATTATTTACTATGAATACTTCTGACCGGATTTCAGTTGTTCAATCATAAAATTGGTGGAACAGTTTTTTCCAATTTATAAAATATTATTACAAATGATTATTGTCACAAAAATACGTTATATATTTTAAATCTACTAATTTAAACAATGTTATAATTAAAAAATATTGTTATTGTTATATATCTTTTCAAAAGAATATTTATTTTATAACTATATGCGTTCAATATATCTCAGAATATATGTAAGGTTTAAGTAGAAATTCTCACCGGAAATAGTTCTGAAACCCTGAGTTGAAAGATCTAGGTTAAGTATAAGTAATGATCCTAGCTTTGGTCGGCCAATATATAGCGACATTATACAACTGTAGTTGATAATTGAGTCAAATTCACATTAAAATAGAAGACGGATCACGTTTGTGAACGAGAATAAATTAAACATAAGATTTTAAAGAAAAATAAAGCAGTCACTCCCTTATGTTAAACTTAAATCATAAAACAGCAAATGCTAATTTATAAAACCGGTGAATTTCTTACATTTTACTAATGAGAACCAATTTTTTTGGAAATCTGTATTAAATATCAACACCCCCCTGTAATGTAAAATTTTACAAACTTTTAATTTATTATTAAATTTAATTATATATTTTAAAACCTGTTAATTTTAATAAATTTTAATTATTTTATTCTTAAATATAATCTCCCAAATATGATAAATACTTTGAAATAAAAACTGATATATTGATAAAGGATAATTTTAAAAATATTTAAGAAAATCGCAAGATATTTTACAAATTTTATTAAAAAAAGTATTTCATGATTACTAAATATCAATGACAAAATGATATTTTATTCAATCATTAAAACGACACATGTCAATCATATTCTGATTTATAGAGATAATATGAAAATTTAAATAAAAAATAACTTTTAAAAAAAATCAGCATTTTAATTATGAAATTCGTGTATGTTTTTTATCATAATTTTAAAAATCTAATTGTTAGTCGTTGTCTGGATTATGTTCATCTTATATAGACTTTTGTGTTGCGTTATAAAATGTCAAAATTGAGAAAATATTGTTTATAATATATGGAATTTTAAATATCGTACAAAATATAATAAAACTTTAATTTTTTAGTTATATTTTTGAAATTGTTAATTATTTTTTTATTATTACGTATTAAATTACTTCAATTAAATTTTCCTAATTACAGTGGCGTAAAACAAGTAAACTAACACCAGCATCCATTATCTTGCTTAGTGGGAAATCTATAGATAAGAAATTAAAAATATATATATATATATATATATATATATATATATATATATATATATATATATAGATGCAAATGAAGTTTATTCAAAATGATTAATTATACTATAAATGAAAATATTAAAAATTTATTTTTAATAAAATTATGTTATTGATTTGAATTTTCTTATAATGCCTTTATTAATAAACTGTGCTCATTAAATTATTTCGCTAGATAGTATTAAAAAGCAACAAAATATTGAATAGAAAAGGGGAACCAATTCAATGTCCGTTCTTTCATCAAAATTAATATCCTCAATATGAAAGATATCTAGTTGCAAAGAAATATTTCTTCTACTGTATTTACCAAATTTAGCCCCATATAATAATCATTTCATTTGGAGTTTACAGGAATATGTTAATGGAAAAAATAGGAAATTGAAACGATATCAAAATCAAATCCTATTTAAAATAAATTTCCAAATAATAATTGAAACTTTGTAATTTCTTGAATTATTGGAACATTATTTTGTTTTTAATTTGTTTTTTTATTATAGTTATTATTATTATTACTATTATTTTTATTATTATTATTATTACTATTTAAAACAATAAAATGATAATTTAAGCCTTTTGCTGCAAATAATGTATTTAATGAAAAAAAAAATTTTTCGACTATAAGATAGTCCTTGTCAATCAAGATCTTATAGTCGAAAAATTTTTTTTTCATTAAATACATTATTTGCAGCAAAAGGCTTAAATTATCATTTTATTGTTTTAAATAATAAATGCTGCTACCAAGAAATCATCATTTTATTATTACTATTATTATTATTTTTATTTATTATAATTTGTTTATCATTAAATAATTTGAATTTATTAAATTAATCGCTTAATGTTAAAGAAGATAAAAACAAATTTTACTGATAAATGAATTGTTTAAATTTGTAAATATTGAATTGAACTTATAATGGTCAAAATAGAACACGCGATTTTTGAGTTTAATTATTGTCATTTTTGATGGATTTCAAATTCATAGAAAAGTTAAACAAACCAAAATTGGAAAAAATTCTATATTTATTGAGAATTGGGAAACATGTCACGTAATTAATTAATATATTCCATTTATTAAATTGACTGGCTTGTTTCTAATTTTGGATTTTTTAGGAATTTCTGTTATGAAATCAAATTTGTCATACTCCTTTTTCCCATTGGAAAATTTAATTTTATTTTGAAAATATTTCAAAAGTGTAACACTATTTTTAATAGTTTCTGAAAATAAATATTTTTCACATGTAAAACGAAAATAAACAAAGAGAAATATATTTGCTAGAAATACAGGACCAAAGAGTTCTCCACCATCGGTCTATCAAAAATATAGTTTTTTAGATCTCGTAAAAAAATTATTGACTTATAGTGTATAATGAAATGAAGATAGAAGAAATTTAGAGGGAAAAGATTGATAGGGAAATCGATAAAAGATTTTTCAGAACATATATATTGAATTTTAAATGTTTGTTAGCAATTTATAATCCTTTTCCATTTATCAACTAGCTAAATAAATATATTTATGTATTTAAAATCATCCTCTGTTTGTTGGAAGTTTGTGCCATAGTGTTTTACGATATGTAATAACAAATTTCTATGTAGTTCCATTATATGTCAAAGAGAACGTTTTGAGAAGAAGGCAGAGTTAAGATGTTGAACTAGTTTACTGGAAAGACCAATCACATTACCCTTAAAGCGTGGGCAATTTTCGGAATAAATTATTTACAAATTGTACGTTAGTATATATATATATATATATATATATATATATATATATATATATATATATATATATATATATATATATATATATATATATATATATATATATATATATATATATATATATATATATATATATATATATATATATATATATATATATATATATATATTTATATATATTTATATAAAGCAAACTTTTGTATTTATAATATTATAATTTAAGATGAAATAAATCTAGATAATTCAGATATTGATAAAAATTATTAATATTGTTTTAATTGCACCAAGTTAATGACTTTTCTTATTTTAATGAGAATGTAAACTTTCAACAGCAAAAAAAGCAATTGTTATAAAATACAATTTGTAAAATACAAATATTTTGAATTAAACCATTACAATCTTTTAAATTGTATTAAATTTATTGTTACTGAAATATTTTTTCTGTTGTAATTCTTTTTTATGAATAAAACTTCAGATTAAATTATTAGATAATTTCTTTTCGAAACATACATTATTATTTTTCAATTAAAAAAATTGAATCATAACAAAATGATTTTGTTTCGTAAAAACGTTTATAAAGTAAGGAAGTCAAATTTTATGTTCTAAAATAATTTAAGATATTTATTAATATTTATAAGAATTTTCCTAAAATAAATAAATTTTATGATTAATGATTTGCATTATTATATATACATTCCATAATTTCTAAAATGGAACAAAAGTCAAACAATGAGTAAAATAATTGCTATTTAGATCTCATTGTTCAGTATTTGTTTTCGTCAGATTTAACAAATTTAACATTTTGTTAATCACTATTGTTTTAATCACTATTGTAATATTATAACTGCCTGCCAAAGCCCTGTTTTTTAGAGATGCGATTAAGTTATATCTATTAATCATATGCATATAAATATAGTTCTGGGCTTCGCCGAAGATGTACACTTACTTTACAGATTAAGTAATAAATATTTAAGTAAATGATTTACTAGAGTATGGGTTCTCAAACTTTCCGCTACCGGTCAAAACCAGACTTAATTTGAATAGCCAAAATTGAGGATATTCCAAAAGTAAAAAAAATTATAAAATGTCTATAAATATATATAAAATATTATATAGACTTATAGATTAATTATTTAAAATATTGTTAAAATAGTATTTCCAAATTAACATTTTAAATGTTTAATTTCAAATGTCAAATTTTTTATAAATTTAGTTTGGTAATGTGAATGAAATGCTTGATTAATAAAATCTTTACTTCTGAAAATATAAATATTTTATATTTCAAAAACTCCTCAAAATATCCGTTGTTCGAATAATAGAGAAAAAATTGATTTTTGGTTTAAATAAATTATTTGAAAATTGTTCAATTAATGGATGTTAAAAACACCAAATCAACGATAACTAAAAATATATAATTTTATTTGAAAAAAATTTATATTGAAAAATTAAATTTAAGAGTTTAATTTTTTAAAGTATTTTAATTTTATTATAAGAACTTTTTTTTCAAATTTCACCACTGATTTCTTTTCCATTGATTTTATTAAAAATCTTGATGACTATGAATCAGTAAATATATCGATGTTTTTAATATTCACGAATTTTCGACACTGTCTTTTTCAAGTGAATACTCTATTTATACATTATTTTAATTTTGTTAAAACTGTTATATTTTTTGAAAAATATCAAGTGAAAAGTAAGAAATCACTAAGAAATATCCAATAACAGAGGAAGAGAGAGAAAAGAATTTGCTAAATCTCACAAAAGACTAAACAACACCTATTTTAGGTTGAAATATTTCAAGTCTCTGTATCATTTTAAAAATTTCAAGAGATTACTTGCGATTTCTTTATTATATATTTTTGACTTTACTCTTGATTAAAATATTTTACAATAATTAAATTAAATATTATTATAAAGTAAATAATAGAGACTTTACAAATACAATTCCCTAACTTTTATCAGCAGTAAAATAAAGATAAAAGTTTGAGATTTACCATTTCATTACAAAGTAACAATTGCTTCAGCTGAAATTATAATTCCAAAGCTTAAGTAGAAACGATTATATATAGGAAATACTTATTTAGATCAAATTAAAATGTTTTCTTTTCTCAATAACTGTCATAATTTCTATTCCCAGTACATCCGAAATCAAATCTAAGGAGCATCACAAGTACATAAAAAGAAAATTATATTTGTCACTTTGAGTTACTGTTGAATAGTCAAATTGTTTAATTATTGTTTTAATACGATTATTTTAAAAATTAATAAACATCAAATTATTTGCAAAAAGTAGTTTGTTTAAATATTCTAAAGATTTTTACACTCTTTCTTTAAAAACGTAATTGAAAATTTAAACAACTAATATAATACATTTTAATAATTAATTATATTATTAATTATATTACAGAATAAGCTTAATTAAAAAGAAAATAAAATGATGTTATATCCTCTGAGCAAAGAAAAAATAGAAAAACTTTTATGTTAGTGTACCAGTTACAGATCTAGAAACGGTTACACAGAAGACATCTCTACTTTCATGCTTTATAGTCAATTTCTGTTAATATTGTTTATAAATTTTTGCATTTGGACGCTAAACTTTGCATTAACTATCAAGCGAAAGAGATAAATTAATTTCCCAGCCAATGCCTGCAGACAACTGTTCATCAATCCAATTACAAGAAAATCTTTCTCAAAGGATTTTTGTAGAGATTACTGCTTTCTAAGCAGGGTTTCATGCACGGGGACCAACATATTTCAATCATTCCAAATTGTCAGTTTATTAAAGTAATGGAAGTTAAAATATTTTTGAATGGCTTAGGCTATTAGAAGTAGAATGTTTTTTATACTTTTTTAAATTAGACTTATTCATGCGTTTCATTGGCTTTTTGGATGTATTCCACATCCTAAAGATTTTTCAATATCAATTTTTCTTCTCGGTGAAATATGTGATTCTCTCTCAATCTTTACAAAGTAAGTACTTCCGTTGTTGACATTTGATTTTCATGCATTTGACATTCCAGATGAAAAAAAATTTCACTGATTTGTTAATGTCTTCATACTTTGTTGATTCGAAATTTTTTAGTCATAAATAAAAACCAAAAATCACTGCGCTTTATAGAAATTAAATCTTTTAGATGTTAGTAACATGGGAAAGAAATTTGATCTAGAAAATACAGATATTAAGTTCCATTTTGTTATTAGTACAAAATGAAAGAAGTAAAGAAATTTCACCTCATCCACCCATTCTTTTTGTGCTCAGTATATCAGTGGTTCTCAACCCGTGTTCCGCGAAAAAATGATATTTTATCTTTAAATTTGCATTTAAGATACATATCATCAAAAACCTCAATTAATTTTTGTTATAAGATGATTCAATAAGAAAGCCGTTATACAGATATATAAAGATACAAATATAAAAGTGTTTTTATTGCTTGTTATTGTTGCGCGTGCTATTTTCTTTGCTTATAAAAAGGCATTGTTTACGTTTACGACAGATTTATAGTAATTTGTGATTGGTCACTCATTGTGGGCAAGTATTTTTTGTCAGTGTTCTGCGTAAAAAAATCATGTGGATGGTGTTCCGCGCTTTTATATTAATTGATAACCACTGATATATATATATATATATATATATATATATATATATATATATATATATATATATATATATATATATATATATATATATATATATATATATATATATATATATATATATATATATATATATATATATATATATATATATATATATATATATATATATATATATATATATATATATATATATATATATGTGTGTGTGAGTGAAATTTGAATGAACTTTTGTTTTATTTAGTACTACATTAACCTTACTTTCATTTTATTATCCCATCTAGTTATGATATTATTTTGGTTACAGAAATTCTAGAAAATGCGCCACTTATCAGGCGTCCCTATTTTATTTAATATAATTTGTAGTAGACAGTTCTAGATGGAGTCGGATTGTACGTATTTTCACGGCACAGAGGGAGAAATCATCAGCAATTTGATAATAATGATTATGATATAAATAATTTTTTCATTTATTTCAAAGTTATTACTTATATATAAATAATAAAAATTGATTTTGTTAAAGACTTAAGTTAATTTTTTGAAATTTTACAATATTCATTTTGGAAATTTAATTAATTTTCTATTGCTTGCACGAACATCCCAGAGGCTTTTGCATTTGGATAAGCAGTTCGCAGACAAAATAATAAATTCTATGGTTCGATTTAGGAGATTACGGAATCTTTTAAATATTATTTTAATTTTTATCTGTTTATAATTTATAATATACATTTATTTTATGACATTATTTTATGAAAATAATAAGAAATGTCGATTAGAATAGGAATTAAAAACAAAAAACTTTAATTAAATAAAATTTAAGAAGTAAAATAAATGGTTTTTAAAAAATTTTATTTAAAGTTTAATAAATACCGAAAAAAGGATAAGCTCTTAAAGTTTACTAACCCCATTAAAATAAGACATAATGCAACTATTAAATTAATACAATGAAAATGTTAGAGCATAGTATATTGTTTACAGCGCTTAAAAGATATTTTTGATAGAAAACATTCGTACACTTGCATACTTCCTTTTATTACTCACATATTAACCTTTTCAACTCTTGAATTTTTTTTGTATGACATACCTGTAACTCCCGCATACATTTTGGAAATTTCAAGCAAAAATAGTAGACTAAAGACAAAATTAATTTTAAAATAAAAATAAAAATGGTATCATTCAAATGTGCATTCAAAATGACTATTTATAAATTTTATAGCCTATGAATAGTAGCAACATATTGTCGCTAACCGAGTTACAAAGGAATCTATCACGTTGGCCTATAGTTGCCAATGGAGTGCAAAAGGTAAACATTCTTATTAGTGATTTAATGAGATCATCGCGATATGACTAAATAATTGACGTATTACCCAATATTATTATTTTACTTAAAATTACTCCTATTTAAATTTTTTAAGTAATTCTATATTTCAAATAATTTTATTGTCATATATTTTTAATATAGCTTATTTCATACTGATATTCCCCGATTTCATACGATCTTACCTGATGTTCGTTAATCTTTTTAGCATTTTATTTATTAACTAGTGCTTTACCTCCAACCCAAAAATTCATAAATTTGTTTAAATCATTATTTTTCACATCCAATATTTCGTAATTTTTTATAAATTATCTACTAAATATTATTTCAAAAACTGAAAATTTCATTATCTGTAGCTCTAGGGATTTAACAATCTTCATAAATAGTAATTGAGCTGGTCACTTTTATTACTAATTATAAATATTTGTTAATTAAAAAATTAAATTTGTTTAAATTTGTTTATTCAAAGTTATTAAATTCAATCATGCCAATTTCAATGATCATTAATTCAAATATTAACAAAACAACGATTGCTTTTATGAACATCCATAAGTCAATGGTTATTAATTCAAACGTTTCAAATCAAATTATTACTAAACTCAAGCACTTCAAATCCAACAACTGCTAATTCAAGTATTAACACGTTGAATGCCATGGGAGTCACCGTTGACCAGCACTCAACTCAGCGCCGTGGGGACTACCAGTGACCTGAGAGCTAAGATTAGTAGAAAATTATAATTAGAACAAATGTCAATACTTAAAAATTCTTCATTATTACCATCGATACTGGTGTGGTTTGAAGAATTAATACAGTACAACACATAGCGTGACATCCAACGTGTTAACAATCAGAACATTCCAAACTCAAGCACTTCCAATGTAAAAATGAACGATGTAATTACAGAAGGCGTCAATTATAACACTTGATAAAGAAAATATTGTAAAGTTGTGTTGCCAAGAATTAATTTTGATTTTCTGTCAGATTGAAAATAGATAAAATTTTGATCAACTACAGCTAAATTATATTGAGTATTTTCATAAAAGATTTACAGAAATCAATGAATATTTTCTGGAGAGCCTCATATTCTATTTGGTAAATTTTGTTTATTTTGTCTTTTGTTTCTGAAATTTATTTTCTTTCCGTGTGTTAATTTAAAGAATCAAAGAAGAAATCCAAAAAAATCGATTTTATTTATTAATCACTAAAAACAAACTTCGTTCACAACAATTATAAACTTAGGGTGGGTCTCCCACGGAATTTACCCCATTTGTGAACAATTTGAAATTATATGGTTGAATATTGGCTTTGTTCATGTTGCTAACTGGCTCTTTCGTTATTTTGAGCAAAAATTGTAAATTTTCCAATAAACTTCTATTTATTATTATTATTACCATCAATCATCAAGGTTAATTGCTCGTGGCATTTCTCCTCTACAACCCAACAAACAATTCTCAATAAATGATCTACGAAATTAATAAATTAATTTTTTTCGTTTTAGCTCTTCCCAGTGCTAATTTTTGCCATTAATTTAAAATTATTTTTTTCGTTTTTAAATTTAAATTTTACACCGGTTACCACTTTTCCCTCCCAAGAAGTATTGATTTTTATTTTCTTTAGAATATTCAATTAGCTTTTAATTTATTATTACCAATTTCCATTTCGCCATTATTTTATGTTTTTGTGTAACTCCAACACAATTAATTACTTTTAATTGTAACCTCTAAGTCTAGAAAGTGTATATATTTATATTCTCTGTTTTAAAAGGATTATGATTTAAACAATTAAATATTTAAATCATACATTTTCATATTTTCACCTAATAGTACGCATATGCCATATGCATACTATTTGCTCTGTGTGATTACATGTTTGAAAAATAAAAATAAATTGATTACATAAAACCTAATATTACTTAAAACAATCAGAAAATTAAGTCATAGCCGAAGCTCAAAATAAAAACAATTTAATTTACATATAACTGTGGTATTTGTTGATATAAAACAATCTATTAAAACAAAATTTATTTATTGAAAACAAGATCGTATATCAAAATCAAACAGAAAATAACAGCAATTTTAGTATCATAATCCTTGAAGATTTTTGAGAAAAATAAAATTTTATTGATCAAATTTTTTATTTTAATTATTTTATTTACAGTTATATGAGATAATGCCAAGAAATATAACTAAGGTTTCCGTGGGATGGATTCAGATCAGTTCTTGCACGATTTAATAAATAATGAATATTAATACTATCAAATTTCTTAAAAAAATTTAATATAAAAAATATAATTTATTCTTTTAAAGACAAATGTTCTGCTTTTAAAATATTATTTACACTTTAAGTTCTACAGAATTATTTTCCTGCATTTTTATCTTTAATACATTTCAATACTTATATTTGAATTTGTATTTTATTTATTTCATATTCAACGATAATAAATTTTTAATTTTTAAAAAAATTAATTATTTTTTGGCTTGAATCCAAAGTTTCTTTATGTTGTCAATTAAAAGTAGAGCAAGAATATTTCTAGCAAAATAATTATTAAAAAAATATGTTTAAGCATGTTTGAGAGATATTTATTGAGTATGCGTGTATGTTTCTTAGTTAATTATGCACTTGTATTGCACGAGTCCTCGTTAATCATGCACTGGTAGTGTGTATTACTTATGAAAATAAAAATTAATAATAAAAATAAACATTATAAAATTAAAAATAAAATAAAATAATTAAATTTAAATTTAACACATTAACTAAAAATAGATATTAAACTAATTGTTAGAACAATAGCCATGCTGAGCAGTGTTGACCACATGCTTGAGTCAGTGGATTTTAAAACAGTTTTATTATACACAAAAGCTTTTTCCAGTGTTTGCAATATATTTATATATTTATCTAAATACAATGTTGAAAAAGTATTGAAAATTATTGTTTGATTACTCCGCAAAAATGGAATTTTTATTTAGAGGAAAATATTGTTGGGTTATTGGGTCATTGGTTAAATTTAAATTTAATGAATTATTTCTCTGACTCCAAGCATGCCTTTTGTAGACCCACAAATAACAATAAAATAAAAAAAGAAATAAAAATTTTAATTTATTATTTTATTTTTTTAATATTTTATTTTCAGATGTATATACTGCTGACATTGTGAAATGATTAAAGTTTTTTTATCCGGAAATGGACGAACTGGCGAGAAACCACCAGCAATTAATATTCCCGACTTGGTCAATAATTGCATAAGAATATGGATTTTTAACATCATGAACCAATTCTTGATGAATGTGAAAATTAATTGAAACATCAAGCATCAACCTCTTTTCAAAAAATTAGAGAAATAATGACCGTTTCAGAAGATTTGGATAAAGAATGGGAATCTTCTATAATTCAAGAATAAATGAAAATTCTCAAATTATTGAAGAAATTTTGTCAGATATTGATGAGCTGTAAATGAACAACACGAATGTAATGATTTTCAGGATTTTACTGATGATGTAGAAAATTTAATGATATCGACATGCGGAGATGAAGACTGTACACATATTAATCAATAAATCTTAAACTAGATTTTATTATATTTGTTTGAAAAAAAAACAATAACAAACACACTTATACATTTATTAGAGTTTATGATAAACCTTATTACAAGCATATACGACAATTAATCCAGTAGCGAGTTTTAATAACTTTTTTAATTTTTCACTATTTTTACCCGATCTTTTGGATTTTGCAGCGATTTCGATTACGACATCCCATCAATCATTAGCATCGACCCAAGTAGCAAGTTTTGATTCAATTATCTAAGTAATGATAATAATAATAATACTGGAATAAAATAATATACTTCTACAGACCATTGAAAATAGTCTTCATAATACGAGCCAGATTTCTTCATAATTTGCTTTAATTTTATCTTAAAACAATTCGTCAAATATTCTTTTGAAAGAATTTTTCTTTTGTTATACTGTCTCTAAATTTAGAATGCTAGCATATTCCAAAGGCTTGTCTTCAGCATACTCTTTATCAAGGTGATTTTCGTGAAGTAGTTTCTATGAGTCTCGCCAATAATAAGTAGTATTAATTCCAAAATAAAAGATATTCTCGGGAAGTGTCCATTTATAAAATATCTAGCTATCAATGTTTTAAACTTGATTTTAAATTCTAATTTGTATTTCAATTTTAAAGTATTTGCATATTTATTTGCATATTCATAATTTCCTGTCATTGAAATGATAATAATGTTTTTCATGTATACAAAAACAGTTTAAACTTCAATAGTAAAATTTAAATCCATATATAAAACTGTATTTATTTTTTCACACAATTAATTGCAAAATATCAATAATTTCATTAAACATTAGCAAATAATTTTTCTAGAAATTTTTAATTTATTTAAAAAATTTACGGTTGATTAAAATTCTTTTAAAATTTATTTTTGTAAAATAATAAATTCATACATTTTCATGTAATTTTACTTTTTTAATCTATTTATTCTTGTAATAAAAAGAAAAAATTGAAAATAGCCAATCAATGGTGAAAATTCAACATTTTAATGATAGTTGGTTATATATAAATACAAAATAAAAACTTCTTGTGAAATATCAAATAACAAATAAAGGAAATTGATCAATCATTTTATCACATTCAACTTTTGTGATTATTAAGAAACGATGCCTCTGATAATTATCAGCAAGTTCACAAACCGAAGGGAAAATCTTTTCCAAATTAATCCTCATAGAATTTATCCGATTTCTAAAACTGAACTCAGTAATTAATCAAATTTAACAACTGAAAGTGGATATTATTGAAATCCAAAATCTTATTAGAGAAATTTGTAAAATATACATTTTCTCAAATTCAAATAAAGCACTTGATTAAAACAAAATATACACTGATTAAGTTAAATTTTGAAATATTTTCGGGATAAATAAAATAAATGACTTTATCAGCGGATACAACGACCTAATCTTATAATTTATATTAACTCATTTTAATGAATCAAAAACGACATTGAATGAATAAAAACATTTTTATGAAAACGTAATTTTACTTGTATTCATTTTCAATATTAATTAATTATTTAAAGAAAAGGCTTCATAAATTTAATTTAATTTAAGAAACTGGGAAATTATAAATGAGATTCATGTTATAGTGAACTTTTAATAATTACTTTTAATAATTACTTTTAATAAGGATATATTTTTGCAATAAAAATTTGTTATTCATAAGTTGTAGTGGTAAAAGTTTAAAATAAGTATCTTTGTAAACTAGCAAAATTATATATTTAAGAGGTTCCAAGAACAATAAACTAAAGCTCCTTTTCTTAAATCAATTTTGTTATCTATATAATAAATGGTTCATAAAAACACTTGAGCTCCATAGAAATAATATAAATAAATAAGGGTATATAAACTGACACTGATGGTAGATTTTGTACAGATAATAAAAAAATTAATTAATCACTTCAAACAACAACATATAATATTTTATTCTTTACATTTTTACATATTATATTATATTATTTATACTATTAATATTTAATATTTCCATTTTGAAAAGAATTTTTTTAGCTTCCGTTTTTATTAATGTATTAAAGAAACATATAAAAGTCAATGGAAACATATTTCTAATATGAGAATTAAAGAACTTTAATTTAACGATAAAAAACTTTTCAATGAATAAAACATTAAATTTTAAATAAAAAGCAAATATTAACTTTTTCGTGAGTTTTTTTAATTATAATTCTTTTAATGTTTACTTAAAGTTTTTCAATAAGGTTTCAAGGAGACTTTCTCGTTCACCCACCCAGCCAAACAATGACGCGCTCACCCAGTCTCACGCAAACAATGACATCTCCATCGTCGGAATCGTGTCGGGCATTCTCCATTGCTCCACCTAATTAATTAACCAATAACACAACTGTTTTTCTCTCAAAAAATAAACAATCCGGAAACTTGAAAAAATAAATAAAATCAATCAAATTGCAAAATCTCTTCTGAATCATAAATACTGTTAATTAATTTTTAGAAATATTATGAAAATTATTCTCTTTAGTTTTTTCTTGATTTAAAAAAAATAANATTGTAAAGCAAAATACACCTAATTCTTTTTTTACACAATAGATACGTTCCTAAAAAGTTCGTTTAAAAAGATATTGGCTAAATGGAAAAATAGTAGATTGGTTCTATACCTAAAAAAGCAACAAAGTACAATAAACAAACAAAAGTATAATAATAAGTATAAAAAATCCTTGTTAGAGTTCACAAAAGAATTTAATTTTCGTGTATCAATGGTATCGTGTTTACACATTTTAATTCATTAAATATATTATATAACAAATAAATTATGATTTGGAAAAAAGAAAATAATATCGGAAATTCATTAATATAAAAAAAAGTAAAAATAATATAAAAATAACAAATTTTTATTCATTGTCATTTTTTATACGTTTGCGTAAGACTGCAATATGTATATATATATATATATATATATATATATATATTAGCATCACACTCAATTTCTCTGAAGTCTCTGCATAATTTTTAATAAAAGGTTAGTAGTAATTGTAAAATCCCAAGAACGACTGCAACTCTTTTTTTCATGCTGGAATTTCCCATGAACTGATACTTTTGATTTTCTCTGGATCTGTTTTAACACCTTCCTTATTTATGATATGACCTAAATAGATAACCTCTGTCTTTAAAAATACACACTTATCGGGCGATAATTTAAGTCCAGATTCTCTGATGCGCCTTAGCACCTTATCAAGTCGTTTATTATGTTTTTCTATTGTTCTTCCAGATACACAACGCAATTAATCCAATTTTCCTTCCTTAGAACCATGTTCATGAGTTTTTGAAATGTAGCAGGAGCTGAACGAAGTTCGAAAGGCATTCTTGTGAACTCAAATTGCCATACTTTGTAATAAAAGCCGTAGTAGCGTAGCAAATTACCTGGCTTCACCAATGGTATAAAATAACTCCTTTGCAGTTGGTATTGGGAAAATCGGTCTAGCCGTCTTAGCATTAAGTACTCAATAATCGACACACATTCCTATGTCCTCATTTTTCTTTTTTACCACAACTATAGGAAAATTCCATGGTGATGAACTTGATCTAATTATACCTGCATCCAATAAATCTTTTACCATTTGATGAATCTCTTCTTCTAATCCTATCGGAACCCTTCGTGGCTTAAACCCTATTGGTCTTGCATTTCCGGTATCAATGTAATGTTTCACTTCATCAGATTTTCCGATGTCCATCTTGTATTTACTGAAAATATCTTCATTACTTTTTAGTGTTTTCATCAACTCAAGCTCATCATGCTCATTAATATCTGAACACAATCCAAATAGAATAAAGAAAATCTAGATATTATATAGATTTATAAATTTTTAGAATAAATTAGAAAATTAATATTATTATTATTATTTAAAAAATATTTTACATATAATTTAAATATAATTTAATTGAAATTTATATAATAAATTATTTTTAATTTCAACATTATTTAAGGAAAATCTTTAAAATCTTTTATATTTAGATTTATTTCACACTCCAAATAATTTTTTAATTTTAATCGTCAATCTATATATTAAAGATCTTTTAAAACGAAATTCCTTAACATATCAATTTAAACATTTAATACATTTGCAAAAAAACAATCCGTATACCATAAATTTAACATCTAAACTATTTAAAGAGAAAACATTCAGTTGGAAAGATTACAACATCAACTAGGATTAGTATCGGATTAATAAAATAATATTTATAATCGAAAATTCTTTTTGAATAAAATTTTCAGTAACACCTTAAAGTTGTTATTAATAAAGTTACGTGGATATCTAGGGACTTCAAATAAATATTTCCCTGAAAATAATTCAAATTAATTAAAATTATTATATTTATGTCGAATAAAACCTATAGATTAAAATATTACGCAATTTATGCACAAAATAGAACTATAAGAATTTGTAAAATGTCAATAATTTGCGATATAATATAAAATGATATAAAAAAGGTAAAATAGAGAAGGGCTTTATAAAAGTTCTTAATGGTTTTCATTATATAATATATATTAAGCAATTTTATCAGATATAAGAAATATAAAATCAGCTTTTATCTCTTAACTTATGATGGTTTTCGGCAAAATTAATCGTGGGAAAATTCATTGTGGGGAAATTCCTCGCAAATTCAAAAACTTTTAGTATCCAGGAAATTACAGATCTTGATATTTTTCATTTGACTTTTTACATGGTTTATTAATTTTTATCAAAAATAACAAAAAAATTAATTTGAAAAAAGTTTATTAATAGCATGCAAAAAAATAACTAAAAGTTAAAATTATGAGCTAAGCCACGAAGGTAATCCATTCTGTCACAATTATCATAATTTAGGCCAATACGTTGAACACTAGAGCAATGTCTCGTTAACGTTTTTTGACTGCTGGGGTATTAGTTCCACTGAATTTCCCCAAGATGAATTTGCCAGACACGCTTATGATGGTTGATTTAAATTTACTGATATCTATAAAATTAAATTTAAATATGCCTTGATGGATATTAAGCGGAAATGAGCATATTAAACTTGAACAAGTTGATTATTATGTAGTTAGTGTGAGGAGTTAAAATTAAAATGTTAAATTAAAATTATTTCATGATTAAATTTTGTAAAATTAAAAGTGAAACTTAAATTATTTGAAATATATTAGAATTAAAATGGTTTAAAATTAAAATGAATATTTTAATTTTAATTTTGAAAAATAATATAAAAAGAAAATGTCCCAAGAATATTTGTTTATATAAGCAGATTTAATGAAATATAATTTTGGATTTATTTAGTCTTAGTAATTTATTTGATGACAGAATAATTGAATGATATATATCTTCTAACAGTTAGCATCTGGTATTTTAGCGAATTTGATAATATACGAAAAGAAGAAAGTAGATTTTGCTGGAAATACTTTTAAAACAATATAGTATTATAGTATAAATTAATATAAAATTAATAATAAAAATGCTTTGAGTATTGAAATTAAAAGATTTCAAAATTAATCCTTAAAGAATATCTTGTTGACATTGTAAATAAATATAAAAATTATAATAACATTTTGATATACTCTTCACATTCCTTTACTCAGTTAATTAATAGAAAATTATTTCAATATTTTAAAAGATTGTTTTGATTTTTACAAGATTTAAGTAAGACAAATTTTTGATATATTTTCTATTTGAGCATTGAATGAGTTTAATCACTCGTGAAAAGGACTTTCTAAGATTTGCATTAAGTTTTTATAAAATTTATTTGCTTGACAAGACTTATTTACTTGAGCTATAGCATCAAAGATTATTTAATACTATTTTCGTAATAATGGCAATACTTCTTATTACAATTGATCTATTGAAAAAGCAACATTTAAAAACTATATACAATGGCAAAATATAACTGTTAATTTTAGGAATGTGTTAAATAAATTTAATTCTATTCCCGTTTTTCATTTATTAGAAAGTTAATAATTTGACATCCTAAAATAATGGTAATATTTTCTAGTATTTTGTTTTAAATTTTTGGTAAAATAGAAAGATTTTTAATAATAAGAATAATATTAATAATAACAATAATAATGAATAAAACATTATACAAACATTTAGAGTTGTTTTATTAGGTAAACATTTTCGATGAGAAATAATACTTTTCAAAAGATTGAAATAATAAAACTTACATCACATGCTTGTCATTTAACATTAGTTTTTAACATTTAATTATGATGCTACCAAGAAACCATTTTTAATAATAATTATTATTACTATAATAATTAGTAAATCGTAAAAATTGAGAAAATACCAATTACAAATTTCAATTATAGTTACATTTTAAATTTAATTAAATTTAATTACTTTATTAGTTTTCTTTTTAAATGATTCGAAGGAAATTATGCGTAAGTTTTTATTTTTGTTTAAATACTTTGTAGAGAAAATAGTTGAATTTTTCTCTTTTTATTTATTTATTTTCAAATTTTACAATCGCCTGTTGAATTTAAAACTTTAACTATATAACTTGAAAATGTATGATAATAAATGTTTAATAAGGTTTGATCTTTATTTTAAACTAAAAATGTGCTAGCACAAAATTGAATGACAAGGAAAGTCTATCCTTTGTATACTTCTAAAAATGACAATGTTAATGTAAATATAGTCAAAAAAGCAAAATAATTGTACAGTACTCACTATTAAACATGTTCATTTTGAAATTTATTCGTCATTTCATTATTCTTATTATACAACACTGAGTCGAAAGATAAATTATTTATTGTAATTTGGGTGGGACCTTTGATTTGACATGTGGTTTCAAAAATTAATATAAACTCTGGGAATCTAAAGAATATGTAGTCAACAAATTGTTACGGAAATTGGAAGTCGGAAGTTAGAAATTTAAAAACAACCATAAAAACAATTAAATATAATTCAATAATTTTCATATTAATGTTTGTAAGTTTATAAATCAAAAAAAATATACAAGGTACACGATATTTTTTATCTATAGTCTTAGAAACATTAATGTGCAAATTATTGTATTTTAACTAAAGGTCAAAGGTGAAACCAAAAGATAAATATGATAAATAAATATAAATATTTGATTTGGGAATATAATAATAATTTCATTTATTTTAATTATGACTATAAATATAATATAAATTTTCTATATAACACAAAAAGTGTTACATCATTTTAAAAAGGCAGTGCAGAAATCTTTGTATTAAAGAAAATTTATTCTATTCATAATGAAAATAAATAAAATATCAAAAGAAAAGACATCAAAGAAGAACAATTATAAAAGATTTTACTGATACTATGATTACTATTTGAGATTAAAATGTCTCAACAATCATCGGTTTTGTCAGAAATAAAGTTTTTTGAAAGTTGAACTACAGATTTATATCAAATTTAAGAAAAGATTTTTATTTAAATATTGCCTAATTGTAGAGAAATTGAATTTTCGAAACTAAAAACAAAATACTTGAAATCCAATAAATTACAAATTTTATTTTTATTTTATAATATTGATTTTCTGTTTATTTAATTTTGAACATTAATTTTAGTTTTCATCTGTATCGAAAAAACCTCTTAAGATGTCTGCTAATTACTTAATGGCAGAAATTTATTAACGTCACAGGACAATAGTAAAACAAAAAGGAAATATCTAAAAATACTGTTAATTGTTACATTGTTTATTTGAGTTTGTTTATTTAAAATCTATTCTTGTCCAGGCTTTATTGTCAATTTAAAACGAAAATTTGACGGTTGAATTCAATTTGAATCAAATAAAGAATTGTCCTAAAATGTTTGTATAAATTGTTTCTTTTTTTTATTTGTCAGTTTCTTTAAATTCCCAAAATCAAATTTGAAAAATTAATAAATATTTTTACTTTCCAATGGCTTAATTGTTTTTATAAAAAGATGCAGTAAGTCCTCGATTTACGCGATTAATCCTTAATTGCATGATTTCTTTATTTATTTTGAATAACATAAAATAACGTTCCTTTGACTGAATATATTATTATAAAAATAATTTTAATTTAAACACTTTATGAACTAAATCCTTTAAATAGCTTTGTAGCTCACAAGCAACACTATGAAATGGTTAGTTCTTATTTATTTTAGGCGATCTTAACGTGAAATTATAGCATGTTGCAAATTTGCTACACAGTGTAATTAAGGGTTTATTCGTTCTAAAGATTTTCGTATAAATAAGTAACATTTAAGAAAAATAATAATTTATAGAAATATAATATTACATATATAAATAAATATACATGTATAAATAATAATTTCTGCTTACATACGTTTAAGTAATATTACCTATTAAAATACAATTTTAACCCTTTATATGCTGAATTAAATTTTATAGAAAGTCAGAAAATATGTCAATTATCTATCAAAAAACTACGTTAAAGATATAATTGTGATTTGAAAATTCGAAACACATGTAGAATGACCAAGTGGACGTAATACATTCAGTATATATTAAAAAAACTGTTTTCCTCTAAGGGTTGTTAAAAGTAGAAACAAAGGTATATTCTATAGTTTTCGGATTTATTCGCATCTCGTATATAAAGGGTTGATAGTAGGTGGGAATAGTTATGGAATGGTAAATGTCAAAAAACCCCAATAAAACTGACAAGGAAAATATGAAAACACAAACATGTTTGTAATTCACAAATAATTAATTTTAAAAATATTTTCTTCATTGAAAAATGGCATTTCAATCAAAACATAACAAAAAAATAAAAAATAAGAATAAAATAAAAAACCAAATATTCAGAAATATTTACTGGTTAAACTATATTTAATTTAAATATAAAACCATATTTTATTTTTGTTCTCTTTCAAGAAATAATATTTTTAAAAATTCAAGCCATTTAGTCATTTCGAACTTAATTTAGAGCAGTTGTTTCTAAGTTATATGTTTCTTTGCCCTATATTTAAGAATAAAAAACCATACAGCCTCCCAAAGTAAAATAATACATATGAATTTTTAAAAGTCAAATAAAACATATATTTATAATTTATTTAATATAACAATTATATTATAACAACAAATATGTAATTATGCGAAATATATTTATTATTTATGAACGTATTTTAATTGAATCATGTAAAATTTACATTGTAACTGCGGTCTTATTATGTTTAAAATATTTGAGACCCCCTCTAAATTTCTTCGCGCCCCCTAATTTCGAAACTTCTGATTTAGAATTTACATTCGTTGCAAAATTAAAATCATTTTTACTTGTTTTGAAATAATTCAGACATCAGTGAATATTCATGTCCTTCTTAGTAAATAAGGAGAATAACAGAATTGGTATATAGATTTGTAACACTAACTAGATTCTAATAAACATAATGTAAAATAAGATTTTGCCCGAGAACTTGGTATGATGTCATTTTCAGTCACTAAATATTTTATTTCATTCACAAATTCTTTTGATTTCGCATATTTTGCACTTAATATATTATTTATCGCGTCATTTTCAGTTTTGAGTAAGGTCAAATCAACTACATTAAAGCTATTATAATATATATGGTGGTGATCCTTGTTAGTCGTCACAATGTTTGTTTTTAAAGGTAGCATTACATTAAAAAATCTTTTAAGAAAAATATCAAATAACATATGAAAACAAAGAGGACGAGAGAAGGGGAAATGTTGAGTTTATTCTACTTTTCTCCATCCATTTTACAGTTTGTTGATATTTTTAAAAGGTTTTCCCGCTGCCTCGATGTTTTGGACAAAAGAGATGAAAATAGTATAAGTGTATAGTATATTGTATATATATATATATATATATATATATATATATATATATATATATATATATATATATATATATATATATATATTGCCTCTGTAGAATGTTGTCAATTATTCTAACCTTGATACAAAAATTATATTAAGAAAAATTAATCACACACGAAAAGTAACAATTCGAAAAGTTTGGCCTTTTGTTTTGTTACGCATGCTACATTTTTAGTTTTTCTTTAGTTAATTATTTGGAGATAATATGACAAGAAAATAAAATTTTGACTTTTTTTCTTTTTATCTTTTTATTATATATATATATATATATATATCAAATATTTTATTATAATATTTTTTAAAAAGAATTCATTTTACTTTAAAAATGAATATTGGAATTATTTTCAACGATAAAATATATTTTCAAATAATATTTTATTATGATTTTTTATTTGATTTTAGTTAACCATAAAAATTATTTTTAATTTTTTAAAATTATGAATGTGCATATAAATAATTCACTTTTAAACCTTAAAATATTTAATATTTCTTTTGGGAATTTTTATTTAGCTAATATAAGTATTGATTTAAACAAAAATATTACATGACAGTATGTCTGGAAGTTTTTAATAATTAATTAATCACCGTTGTTTAAAACCTTCAAATGTTAAATATAATTTGAAATTTGAATAAATTATGATTTATAAAATTTAAAGACTAACATTTAATTATAACAATGATATCATATAAATTTGTAAAAATAATTGAAAAGTATTGATATAAAAATATTTTCAAGATATTTTTTGGAATAAAATTTATTAGTTAGCTAATTTTTTGATATGAAAAATATTTAAATTATATGAATAATAAAATATATGAAAATTATTAGTAACTAATTGGGCATTTGAAAAGAAAATTTGGATTACGATTTCATATACAATGTAGACTTTATTAAGGAAGTTTTATTAATAATTAACCTCTTCTCACAATTTTTCCGTTTCAAGTGCTTTTTGTGACTAACCTTTTATGCAATTAATCTGTCCGTCAAGTACATACATTTCTATTAATCTTTTATAGATATAAATGAACTTTATAGTATTTAATTACTTATATTATTTGTTCATTAACATTGCTCATAAATTAAATTAATATTAATAATATAAAGTTTCTAAAGCGATATTCAATGTGATTTCTAATGACAGTCTAGTTTCAAGCTTATTTTTCTTTCATCGGTACCGTGTAAGAAACTCGATTCTACCTGGAATTGAACCTAGAAACTTTGTGATCAGACCACAGAATATAAAAAATTAATAAATATAACTACATTTAATATCTTACAAACTATGTGTATAAGAAATTCATATGACTCTCGAGTCGCCAAATAGGTGTAAGCGCAGTTAGAGTTTTTAATGTCGTTCGATGGCGGAAAGGGATTAATAAGTTAATAATTAATTATTTTACTATTGTTCTTAAAAATCCAATGCCGAGTCCAAACTAATCTTAATTTTTTATAAATTTTAATAAATTTCATTTCAAATAATTTTAAATATAAATTTATTATAAATTATAATTTACAACTCATTCTTAGACCTATTTTTGGAAGACAAAATGTAATGGACAATTAAATTTATTATAAGAAATTTTTTCAATTTTTACTGATTCATAATTAAGTTTTTTAATAAATACAATGTCAATTAAAAATAATTGTTACGTAATTTATCCATTATTTCTGTATCGATATTGCATTTTAGTATAATACAGTAAAACCTCTACTTAAGACCACCTCCCTAAAGAGACCACCTCTAGTTAAGACCTCTATTTCTTCGGAACCAAATTTACACAGTAGTTTACTGGGACAAATACTGAGAAAGAGCCACCGGTCATAATTAATAAATCTTTAAGGCCTAGGTGCTTCAAAAACATCGATATGTCTAAAATGGGTGTTGAATGGCATGCAAATAGAAAGGCTTGGATGACCAGTACAATTTTCAAGGAATGGTGTACCAAGTTCAATGAGAAGCTTTTAAAAGAAAAGAGAAGAATCCTGATAGTATTGGATAATGCAACGTGTCATCCTAAAATGGATTTAAGCAATATAAAATTTGCATTTCTTATATAAATATGACTGCACTTTTATGCACTAATTCAGTTACTAATAATTTCAAATCAAAATTCTTAATTTGCCGTTAGCTAAAATTTGTTATAATTAACATTCATTAAAATGAATATTTAATCAAAAAAATCTTTCAAAATAAAATAACAATAAAAAATAATAATAGACACTCAAAAATTAATAAGTCATAGAGATGAGACCATTTATTATATCGATGTTATATTAGTAATATGTTGACAGCTGAAAACTTTCATGATTTAATGAAAAAAAAATTCCTTGTAATAAAAAAAATTAAAAACAATATTTATATTTTGTTCTAAAAAAATAATTAAATTGAGATATATTTGTTTTTCTATTAATTAAACTAGAAAATTAATACATTTTAATAAACGTTTATTGTAACTTAATGGCTAGCACCGGATATTAAATTATACAAACAACGATATAAATTATATACTTACTATTAAAATTGAATGCAAAAGGAAGTAATTTATTTGTGAACAACAATTTATTATTATTATTATTATTATTATTATTATTATTATTATTATTATTATTATTATTATTATTATTATTATTATTATTATTATTATTATTAAAGTGATTGGGAAGTTTCATTTCATTAGTTTATTAATAATAATGAATATTAATAATAAATAATAAGCTCTAAATAATTTTGAAATTCAATTCACAATAGATATTTGAGTAAAACATTTTCATTGTTTGTCTAGCCATTTTTCCCCAAATATTTCTGCTTCGGCTCAATATTTAATGGAATAACGAAAATCGTGATTAATTATTCGAAAATCTCATCTAAACAATATTTTAAATGTTTTTTGGAAATTAAATTTTCTAATTTTCTAATTAAATTTTAATCAATAAACATATTTGCATTTTGGAATTTATTTTCCAAGCAAGTGGAAAATGTAACTCACAACTCGATTGTTATTAAACAAAAGCAGCATCCGTTTCTGAAAAAAACTGATCCCGGAAAATAAAATCATAGACAAATGACCATAATATCTCTGGTGAGCATATTTTATTTTCTCCAGGCCGGCTTAACGAAATTGTGTTCAATAAAGAAAGTTCAATGGAGATTGAGAGGGAAAATTTTAATCGTAAAATTTTTTCATTATTAAAATTAATAAAGATTTTATGAAATTAAATTAGAATATTGGAGAATTTATTTTTAAATCGATTATGTAAATTCTGATTTTATTTCTGATGAAGCGTAAAAGTAAATTTTAAAACGTTTCATCATTTGACATTTCAACTAATTAAATATTTTTCTGTAATTTGGGAAGAAATTTTTTTATTAACTCATATTAATTCATGTAAGACTATCTGAAAATAGTTTGGTTTATTATAATTTAGGTTGAATAAATCAATAATATGGGGACCACGTCATTTACATTATTTATTCAATGGTACATTATCAAAACCCAACAATATTAAAATGTAGTCAATTAAAATTAACGCATATTATTGACAAGTCTATGTTTAAATTGAGAGGTTATTTGTGACACCATTAGCGGTATTGTTTAATAGATTAAAGCTTGTAAGCGTTTATTAATTTGAACGTATTTTGACTTGGAAGCCTCTGGATTTCTGAAACATAATTAATAAATTTGGATTAACAACTCCATGTGATCCTGCTCCTTCACAATGTCAAGTCTCCACTGAATTATTGGCACGGAACAGATTGTTGTTCACACGATTGCGCATTCAATTCTAACTTTATTTCAAACAATAACTTACTTGCGTAATTAGGTCATCTTACAATTGGGTTTTATCTGTCGTGTCAAGTAATTTAGTTCTGAGTCCATATTTATTCTATTTTTACAAATAAGTTAAATGCTATTGTTGGTTCATCGTTTTTCAACATTATAAAACTTCGTTACGTTAGAAATTATATAAAAACTCATTTCTTTTCCATCACAATCTTCGAAATTTATTAATTTTCCCATATATAGAAAAATTAATTAGTTTTTAATTAATATTTTTAATAATAATAAATAATAATAATAATTATAATAATAATAATAATAATAATAATAATAATAATAATAATAATAATAATAATAATAATAATAATAATAATAATAATAATAATAATAATAATAATAATAATAATAATAATAATAATAATAATAATAATAATAATAATAATAATAATAATAATAATAATAATAATAATAATAATAATAATAATAATAATAATAATAATAATAATAATAATAATAATAGTTAATCATTGTGTATTATTTTAAAGGAAAAATGCATTTAACATGTTCAATGCTATTCAATGCGCAATTTAGTATGTAATCATTGAATGAATAACTTAAATTTATTTTGGAACATTACTGAATACCAGAACATACATACGAAAATAAATATATGTTAAAGATGTTAAATTCAAATTTAATAAATTAATCATTGCTCTGCTAGAACGTAAATATTGTATGTTGGAATATTATTTTACAAACGAAAACATGGGACAAAGTATAAATAAAATATGTAATGTACAACATGGATATATAAATATAGTTGCAAACTTTCAGTGAAATTTATAACAAGAGATTCAGTTAAATAATAATATTGTAAATTTATAATTTATAATAATTTTATTACTTTTCTATTTTAGGTGAGAAATTTTATTTTAAAAATTTGGCAAATAAACTAATGTCAATGTTAATATTGCAATTAATTAAGTGAAAGATTTCTGGCTTTTAATAGTTTTTCTAACAATAAATAAAATTCTTTCTACTGCTGTATTAAAAATAATATTAAATATATGCTATACTGAATTATTATTTTTAAATTATATTAGTAATATTATAAAAGAATAAAATGCCAAGCTTAACTAAAATTGTAATAAATATTAAAATATACTAAGGAAAACATTTAGAATGTTTATTTCTAGATAACGTATTTAAGGTATGTTATTTATCAAATATGCTCTTCTTGCGTTTCTACTTATCCGTCAAAGTATGAGTGCAAACATAGTAATATCTTAATAGAATTACTATTGGTACCGTTTGGGAAGAAAAGGTTGGTTATCGACAAAGAATAAAAGTCTTTTTTTTTCTATTTTGATTGCGGTTTAGAAAATACTTTGGAAAACTTTCTAATAAAAATAAGTCAGATAAAAATAAGCAATGGGTAATTTTTTTTGCAATTCTTATATTATAGAGGCCATAGCAGTTGAAAGAAAGATATTCGAAACTATTACAAGTATTAACCGCACATATTTCAAGGAGCTAAGCGTCGTCTCAGAACTGCGCACAGATTGAAGTTTTATTGAAGAACACAACTATTTTGTTTTATTCTAATTAAGTAATTTAGATTGTTCAGTTTCAGACTCTTTCTTTTTTTATATCGATAATTTCCATTCCTAAACTTATAATTCCATCCAATTAAGAAAATTATTATCGAAATCATGCTTATCAAATAAGTCAGGATAATTCACTGTTATGATTTGACATAATGATTTAACAAAATTCAAAAATTTATTCTATCACAATTTTTAATTATTTAAACAAAATTAAATTAATATATTGTTAAAAGGGTTTTTGTGTGATTAATGCTTTTCTAATCACAACATTCACAATTTTGAATAATTTTTCAATTCTTTTAAAATCTTTAAATCTTTGTGAGAACTGTTGTTTAATAGCATCAAGAAATTTTGAAAATCCATCAGCGAAGTTATAATTTTTTTCTTAAAAATTTGTGTTTCATCTAAATATTTTAAGTTTTGGAAAATATTTGGTTAGATTCGATATCTTTACAACAATATCCAATTTAATTTCAATGCTTTTAAACATGACTTCAATCGTCATCCCACGTCCTTTGTTTATTTCTTTGTTTGGTGCGTTTCAATGTAATGTTATATCAGTAAAAACATCCGTTTTGTTAACCATTATATGCCATAAAGTTCTTTGAAATCACTAACTTCTTTTAAAATCGTTAGAACCTTTACAGGGATATAGCAAGGCTTAGCCACTGTTCGCTATTATACATTAAAAGAGAGTCATATCCACAATTCACATCATTTAAAAGTTTTTTAAATTGCATTTTATTCTTATCACTTGCAACTTTAAAATTTACAATTTTATTAACTTTATAAGATATTTCCTTAAAATTGCTAGTAACAACTTTTGCACATGGGACTTGCTGATGAATAATACAATGAAATCCTAATAATGGGTAATCAACCTATTTTTGAAATAAATTAACAAACCCAATTTTCTGATCCATATTGGGTGTTCCGTTTGACGTAATAAAGATTTTGTTTTTAAATTGATGGTTAAGTTTTTTGAAATTTTTTGACAACAACTACAGAAACATCTGTACCTCTTGTTCTTTCCGGTATATTTGCCAATTTGAAAAGTTCCTCGTGCATTTTATTTTCTTTTGGAAACTCATAATCGAGTAGACGACTTAATATTATTTGTTTCACCCAGACAAATTGAGAAAACGTCACATCTATTAATATCCGTGCGAAGATCATCTGAAATATTTACATTCATTTTTAAAATCCTTTCTTTAACTGTATTTCTGCTTAGTTGGAATTCTTGAATTCCAGCGTTAAATTGTTTCTTTATTGTTGAAATCTTGAAACAAACTGTCATAAGCTTTTAACATAACCTAATAGAGATTTCTCCATTCTATTCAATTCTACTGTACTCTAACAAAACTATGAAATTAAAATTCTTTTAAGTTTTATTTTAAAATGTCTTTGCTAGTAAGTAATGGTAAAATTCAAAAAATACAATTTGATCAGTTTATTATATATTTAAAAAAATATTGCTTAATAAAAATCTTTAAAATTTTTATAAATTCTAAAAAATAATACCATTTATCACTAATACTATTTTCAACACATATTTTCTATAAAATATTTATTTTAAAATATAAATTAATATAATTTTAATAAATTTATTTTCCTTCATTAAATCATTGAAAAACAGAAAATCTATTTTCAAATTGCAAATCAGTCAAAAATATATTTAATGGAAAAGTTTCATCAATTAACTGCCAAAATCCTATCAAATATTGTACTCAAAATCGTAATCCCAAAAAAATATTACAATATTCGAGACGAAATCAATCAAATAAATATTGTATTTATTTATTATATATTAAAATTAATTTTCGACAATTTAGTTAAAGTTTTTAGTATTTGGAAAAACAATTTTCATTTTATATTTTGTTATTTAAAACAACCTCTGTAAAATTTGATGATTATCTTTTTCAACTGAATCTAATTTATTTTAGTAGAAATTTATAACACTAGATCGGGTATCGGCTTTATCTCGTTGATTTGATGTCGATGTAATTAAAAATATCAATTTTTTTGTGATATTTCAGAAAGAAATTAGATATAAATTAAAATAGGCATTCAATATTAACTCTATTCAGCTCTTTTGACATGTAATTAATTGAATATTTCCTATAATTAAATTATTAATATAATAATAAAAGAATAGTAATAATAATAATAATAATAATAATAATAATAATAATAATAATAATAATAATAATAATAATAATAATAATAATAATAATAATAATAATAATAATAATAATAATAATAATAATAATAATACTAAGAAGAAGCAGAGGAAGAAGAAGAAGAAGAATAAATTATAATAGTATTAAAGGTTTTCACTTTTGAAGGTATTAGTAAATATTTCACTAATTTTTGTTTTATTTTTCAAAAGAATGAACTCAGATATTTCTAATTTGCATTTATGTCCTAAGGCTATTTAATCTTCTACTCCTATTTTAATATTTTGAATTGATCCGGCATATTTTGAAATTTATGAACATTTGATATAAATTTAAAAAAAAACTTTTTTATTCTATATAAATTAAAAATAAATATAGAAATTTATTAGCAATTTCAAAAGTAAAAACCTATCAAATATTACAAATGAAAAATAAGTTAATATTCAAAATCCACTTAACATTTTATTTACATTTCTAATATATTCTCGTTTTATGTTTACTTATATATAATTTACTTAATTTAATTTATTGAAATTCTTTTTTTCATAATCGATGTGAAATGAACAATTGAATTCTTTTCCTTATAAATTTCTTTTCCATTTTTCATGTTTATTTTTGACTAGAAACTTGAAATAATTAAAAAAATAATTTACATAATCGAATCACATAGTTTACACTGTCGACATCAATTTATTTATTTCTGTGAACCTATTACTGAACCTAGAAATAAACTAATTAATAATGACTTGCAAATTGAAAACTGTACATAAATACGAATGAGTTAATAAATAAAAACTAAATACAAAAAAAATTAAAATAATTAATTAAGAATAAAAATTGGTTCCTTTATTTTGTAACGAAAGTTTAAAGTTTAATTACAAATCTTTCTATGGCATAAATATTGCCTATTAAAATTATTATTACATTTCATAACTATTTTTTTTAAATTTATTAAAATCATTCAAATATATTTAAGTATTTTAGTTTTAAACAAATATCTATCTATAAAACATTTTTAAAGTTTAAAATCTTTAAATCTAATAATCTAATATAAATAACATTATTTTTTTAAAAAATATATATTTAAATAATATTAAAAAATATAATTTTATTTATCATTATTCCATATTTCTGATAGTTATCTTCAGAGAAATAAGATTGTATAACTCAGAACAAATCGGATTAGTTTTAGTGTTCATAAAAATTTCACAATGTTCATAAATATTTCACAAAAAATTTCACAAACTAAGTTTAACTTTGATTTATGCTTAAATTTAACAAAAATTTGGAAACTTTGACTTCATGAATCAAATAGTAATTTTGTTGAAAATTAGCACTACATTTTGTTTGAATTTAATATTAGGATGAATCTCAGTTACTTATTTGTTTGTGTCAATTTTATTCAAAACTTCAGTCGAAATATTTTTTTAAATATGTCATTTAATTTAAAAAAAAACTAAAATTAAGAAGTCAAAAATCTTTCAAAGTTCTTGAATTTTTTAAAGCATTATAAAAATGTCCTATAATTTGAAAAATATAAAATAAACCTTATAATTAAATGAATAAAAACAATTAACTTTGCAAATAATATAAAAGTCCACAGAAATTATACAAATAATTACGATTATTTTTATTATTATTAACACTAGATTTACGGACTGAGCCAATTCGACTCATTTAAAATTCTATTGCTACATATATATAATACTGATCTATTATTTTTTGAATACATATATTGGTTTTTAGATACGTCATGAAATATATGTAAATATTAATTACTATCCTCTACCAACTCCCTCATTTCGCATATTGAATTAGGTATACCTATTTTTACGGCAATTTTTACCCGTAAATCTAATGTTAATAATATTATTATTTTTTTAATAAAATCCATTTCATTATTGTTCATAGATTTTACATAGATTTTCTAGTAAAATAATTTTACATTTTTTCTCATATTTAAACGCCACCAAATATTTTAAAATTGTTACAAATGATTTCCTCCAAAATAAAAATTTTATTTTCCATGACTAATAACTAATTTTGATAAAAATTATTTTAGTTGCAATGTATTAATAAAAATGAATGGAAAATTATTTGTCAACAAACATTGCATGACTTAACATAAGATTTTGCATGCAAATTATTTGAACATAATTAAAACATTCAATTAATTATTTGTTTTTTATAATTTAATTTAATAGTATAATTTATTGTCGTCATAATATGATGATTTTAATATTAATAATAGTATCTTTTATATATATAATTTTGTAATAACTAGATATAATTAATTGTTTTATTTTTAATTTATTCTTCATAAGTCAAATATGAAAGATATCCTGTGACATCTTAGCAAATCATTAATCATAATTACTTTTAACTAAATGCTTTGCTCAATTCAACATAGAGAACAAATTAATTTGCTTTAAATTTGACAGATATTTTCTATATCAGAAAATGAACATTTTTAAAATTAGTTTAAATGAAATAGCATATTTGGTTTGTTGTAATAATTTAAAAATGTATTTTCTTGTTACATATTGCAAGAGTTTAAAAATTTTTATTTTTTAATTAATATAACTTTTCCAATTTGGGATATGTAAATATACATTTTCATCTTATAAGTAATCTAATAATTAAATCACCTAATTAATAATGATCATGAATGCTTAGATGGGTGTTTTTATGTTATTGTATGTTTGAAACATGTCTCATATTTTATGTTCATTTTTACATAGCAGTCTTCAACCCCAAAGATATAAATAATTGACCTGTTATGTCATAAAATAGACTGTAGAATTTAACAGACTTTGAATTATTTAACATGGTGACCATGAACAGCTTAAGAATATCCGAAAAGCTGCAGATTATTCCTCAATCATAATGTACTCAATTGGTGAAGATCTGGAAGAATTGGTCATGCCAATAAAAAACTATTTTAATATGATCAAACTAGATGATCAGCAAAGAAATGTCGTTGTTCGAGCATATTTAGACAAGAAAAGCAGGAAGAAATATGATGAAACTTCATTTGAAAACAATTTGGAAGAAAGATTAAGAAAAACAAATCTAGCGGAAGATTTACAAAACGGTTTGAGCTATTGAAAAGTTAATTTAACTGTCGACGACTACATCAAGACTATAGAGAAAATTGTTCAGTGCGTAATAAGGTACAAAATTACAAGCAGTAAATTAACAGCATTTTTATTAAAATATTGTTTGGATTGTGGAGAAGACAGGATAGAAATTCAGCGTTACAAATTTGCAGACCACCTTACAAAGAGATGAAAGTTGACACTGAAGAAGAACAGAAAGGTCCAGTGCAAAGTAAATCAATAAACTTTATTTTGAAAAATGTGGAAGAGTCAAAATTCAATGAAAATGTAGCTGCAATGAATAATAGAAGTGGTTCATAATAATTATAACCCAATGAAGTCTAAACCTTTGAATAAAAATATGATTTCCAAAACCAGAAAAATGACATTTTCAGTAGACCCAATATATTTCATAGACAAATTCAATGTTATGGCTACAAAGAAGAAGGTCATATCAGACGAGAATGTCCAAATATTAAATGATTCCATTGCAATGGAAATAGACATTTCTAATACCAATGTTTTAACAAGCTTGCTGGACAAAACCAATCAAATAGATTTTATAAACCCAGCAGTGAAAATTTTAGAAATTTCAATAATGAAATACATTTTAGAAATTATGGAAATTCGAATAATCAGATAAATAATGAAAACTTTAGGCATTTTAGAAATAAACACAACGACTGAGATTAAAAAAAGTGTGTCGCAGATATAGATGAGAACTTACTAATGTAGGATCGGTTTAATGACGAGTAGGATAACTAGGACGTCCTAAGATCTCTCAATCAAAAGTAATTAATGATAGGGTTAATATGAGACTGTTAAAGAAAGCATGTCTTGTTTGTATGTTTTGATGATTTTGAATATTTCTTTAATAAAAATAATTTTAATAAATTTACATATTTATTGATGATCTGGAATGTATGAAATTAAAGAAATATGAATTTTTTGCAATGAATGCAAATAATGATATAAATGAATTTAAAAATAATTTTAATGATTTTAATGATAATTATTTAAATTTAATTAATTATAATAATGATTATGGTAGGCCATTTATTAAGATTAAAAATGAATAATAAAAAATTCAATTGCTTATTGGATAAAGGGGTTAAAATTAGTGTTTTGAATAAAAGAGTAGTTGAACCAATACAAATTAATATCAAGAGTGGACACATTCACCTAGTTGCAAAATGGGAAAAAATGAGAACTCGAATTTTGGCAATGACCGACATTGGGGCATATTAAAGTGGCAAAATAAGGACGATGAAATCGACAAGATTAAAAATACAATACTATCTGGGGAACCAATCAAATATTTGTTAATTGACAATTTGATTAACTATGAACATACAATCTATATTCCAAAAGGAAAGAGTAAACCTTTTATAAAAGAAATTCATAAAGACCGCTGACATGCAGGTAATGAAAAGACTAAATAGTATATTAGAAATATATTTTTAGTTCCGTCAGTAGATAAAATCATTGAAATTGTGATAAATGCTTGTGAATTTTGTCAGAAAAGAAATGTTTTAGCATCAGAAACGCGTGAAATCGTTCACTGATTATAGTCAAATAAACCATTTTAAAGTGTTTTCATTTATTTTTGTTGTCCACTTAAGATTAAGTTAGTGGAAAATAGTACGTATATAAATATATAAAATTAGAAAAGCTCCAACTCAACATAATTTCTTCATTTTAATCAGTAAAATAATTTTATCACATCCATTCAAACTGGAATTTATTAGAACTATATTTGAAAAATATTGGCCACAAAAAATATCTTGAATGGCCTGTAAATATCTCATAGTTCAAGGAACAAAAGCTAAGTAGTCTCCGATCCGCCACTAAGCCGCATCAATTATCACAAATATTTTACGGTTCTTATCAAATGTATAGAAATACATTTAATATTTTACAAACTAAAATGATCTCTATCACCATCAGGTGAAAACACAGTTCAAGTTTGCAATGTTATCCGATGGTGGTAAATTATTAAATTGAATGAAATAATTTATGTTTTCCGAATATAATAAAATACCATGCTATTGATTTTATTATTAAATTTTAATTCTTTATATAAATTAAAAGAATCGTTTTTTGTTAAAATAAACATCTAAATTATGCATCCTTATTTCCATTAATTGTTGCATATAAAATATATTCAATCTGTTCTGATAACACTGAGAAAGCAATAAAAGTATTTATGATAGACAATCCAAATTAATTGTTTAAATTAATTCTAAAATGAAATAGACACATATATATATATATCCTTATAATTATTTATTAATGTAAATAAATTTTAAAAAGTATTGAATGTATTTTGAAATATTTATAATTATTATAATACAAATTAAAAGAAAAATATTTTTAAAACACTTTTCCTAGTGTAACTTAGTAAATAGAACATATAGAATATTCTAGATAGTAGGAAACTCTCGGTGTCTCATGCTTTAATTTAGCAATTATTAAGATTAGTTTATTAGATAAATTCTTTATTACTTTTTATTTAGCTTGAATATTGTAATAAATTTTATTATTAATAATTTCGTCAATTTCTGTTTTCAGGTGTTTTCAGCTGAGAATTAAATATTTCAATGATTTATTAAGATGATTTTAAATGATAAATAATTGACTATTAAAATAACTTTTAAAATAATTTTTAAATTGAATTTTTTAAATTGAAATTTTTAAATTGAAAAATTAAACAAGCTTTTTATCAGTAAATCATTTTTAAATAAATATATTTTAAATATCGAAATTTTAATAAATGGTTTTAAAAATCTTTTATTCAACGCTGAAAATTTGTTTGAAAATTATACAATATTTCATTAAATAAATACTTGGAATTATGACGTTAACTTTTGAACCGGATTTAAAAAATAATTTAGAAGATGTGTTAGCAGCTTCTAATATGTGTAAAAAAAGCTACTAGGCTTTCAAAAGTAGAATAATTCCCTACACAAGAACACTCATTTTTACAAATTGTAAGTATAGAAATTCCATTTTTTTGTCACTTTGATATTTTACACACGTAAAATAAGTATCAAAACTTTTAATTTATTTGAAATGTAGATATTTGTTACTCCTCCTCAGTAAAATAAGTTTCATGTTATGCATTTTTTACATGCAAGTCCTTTATTGCAAAACTTACATTCAGCATTATCACCATTTCTTTTATAGGATTTCCAAACATCATAATTATTTACATTCATATTTACTATAAAGTTTTGTACAAAATCAGAATCAGAATGTCGCATTGAAAACTCAATTCCAGACGTGTGAAATAGTATTCCAGATACCTTTGGTTCTGTTATGAAATTAGCAATATCATTGTTAATCATTTTCTCCTCCCCTTACTCTTGCGAAAACCTTTTTTTGTATTAAATCATGTACATTCAAAGGGTAGGATTAGGTTGAGAGCGAAAGATTTTATATTTTAATTTTATACTATTTCTTTATATTCAATAAATATAATTCATGAACTTATATTATTCAATATGTCTATTTATTTTATAATAAATATTGGACGTAGGCACTGGCACGGAAAAAAATGGAAATAAATTTATTATCTAAATTTGGCACAGCGATTAAATCTTATTTGCCATTCCTGCTTAAGAATGTGTCCGACAATTTTGATTCTTCAGATTATTATTAGACATCGGTACTAACAAAAGAAATCTTTCTAGCAAATTTCTCATGGTCTAATATTAATGATAATAATTATAATTTTCATAATTCTAAGTCGTTTTTTTCCTTTTCAGAAATCACAAAACTCAAGCCCTTTTTATTATTTTATTGTAAATGTAATTTTTTGTATATGTAATTTTAAAAAATATACTTTGCAAAAAATATAAATTTTTATTATTTTTATTTTCCCCCTCTATGTGTAATTATTTACTATAATAATTTTTATAAACAAAATATGATACTATATACCTAAACTAAATATTTTAGTGATATTAGAACTGAAAATTCCAAATGACTCAATTTTTGTTCTTTTTTGTTCACGAGATTTCAAATTAAAAATAGGGTTTAGTAAAATTATGGTTTTATTCGAAAATTTACTATTAAAAAAGACCGTGAGATTGAAAAGAGAATAAAATAACTTGTTTTGAGATTAAAGCTCGTATTTGTAGGTATCCACAAAAGAGGTTAGGTAAAGACAGCATAAACAATAAACGTACAAACAATAAACGCGAAGATAAAGATTTTTAATGTTCAAAATGAATTATTAAAATGTTTTAGCAGTTGCCGTTGTAAATATATTTTTTAATAAATTTTATAATATCTCGTCCAGATTTCAGAACACTGGAAAAACAACTACTTGAAAAAAATATTATTATTATATCTCCAAAAATAACAATAAAATGATAATTTAAGCCTTTTGTTGCGAATTTTAATTTAATGAAAATATTTTCGACTATAAGATAGTCCTTGTCAAAATAGTAAAAATATTTATTTTCATTACGACAAAAGATCAAATTTATTTTTATTTTTTAATTATTTGTGTTGAGTATTATATAAACAATATTTGACTTTTTGTCAAAATGAAAATAAATAAAATATCATTAAAACTTACATCAAAGATGGCCAAAAAAATAAAAAAATTTACTGATCTAATTTTAAACTAATTTTTGTAAATTATAGAAGTAGAAAATAGAAGTTCGGATTGACAATTATTAAGTTAGCGTTTAGCTAAATGGTATAAAATATAGATTAAAAAAGAGGAAACAAGGCAGTACAACAAAAAATTATTTCATTAAAATAATACTTCATTTAAACAAATGAAATTTCAAAAAAATTGAAAGAAGAGATTGTGTCCAGAAAAATGTTTCCTTATAAAACCTAATAGAAGCAGTCGAGACGTATATTATTAAAATCGAATGCGTTTGCGAAATAAAAACATTTCTAATAAATTTAGTCAAAAATCCATAGAATATTTTAACAATAAAAATTCAAAACAAAAATTAGTTGGATTGATTTTAATTTCAATGTAAATAACTCGAAATATTTTAGAAATTCTTTTAATTATTAATAATTTATTAGTTGAAAATTTTAGAGATCTTTTGAAAATATTTTAGGGAAACTTTTTCCAGCATAAGAAAATATTATTATAAAAATAAATATATTTGTTTCAATTACTTAGTTTTTAAATATTTAGAAACTTATAAAATTTCATTGTCATATTTCATGTCATACTATAAATTAATTTTGTTAGTAAAATAGTTTATCCTTTTCACCATTTATCAAGTTTGATTTGGTATTTCCTTTTTTCTTTTATTTAGAATATAAACCAATATTTGTTATTCATTAACATAGATGAATAAAAAAAAATTCATTATTATTTCTATGGTTTGAGTTAATATTTGAGTTAATATTATTAATATTTTTATAAATTAATTAAAAATAAATAAATATTGGCGGTTAAAATTGAAATATATTTTACTTAATTAATACATAAAGAGCAAATAAAAGAAAATATTATTTTGTATTAAAATGATGGATAAATATATTGTATCGGTAACTTATTTGAGTAAGAATATTATATATATATATATATATATATATATATATATATATATATATATATATATATATATATATATATATATATATATGTGTGTGTGTGTGTGTGTGTGTGTGTGTGTGTGAGAGAGAGTTATCAATTTCTTAAAGGGATTCTTAAATCTTACATATATTTTTAGACAATACAATATCTGCTTTTGTCTTGTAATAGTTGCATACTGTAGACAATTTGCCAATAATAAAATATAGTTATAACATTAAATTTATCTATTTACATATAAAATAACATGTCAGCTTCTAATCTGCAGAGCTTGATAATTTAGAGCTTGATATCGTTTTGCACTTTCAATTTTTTTAATTTTTTTTATTTATTTGCAAATTCACGCGTCCGGATTCTTTTCAATTTTTAATTTTGAATAAAACATGTCACTTTTGTGATAGAAGCGTTATTGAGTCAGCGAAAACGCAATATTGCATTCTTNTATAAAAAAAATATTGTTGTAGTTATTTTAAGAATTTATTTTCGTTTTAATTTATTAAATAAACTAAATTATAATAAAATAAATTAAAATTTAGATTTCATAAAAAAAAATAATACCAGAAATTCATTGCCAAAAAACTTAAATAACATAAAGTACAACCATAAGAAAAATTTAAACATTAAACAATTTTATTTATTGTCACTGTCTGATAATAAACGTAAACGTTTGCGAAAGACTACAATATCACTGCCATCACTGGAATGATTTTGTTAATCATTATCATTTCTAGCCGACTGTGTTGGGACATCAGTAGATTTTTGAACGAAATCAGTTATCTTAGATTGAGTTTTATTTCGCGTTAACCCATTATAAACTTCCCTGTAAGATGCCATTAATGATTTCAGTTCACGTTGAAATTTGGCAGCTCGTTCCTCGTCATGATCATGTTGTTCAAAATGACTACCTAATTTTGTAGCGAGATCAAGACCTTCTTTAATTAGAGATGCTTTCAAAATTGGACGATCTCTTTCGTCACTGTCACTATGTTCTTTATCATAACGAGTCTCAAGGGTGAGATCTATAATTTCATTTTCGCTCAAGCTTTCATCTACCAACAATTCTTCTACATCTGCTAACGATAGGTCATCGAATCCATCCCCACCGATTGCATTGGCCATTGTTATTATATCAGCAAGTTCAGCGTTATTATCGATAACAGGATCTTTGCATTTTACGCATTCTGGCCAAATATTTTTCCAACACGAGTTCAAAGTTGATGGCTTTAATAAATCTAACGCGATCTTGACTTGATTAATGCAGTCCATTATAGAAAATTTTTTCCATTCATCTATGACTGATGATTCCTCATAATTATCAAGTTTTTCTACAACATAATGAAATGAACTTCTTATGTAATACGTTTTAAACGTAGCAATTATCCCCTGGTCTAGTGGCTGTATAAGGGAAGTGGTATTAGGCGGCAAAAAACAAAATTGTACGTTTGGGTGCTCCAAAACTGGATGGCCTGGTGCATTGTCTAGAATCAAAAGAACTTTAAATTCGAGACATTTTTCTTTCATGTAGCGCCTAACTTCTGGGATGAAGTGCTTCTGAAACCACTCTGTGAAAATTGCACTGGTTACCCAAGCCTTTTTGTTCGCCATCCAGTGTACAGGCAATTTATTGAAATCTACACTTTTCATGGAACGTGGTCTTAAGGCACGATGTACTAGGAGTGGCTTAAGAATACGTTCTCCTGAAGCATTGGAACAAAACAACAACGTAATACGGTCCTTTGCTACTTTAAAAACCACCGGCTGTTTTCTGCGATTTTGCTACATAAGTTCTTCTAGGCATTCTCTTCCAAAAAAGGCCGCTTTCATCTAAATTCCAAACTTGGTCTGGAGTATATTCTCCATCTTCAATAATTTTTTTTAGTTTTTCGGGAAATTCTTTAGCAGCCAATTCATCAGCGGATGCAGTTTCTCCCTTAATTTTTATATTGTGGAGAGCGTGTCTTTTTAAAAAACCAGTCATCCAACCAGTACTTGCGGAAAATGCATGTTGTTTTGACTGAGATGATGTATCTGGATCAATTTCCTGGATACGTTTATAGATTCTTAATGCTGTCTGCTTGATAGCAAGTCCGTCTACTGGTATTCTCTTTTGGGATTTGTCTTCTATCCAGATTACCAAAGCTTTTTCCATTTTCTCTTTAACAACATCCCTTACATACGATGATGACTTTGCACTTAATTTTGTTCCAGAACATACTGATGCTCTAATTGCAGTTTCATTTTTTTTAATTGTTCTTACAGTAGCTTCATGGATTCCGAAATTATTTCCCACAACCGTTGCGCCTTGTCCCGTTGCAAGTTGATCTAAAATTTTGATTTTGGTATCTAAGCTGATCGCTTTCCTCATTTTTAATGCAGGAGAATTATGTAACATGGGTGTGGCTACCAAAATATATTTTATTAATCAAAAATGCAAAAATCTAAAATTAAATATTTGAAACTAACCTGTTATTGGTCTACCAAAATTATATGAGCTTCTACTTTATTTTACTTAGCACTTGTTAAAAATCAGCAAAAACTAACGATCTTTCAATTATAATTGTCAAATAGGAACTAAATTGTGTGTAAACAAACAAAACAAAACAGCTGATGCTTGAAATTTACTTGCTTGAAATTTACTCGTACAAAATTGTTCTAGTAAAGTTCAAGCTATTTTAGCGTGGTGAGTTGACTGTCATCGTGGTGAGTTGACTGTCATCGTGGTGAGTTGCTCTCTTTTTACTTTAAAAAAATTCATTGAAAAAAAACGTGTTAAATCCAATAATTCATGTAAAAAAAGTAATTTTGTTTTTTTTGTATTCGTGTTATTTCAAATTATGTCGTGTAAAAATAGAAATATTTTTTCGTATTTACTCGTGTTATTTCAAATTCGTGTAAAAATAATTCGTGTAAAAACAGAATTAGGTGTAATTTCAAACTCCGGGTGTGTTTGGAAGATTTTTGTCAATTCTCATATAGATAGCGATATTTCACGTACAGTGTACAAACTGTTAATCATCTCCTTATTCAAGTATAAGGACATTCTTAAATGAGTGGAACATGTAATATTTATGAGCCCAGAAAAGTCGGCAAAATGGAAATAGGTATGTCTAATTTCAAAGTTTTATCAAATATTTTTAATCCAATACCGTAAAGTACGGTTATAACCGTAAGAATTAATATACAAAAAACTACCCCTTATAAAAATTATCTTTTCAGTATAAAGATCATTTTAAAGTGTTTCTGAAATAGATCTAGAAAATAATTGTTCGCATGAATGTGTAAAGAAATTGTTATAGAAGAATTAATTGTGGGGGATTGTTGATAGAGCCAAAATTAATTAAAATAAATTCTCAAAGTTTTCTTGCTAGAACTATTTTAAAAGGTTTAATTTAATTGTTTTTTTATTTTTGATTGTATTCACCATTGTGCAATTCTGATTTATTGGCGATTAAATTTTTTTAAATACAATAAAAAAACTTCAAAGATAATATAATGAAATATATTACAATAAATAATAATTTTAATATTTATTAAGTAATTTATTATTTAAGGTATTTTTTAAAATCAGGGAACTTCCGTGTTATTTTACCCCCAAAAATTAAATTAAAAAAGAACACATATAATTATTATATTTATTTTTTAAATCACAGTTACATACTCAGCAAATGTTTGTAAAGAGTTTGTAAATGGTCATCCAGGTGGCCTGAAAACCACAATGTCGTTGAGAATAGTGTCGAACACATCGGCACTGTTGCTTAGAACACGTTTACGCCACATAAACTCACATAATCACATAATCACAAAAATCACAGATAGCCTTAATAAATTCATGTTCAATAAGGTCATCAATAATCTATTCTCTCATTTTTTATATTGTTATTTTAATTGTATTTTATAATTTAATTTTTGGGGGTAAGATAACACGGAAGTACCAAAATCAGTGAATAAATAATAATCCACGGTAAAATTCTGCTCACATTAATTAAATGAATATATTTAAAGCCTTATAGAGAAAAAGCTTCCTGAAATATACATTTCATAAAATAAATCAATAATATAAAATTATTTTATTCGAAAATGCTTTTTAAAAACGGTGTTGAGGATGATAAAAATTGTATTAAAAATTTTAAAAAAGGAATTATTAAAATAATAAATAAAATTGATAATAATTAATATATAAATTATAGGCTAGTGACCAGTTTGAAAGGCGTAATGTAAAAACGTTTTTCATACAGAATTGCATATATTTTTATGTCAAAGCAATAATTTTTTGATTGATAGAATATTGTTTTTATATTACGTCCCCCCAAATTGGTCATTAGTTAAATTATATATACAATTAGAATTTATTTAATTGGTAATAAATAAATATAATACAATAACATTACAACTATTAATATATAAAAATTACTTTAAATAAAAAATATATACTAAGGTAAACAACACAAAAGAAAATTTCTCTAATTTGTTGAGAAACATTAAAATTTGAGCTAATTTTTCCTAGGGAATTTCATGTTAAAACGGTACCTCAATAAAGAAGACGTTAATTAATGAAGTGGCAACAAGGCACATTAATTCTAGGATGGTTGATAGTGATATAGAAGAAATAAATTTTTGATAATTTTGGAGAGGTATTTGGTTAAATGACATTGGTTTTATTTAAAAAAAATTAGTAAAGGTAAAGGATAAAAAGGAGTTGTGATTAAACTGTAATTCTAAAATTTTAATTAAAAATTACTTCCTCCAAAGTTTATTTCCATATAATTTTATATCCAGGCCAGTTGTACCCGATGGATATTTTATTCTGGCCAATCAATCAGAAATGCGATTTTAGTTGTATTGATTCATATAAATTGTTGGTTGACTTGTGATTTTGATTTTTAATTGATACGATGGAGTCTGATCAAATGTGATGGACAAGTTAATTTGAATTAAAACGCCGCAATTCATATTTACATTTAATTTAGATGATAAATTAAGTTGAATTTTTTAATGAATGTGTAATTTAAATTATTGTAAAAGAGAATGATTATTAGTTTTACTGAATTTGTAATCATTTGCATGAAATTGTGAGTATGATTTTATAATTTAATAAATATTTTGAATTATTAATTATGAAAATTAAAGATCTTAGAAAAAATAGTCAATGTTAAAAGAAATCTTAGTTTACTTTCATTTAAAACTTCTCCTGAATTGTTTTTAGTACTTATCACCAAATTTCGACCACAGAGGAGTTTTTAATTTTTATCGTGTTTAATTTTATGTGTTCTCATAAACCTCAGAGTCCATTTTCATCAGTCCCTCTGGACGTAGTAATTAACAATTTCTTATAGTAAATACGATCTTGTTATAGTATTAGCAATTTGCTTACTTGATATTATCATTAAAAAACCTTGCGATTTGTTTATTACATTTAATTTCTCTCTTTACAATTTCCTCATTTTATTAGTATTTTATATTTTATGAAGTTTTTTATAAATTATTTATGTATTTATCTTATATTTATATCATATAAAAAAATCGGTTGATAAATATCTAACTACTCGTCTTCTATGATAATTTAACAGCTTATAAACAAAACAAAAATATTTTAAATAAATTTAATTTTCCACAATAATAATAATAATAATAATAATAATAATAATAATAATAATAATAATAATAATAATAATAATAATAATAATAATAATAATAATAATAATATTAATATTGTTGATTTATAAGAGTTTCAATATTCACTCTGACTCCTTTTGTTATTATATTAATTCACTGACGCCCAACAATTTTGCAATTTTAGATTTTCACACAACCGTTAAATTCCATGCTTTAACTACAAGATAAATTTTCCATTTCTAATTTCCTTTATTTCTGTTTTTATTCCATTTTAATTATTTTCTTTTGCTTTATAATCTCGGTGGTTTGTAGCTTCCTAAAAAATCCCTATTCTAATTGAAAATTTCTAAAAAATTTATATTATCGAATATTTCATTTATAATGTTTTATATATCATTTCTAGCAAAATTTCAATGAGATTTTCAAAAATATTTCCCACAATTCTCGAAGTTGTTTTTTTCTAGATCTTAATTCAAAAATTTTATTTTCTCTCCTAAGAAACGCTCTCAAATAACAGTTTGTCTCCTCGTTTTATATTTGTTTGAGTGAGACATCAGCGTATTTTTGTATTTTATTTTGTTATCTCTATTTCATCAATTAATGCTAATAATGCAATTAATGAAGGGGCAATCTCATTAATGCAATATACATGTTGTAAAGTAGAAAGTAGTTTAAGAGAATTGCAGAAGTACTAGAAATGGACAAATTTATTAGAAAATAATACAATTTATTATTACATATAGTTATTGTTGCATCAATTAATTAAAAAGATTATTAGAAATTACATTCAAAATAATACTAATTATTCTTTACTTTCTTTTTCGATGTCTCCAAGTTATTGTAACATATTTTGTTGAATTTATAAAAATCAAAATACTCTATTGTGAATAAGGTTTTTGTTTTCAGAAAGAATTTAACTGATTTTTATTTAAAAAGAAAGTAAATTATGAGGAATAATTACCTTTTTCCCATTTATCTAGGATAACATAAAACCTAAAACATAGAGCAAATTTTTTATTTTGTTTAAATTTGTCAAATATTTTCTATGTATATTAGCAATATAAATTATATATATATATATATATATATATATATATATATATATATATATATATATATATATATATATATATATATATATATATATATATATATATATATATATATATATATATATTTATTTATAAAAAGCGTGTAGAATATCAAAAACATCTAACCATTGATTCATAGTCATCAAGCATTTTAATAAATACAATAGAAAAAAAATCAGTGAACTTTTTTCGATTTTCACCTTTGATTTCTTTTCAATTGGCATTGTATTTAAAAAAAATATTCATAAAAATATTAAAAAACATCTATATCTTTATTGATTCTTAGTCAATGTTTTTTATAAATACAATATATATAATGAAATTTTCTTTTTTCGCAATCATATGTTATTGTCGCATTTTAGAGTCATCTAAGACGTGGTTAAAAAATAATGAAAAAATAGTTTATGGCGGTCAAGTAATTTCCACCCTAGCTAAATTTGACTAAAGTCGTCAGAATTATTATTTGGTGTCAAAATTATTATGAAAATGCCAAAAAATTAGTAATACTAACATTAGATTTACGGACAAAATCGAAAAACTGTTTTACTAAACACCATCATGTTAACGAATATATTAAAATGTGGGGTTTTTAGCAAAATTAATTGAAAAAAATTTAATATCATAAATATTATTTAACATAAAACATAGATAAATCTTAATATTTTAAAAGTTTTTTATTTTTATTTAGCTTCACAGATTTTATTTATTAAAAAGCTTGACTATGAATCATTAAATATATGAATCATTAAATAAATGTTTTCGATATTCACGAATTTTCGGCACTGCCTTTTTCAAGTGAATTTGATCACCGATTATATAATTATTTTACAACAAATTTTAATTTTTGCATTAACAATTAGTTGTACAAAATGATATTAAAATCAATCATATTTATTTAAAATTATAAATATAAAAAATAATTCAATAAGTGAATTCACTTGAAAAAGGCAGTGCCGAAAATTCGTGAGGATCAAAAAACATTGATATATTACTGATTTATAGTCTTCAAGCTCTCTTTTTAATGAATTCAATGGAAAAAATAATCAGTGGTGAAATTGGAAAAAAAGTTATTATAATATATATAAATATGTAAAATTTATTGAGATTTTCATCATTTGTAACTTTCATTGCATCTTCCAAATAAGCATTGCATTAACTGTCTCTAGTGTTCAAGTTATAGAGGCCTCAAATTTATGGGTCAATACATTTTTATGTTAAGAGTATAACAATTGTCAAAATATTTGTTTGTACGGGAATGAAGTCACTACAAAATGCTTTGCTATCTTCCTATATAATCCCACCGGAGTAACATTGTGTGTAAATTGGTATGTATGTCAATTTTGTCAAATTGTTGTGTAAAATGTTACTTGGGTGATTTATTCATATATATTCATATAGATAACATTCTTTTCAGAAATTTAGTGTGTATATTCTTTTTCAAATTTCTATGAGTTTTCACATCCAATAAAATTTAAGCCCACAATTGAACAGACAGTGACACTTGCAAATTCTACAAATGGGTGTAACTTCCTGTCAAGTGTAAGTTATAATCGACAATTGTCAATCTTGCAGTATGTAGTAAAAGTAAACTTTATGATTGTTTTAGTTGCCTAGAAAAAGAATCGTTTCCAGAGGAATCGATTATTCAAGTAATGTCACAGTCTGAAAAAAAAACAATTGAGAAAAGGTATCATGAATATTCATATCTACGCAACATTCGAATTACCACAGAATTAGAAGGTAATATAGGTAACGTTGATGACCTCCGGAAGTTTGAAATGTTAAGTAGTATTCCTGGAACATGACCAATGGTAATGAATGACAAGCAACGCATTTACCTTGTGAAGCGTGGACCACAGCAAATTATGAATTATTCCTTTCCTTTGAAGGCTGTATCACGTCGCTTCGCAGAAAGCAATTACTATATCAGCATAAAGAATGGCGAGAAAGCTCTTCGAACCTGGTTAGTTTACTTCAAAGCAAGTGATTCAGTATTATGCTTCTGTTACAAGTTATTAGAAAAATTAGAAACTCCAAGCTGACAAAAAGTGGATTCAATGCATGGCAATATAGTCAGCTTGCCATCAAGAAAATATAAAACAGTGGCATGAAAAGAAGTCTCGTATTGATATAAACCATCAGAAAATGAAGCTGCTGGAGCAGATGTACTTGGAATCAATTCTTCAACGTCTTCTTGCAATCATTCAGTTCCTGGCTGTGCGCAAATTGGGATTCGGAGGAAGTAATCAACAGCAAATGAAAATTTCCTTGGGTTATTTGAATTGCTTGCCAAATTTGATCACGTTGCAGGTGAACATATGCAAAAAATTCAAAATCAAGAAGGTTTGCTCATACATGTTGGAAGACCCAGAACGAACTCATTTTAATAATTTCCAAAAGAGTCATAACAGCTATCTCTGATAAGTTAAAAGAATCAAAGTACATTGCAGTAATAATGAATTGTACACCAAATGCAAGCCATTATAAGCAGCTTTTTGTATGCCTGAGACCCGTGGAATGCAAACGCTATGTTGGAGTGACAGTTAAGGAGCATTTCATAGGATTCCTGAATATGAAGGATACAACTAGACATGGATTGCTTCAACCATTTACCCAGTATCTTACAAACACATTACACATTACAAGCTTATACAAAGCTCTTCGATCGGGCTTGATACTCTCCAGTACAATTTGAAAGCTGTCCGCGAATCTTTGCAGCATTTCCGTTAATTTGGGTTTGAAGATGCTGAAAGAGATGCTAATGAAATTGCAGAAGCTATAAACGTTCCCATAGAATTCGAAACTAAACGTGCACCAAAACATTCAGATGAAATCATTTCAGATGGAAAATTGAAGCAAAAGCAACAGTTTTTTGTCGTTCTCGTTGATGTGGCATTGGTCAGCCTGGAAGAAATATTTTCACATATGGTGGAACTTTCGATTTTGATTAATAGGCGTGCAATGTCACTTGTTATGAAAATGGTGAACTGTGCAAGTGCTGTAAAATATTCACTGAAGCAATAGAAGATGCTGATGCTAAAGATCTCCAACGTCAAATCATCTATTTCCTTGCAGCATATCCATAAGAAAAAATGCTATTGGCGGAGTTCATTTACAAAATGATGTGATTGACTTGTATACAAATTTGTCTATTACTGCGTGTGCTCTTGACAATTCCAGTCACTGTGGCTTCTGGATAAAGATCATTCTCAACTTAAAGAAGATTAAAAGTTACCTCCGCTCAACAATGTCTCAGGAGCGTTTAAGTGGTCTAGCTATTATCGCCATTGAAAATGAAGTCAGTCGTAATCTTGACTACTCTCAACTTATAAATGATTTCATGTCTTTCAAATATGGCAGGATAAGTTTTTGATCTCAATACATTTATTATCTCCTGATCATAGTCTTTTAAAGAACATTAAAAAGCTGGGAATATTCTATTGAAACAATAACTACATACGGTCATGCACTTTGGATCCGTAAGGTAAATCGAATTGTTTGTTTATTGACTTAGTGGGGATAGAGGGCCGCTTTTGAAAATCGCAGGGGCCTAGTTGCGGCCCTGTTAGTGTTGTTCAGATGACGTTTCATTTTTATGACCATTATTTTAAACTTTTACAAATGTATTTTTACAACAAAATGTGATTGAAATCAAATATCAATTAACAAAACATAGCAGTAAAATAGTATGAAGGAAAACCTTTGGATATTTGATAAATCAGATAAATGTCTGATAAATTTTGCAAAAATTAGATTAGAATTTTAATCAAACTTATTTGAAATCTTCAAAATCTAAATATCATTTTAAATAAGGAATGATAATGCTTTACGTGCTTGAAGAATGGTAAATTAATTAAAAATATATTGTAGAAATTCAAATTTTAAATTTATTAATCATAAAATAATAATAATATTAATAATAATAATAATAATAATAATAATAATAATAATAATAATATTAATAATAATAATAATAATAATAATAATAATAATAATAATAATAATAATAATAATAATAATAATAATAATAATAATAATAATAATAATAATAATAATAATAATAATAATTCGAATATAACAAGGGCTATCTTATAGTCTAGAAAATTTTCATTTATATTAAATATATTATTTGCAATAAAAGGCTTAAATTATTATTTAATTGTTTTAAATAATAATAATAATAATAAAGATAATAATAATAATATTAATAATAATAATAATAATGATAATAATAATTATAATTATTATTATTATTATTATTATTATTATTATTATTATTATTATTATTATTATTATTATTATTATTATTATTATTATTATTATTATTATTATTATTATTATTATTATCATCATTATTATTATTTTTTTTGTCGGATGTCTTACACTTGAATAATATAAACAGCACAAGTTTTGTGATACCCAGTGGAAGTCCCAATATTAGACTAGTTTCGAGCGTTTGGCTCTCATCAGTATTATGCAGGAGACGCGAAGATTTCTCTTCGCGCCTGGTAAGTATACAGAATTATTGATTCACCTTTATTGCATACTTTCCCTAGTACGATGAAAATCATCTCGCTTGCTTTGTACCTTGGTTCTTGCACTTGGACTTGCACTGGGTATCACAAAGTATCACAAAAAAGCTTGTGCTATTTATATTATTATTATTATTATTATTATTATTATTATTATTATTATTATTATTATTATTATTATTATTATTATTATTATTATTATTATTATTATTATTATTATTAAGTATAAAGTGATGATTTCTTGGTAGCAGCCTTTATTATTTAAAACAATGACGTGATAATTTAAGCTTTTTTCATTAAATACATTATTCGCAGCAAAAGACCTAAATTATCACTTTATTGTATTATTATTATTATTTTTATTATTAATGTTATGCTACTACTAAGAAACAATTATTTTATATTGTTATTATTATTATATCTTATAATATTAATACTATTATTATTGCAATCCTTATAACAATATTTTGTCTTTATTATAAATTTAGTAAATGTTACTTGTTGAAATTGAAAAATTATTTATATCTGCTTGTGAAGAATAAGAATCCTTTTGATAAATTGGGATATGAGGAAACTTTTCTTCGTAGCAAGGTGAGCTGCAAACAATTTCTTGGTCATCGAATTGATTCGAGCTGTCCATCATTCCAATGAAATTGTTACTAGTCAATTCTTTTTGATATTCAGAATATTCACATCCGATTTCGATATTATCTGAAATGGGTAATTGCAATTGTTTGATGTCGTCCATGAAATATTCACAGCATGGTGATGATTTGGGGTTGATTTTGACCATAAATGGACTTATTTGGGGATTATTTTTAGATTTGATATTTGATGGTTCTTTAGACTCCTTAAAAGACGAACAGAGGGAGTATTTCAGTGGTTTTCTTTCATTTCCAACGACTGACTGGCTTCTTTGTGAAGCCATTTTACGATGATTGTCTAAGGCAAAATGTACTGCACGTATCGATGATAAATTCCTCGCGTCAAAAATATTTGTTGGACGCTCTTTCGAATTTTGTGAGGTCTCGCTAGATAATCCGCTATCATTTGATTCATTATCAACATATCTCGAATCACTAACGCGGTGTGCTCTCAAATCCATAAGAAATTTAGAAAATAATACGAATTATATACAGTTTATCTATTTAGATTATTAGAATCAATTTTTAAATGAAATGGAATTATCTGAAATCTGATTGGAGAATTATAACTGAAATACCATTGGATATTTTTAGTTGTATTTTCAATATAAATCAAAGATTTTTTACATTGTTTAAAATGAAGTATTAATTATTTAATAAGTTATTTCATTCAATAGTAAAATATAAATTTCATTTTGTGCAACTTAGGAGGTTTTTTCGTCTGCGAATATTATCGGATATTCTTTTAATTGAAAGAAATAATACATGAAATTTGGATGGAAGGAAAAAGTATTTAAATATCGAAGTTAATAATATTTTTTAATAATTGTGTATAAAAATATTTCATCACATTAATGTTTGAATCCATTATTTCTTGATATAAAGTTACTTTAACAGTCAAAAGAACCGGTAGAGAATAACATATTGGAACAGTAGAATCCAACTGACGCATACGTCAAAGATTTATGTATTCAGTAAGTCAATAGTTTTAGTTTTTGGAATACGTTTCAAGTACCATTTTAAGACCACAAATATTTTAGATGAGTCAGCTGGACTCTAGAATACCACTTGATGTTGCAAAAATAACTAAAGACTTCAACTTATCAATAAGCAAATCGCATTTTAAACTAAATAATATCAAACCGCCAAATAATTGTAAGTTAAAAGTTCGTTTTAAGAAACGGTTTGTTGTATAAACAAACAAGCCTGTTTAATGTTCATTGATGATAAATAATAAATGCTGCTACCAAGAAATCATCACTTTATACTAATAATAATACTTAAATCCGTTTGCAAGTTATTAGGATGTCCATCTTTAAATAAAATATAAATAGCTTTGGACATTTCATCTGCAGATTTTGCCTTGATTGGTATTGCCCGGGCAAACCCACTTAATACAAAACCCTTCGAGATTTTCATTACACTTTGAAAATTGTAAACTTTGTTCATTAAATTTTTTTTATCTAATAAATGTTATTTCGTATCTATTATTTTATATGGTTTGAGAATAGTAATAATTATAATATTAATAATAATAAAAACATTATTAATAGTAAAAACATTAATAGTAAAAACATTAATAATAAGACACATTAATAATAAATCTGTAAATAGAACATATAACAAAACATGTGACAATGCAACATCAATGCGTTTCTAATGCAATTTAAACAAAGGCGTGCTATAATCTGATTGGATGATAGACACGAACCGAAGGTATAAAATCCTTATACCATTTCATTTAATCATTATTCACGGTGACCAAGAAAATGTAGGTGTAGGGCTGTAGTGAAGCCTCTTAGAATCTATTTCAGGATTGTGGACCTTGGTTGATTTAATAAATCTTTATGTTTTCAGCGTTCTTTTTTATATATAGATAATTGAAAAATTATAATAATTTTAATACCAACAATAATAATAATTTTAATAATATTACTTTATGTAGTAATAATAATATAAAACATGTGACAATGCAATATCAATGAAATTTGAATGCAATTAAAACAAAGACATGCTGCAATCTGATTGGATTATAAACATTAGTCATAGGTATAAAAACCCTGTAACATTTCATTTTAATCATTATTCACGATGACCAAGAAATTTTCAAGCACCGAAAAACCTAAAGAAGAACTTGTACAACCTGTTCAAATGTTCCACAACTACAAAATGTATTTTTTAAAAGAAGAAATCAATATGAAATTGGTGTCACCGATCAAGCTAATTCCAACTCAATTCCAATTCTTATCCGGGACGCTTTCAATGATAGATGTTAAAACCATTGATGATGTTTTCAAACGGTTGAATTCAAATCTAGCGTGTAATCAACATGCATGGTTCAACAACAGATATGCAAGATTTCATAATGCCTTTGATGAAATCAGCTTCATAAAAAACGAAAATTGGTATATAATTGCAATCTAAGGATATAAAGTTGATAATAATGATGTATTCTCCTATTTGGAAAATTGTGTCTGCTAGACTTTCACAACTATTTTAATAAATGTTGTATTTAATAAATGTATTAGTCATATTTGTTTTTCACTTTATTAACAAAAAAATTGCAACATTAATGCAAAAGACATGCAAAGTTTAACAAAAACAATCTATAAACAAACTTACATTATAGTTTTAAATTGTTAATAATGACTGTAGAAAAAGGTTAATATTATTAATTAATTATCGAATTATTTATTATTTAGAATTTGTAATCAACTTTTTGTTGGAAAAATTAGCAGAAATAGCAGGTGTAAAAATGGAGGAGATATTATCTGTTACAAATGCATTAAATATATGCTAAGTAGTTGAGAGTGAAGATTCAGGATTTTATGAAACTAATCAGGAAGTCACTCAAAAAACTGATGATGACGACACTCAAGAAATAGAAGAGGAAATCTATGAACCTAAAGAACAATTTACGGAAAATATTATGAAGCTTGAGAATAATGAACCGCATGTATGTATTGATTTTACGGACAGTAAAGATCATGTCTTTGAAAATGTTATAAAATGTGGAGATGATGATTGCGAATGTGTTAATTAATAAATTTTAGTTATTTATTTCTTGTAAATTTATTTTAAATTTAATATTTGTGATAAAACAACATAAAAACATTAATTTTTATTTAAAAATTTACAAAAAATATGCAATATGGCAACACCTTTTGCAAGTTTAATATAGTTTTTAAACTTGGTTTTCTGCCGGTCAGTTTCCCTAGAATTTCAGGCGAGTTGATTGAGTGTACCCCATCCGCCATTGGCTTCTATCCAGGGTACAAACATGGATTTGATAATCTAAAAATGAATATTATTAATATATAAATTATAAAAAAACCTTACTTCTTGAGACCACATGTAATAGTGTTCAGAGTCCCATAGACTTTTTTCAATAATAATCTTCATGTAGGTGAACACTACAATTATTCTTGTCCACTTCATTTAAAGATTCATTTGAAGACAGTTGAAGATTCTGTTGAAATAGAACTTTTTTGTTTCAAGGCATTCCATATCAAGCATGTTCTGGTAGTCGATATGGTTGCCTTCAATAATTTGTTCGGTCCAATTGACTAGGAAACTGAGGCCTTCCATAATGTTTGTGTTGACGAGCTCGTTTAGCAAGTTGTCGATGAAATTAGGTTGTGAAATTTTTACAGTAATTTAAAATATGTTTTATTTATACTACTACTGATTGTGTGGAATATGATTTTGATTGGTTAGTAGACAATAAATGTAAAACATATGAGTTTAGATTTGATACAATATGAATACATTATTTCTATTGGTAATTAGTATAATAAGTTTGTGTTTACACAATACAACAATAACGGTGGAGTCTTCAAATAAATCAATATGTGTTTGTCCAATTACTACCAAGTTGATGGATATTTTAATTATTATTGATAGACCACACTGGGCTCCTGGTTTCGCGGGCCCATATCTATCTACTATAGACCAATTTAGTAAATATATTTCTTTATGTGTAGTTTCTGAGCAAGATAAAAAGACAGTTGTAACAATTATTAACGAAAAATTGATTTTGAAATTTGGAGCTCCAAGAAGTGATAGAGGAAAAGCATTTAAGTCAGCTTTATTAAAAGCATTTACAGAGAAACTTGGTATTAATCTAGTATATTGAAGTCCGTATCATCTTTCTGCTAATGGACAAATCGAATGCCAATTTAGAACTGTAAGAAATGCCATCCAAATTTCCTTAAAAGAACGAACGGTAAAAGACTGGGTCGAAACACTTCCTAGAGTTGAATTTATGTTGAATACGAAAATTCAGTAAACTACTCAGTTGAGTCCTGCACAAATTGTTTTTTGGAAAAAGATTGACCATGTGATCTAGAATTATTAATGGGAAAGTGTAAATCAGAAAGATTAGAATTATAAAAAGAATACAAGGAAATAAGGAAGATGAATTATATTTCAATGAAGAAAGAGCAAATTGAATTTTCAATGTCGGGGATGTTGTATTGGTAAAAAAACATGTGCCAATTAGAAATGAAGATATATTTGAGGGTCCAAGTAAAATAATAAAGAAGTTGCATAACCGAGGTTTCATGATTGAATTTCAAAAAGGAAAATCAAAAATTAGAAATTTGGAATGGATCAAACATTTTAAAACTAGGGGATATAGGATAACTGTAAATAATACCTATTTGAAATAATATTATTGCATGTTGAATTTGTATGTCTGATTATTATGTAATGTATGTCTGAATGTCAAAGGTGTGATATTGTATTATTGATGCATGTGTGTGTCTTGCTCAAAATACTTTCAATATAATTACTTCATCCGGAGGAATAATCAGTTTTTTGATATATTAATAAATTATGTCTCCAAATTCTTCTAACGAATATTATTGGAGTGAAAAACAATGAGGTAACAAAAACTGTATTAAAAGTAGAAATCAAACAAGCTATAATGGCAAGAGTAGAAACTGGGCAAAATATGTTTGATGGCTTAAATCGGTTTAGAATACGTACAATCTTAGCCAAGATAGAAATAATTAAGAAGATTTAAGCAGCTAAAGGAGTAACAAAAGATCGTTTTTGAAAGAGAGGTTTGATATTCTTAAAGCGATTTGAATCATTTAAATGGTGTGGTAGGACGTTACTCAACAACACTTGAATTCGGTTTAGAGAAAATTGTGTCATTCATTCGTTCATGATGATATAGTGAATGCCTCTAAAGTTATGGATGCAATTATGACAACTGCGAGGGAACTGCAATTGGAGGTAAACAAAGATGAAACTGAAAATCTCATAGTGGAATATGAATATGAACTGACGACAGAAAGGCTACAGGAAATCCTGAATGAAAAACATCAAAAAGCTAAGCAAAATGCGTCAGTTTCGTAAAATGTGGAAGATAATAGAGTTGTCATTTATGCATCAGTTATTAAAAAGCTTTTGAAAAGATTTAGTGAAGTAAGAGTAACAGTTTTGGAATGACATCCAAATCAAACTGAACTCAATATGGTTGAGGATCATTACAGTGACAATGTTATTATTTAATAATTTAATTAAGACCATTTTTAAACAAAAGTATTTTTGAAATATTAGATTTACAAAAATAGATAACTCTAAAGAACTATTTGACGAAATTGAATAAATGATGCATCATTCGATAGGGAAAAGTTGATTTTCAGATAACATTGAAATAAAATTCTCGTATTTTATATTAAAAACACAAATTAAAGTGAAATTTTAATTTTTCTTATTAACATAATTTAGGTATTCAATCACGGGCAGGTAAAATAGTTCAATTAAAGTCATTAACTCAGAATTTCAAGAACCATTTTCAAATAAATCGTAATGAAATGTTACCAAAGCATGAGATAAGAAATAAAAGCTTTTCATTACTAAGTCATGTAAAGTATAAATTTCAATGTTTAAATTTATCGAGGTCATGCGTAAGAATATTGTTTAAATGAACTGCTCAAATTATGGAAACTGCAGGTAATAATTTCATAATATTTTTGATTTATGTACAGAATCAGTATATTTTTCTGTAAAATGCCCATGAACTTATCTGTTATCTTTTAATTATATAAATATTAAAATACAAATGAATTGAAAGATATTTTTTTCGTCGGTTTGTCCCTTCAATGATATAATTCTGAAGTACATTATTTCTTGCCGTTATCTTTCATTTTCTTCATAATTCATAGGTAATTCTAGATCAGGGTGGGCAAAGTATGGCCTGCAGGCTAAAAGTGGTCCAGTGATGTTTAAAATATGACCCATAAATAATTCTTCCATGACTGTACACACAACTAATACAAGAATACGGTAGTGATTGACTGAATTACCATTAACTTTTCATATGAGTGAGCCAGGCTTATGTTTTGGCGTTAAAATTCCGACACTTTTTGAGTATTGAATGTTTTATATCTGTGCTTGCAAAGGCCACAACTGACAGTCGACTCTTGTTTTTTGTTATGGTTGCATATGTTCCTACACAAATTTTTTTATAGTTTTGCTAATTTTCTTAGTTTCTAATTTATCTACCGTTTTAAATTGAATTAACCATGAGTGAGAGAAAAAAACAGAAAACTGATAAATACCGTAAATTCAATAATAAATGGAATTATAAATATTTTTTTACCCAAGAAAATGAGAAAGCCTTTTTGTGTAATATGTGGGCAACAATCAGCTATGTTAAAAGACTATAGTTGAAGCGTCATAATGAGAGTAAACATAGGCAAACTATGATGGCTTCTCAGAAGATGCAAGAAAAAAAGAAATTTAGCAAGATGGTAAATACTTTGGCAAAGCAAAAAACAATTTCATTAAGATTGTAAAAAAAAACTTAGCAAACTGAGTTTATTGATTATCTATAAAATTACAGAACGCAGCAAACCATTTTGTGATGGTGGATTCATTAAAGAATGCCTCATTGATAGCTTTTCGTTAATTTCTCCAGAAAAAACAAGTAAATTCTAGAGACTGATGTTTATCTCGTCGCACAGGTGTTAAGCGTATCACAGATATTGCAGACAATTTTGAAGCACAACTGAAAAACGATATTTGTAAATTTAATTTATTTTTATTAGCCCTTGATGAAAGTTGTGATATAAGAGACACCACCCGTCAATTGATCTTTATTCGAGGAAATGATAGAAGAACTAACCGCAATGAAGCCAATAAAAGACACAACAAAAGGAGAAGATTTACTGAAATAAGTGGATGAATGTCTTGCAAAGTTAAACCTAGACTGGACTAAACTCGTGAGTGTGACTACTGACGGATGCCCAAGCATGATAGGTAAAAATACAGGTTTACTACGAAGAATTCAAGATAAAGTAGATAAAATAAATATTTTTTTCACTGTATTATTCACCAACAGTCTTTGTGCAAAAATGTTTTAAAAATAAATAATGTTATTGAAATAGTCAATTTTATTAGAGGAAGGTCACTGAACCATAGAGAGTTTATAAACTTTTGGGAAGAACTGGAATGAGAACACACTTTCATACAAATATAAGATGTTTAAGTTTGGCCAATGTTTTGAATAGAGTTTGGGAACTACGAGTCAAAATTGAGTTGTTTTTAGAACTGAAACAAATGAAAGAAAATTTTCCCTAGTTCAAGAATACTAACTGGATTTCAGATCTTGCCTTTGCTGTTGACATTGTATCTTATTTGTGCGATCTCAATATAAAATTGCAAGGAAAGAACAAATTTGTTGATGAAATGCATAATGAAGTAAAGGGATTTAAAACTAAATTATCGCTTTTTACTCGGCAAATAAAAAACATAAAACTTGTTCATTTTAAAACTATGCAACAAATTGAAGTTTCCAATGAAAATCTGGAAATATATTGTACCAATTTGGAAGATTTGCATTTTTACTTTTCTAAAAGATTTAAAGACTTTTCATTAATAGAAAGATATTTCCAACTTTTAACTAATCCTTTCAACTTTGTTATCGATGAGGCCATCCTTGAGCTTCAGCTTGAACTGATCGAACTTTCAACAAATTCTCAGCATTCAGATTATTTCAAAACTGTTCCCGTTGATGAATTATATGCCTCTCCAAATGATGAGAAATATCCACAGCTAAAGCATTTTGCTAAAAGGTTTTTGGTGCACTTTTGTTCTACTTATATCTGTGAACAGACATTTTAAATCATAAAGGATAATAAATCCAAATTAAGAAGTACAATGTTCGATGAAAACCTTGAAGCAGTATTTAGAATTGCGACAAAGAAATAGAGCCTGATTACAATTTACTTACAGTTTAAATTCTATTGCATCGTTCGCACTAAATGAACAATTAAAAGGTGATTATAAGTAGTATCATATTAATTAAAAAGTATTACTGGATTCTTATGTTTATAATGTTTTAAAATGTTTTCATAGTTTCCTGTTCTTTATGAACTTTAACGCTAATATTTGGTATATGACCCGCAATATTTTTTTTCTAAAAAAGTCAAAAAGTTTGCCCACCCTTGTTCTAGATAAACAAATTGATAGTAACTCAATATTCCAGTAAAATTATTGATTAAAAGTATTTATAATGACTATAAGGACATGTACTTCTGATGATATTTTTTATCATTAAGTAGAATGGACATGTTATTATGGAAGTATTATTATTTTTACCAATTAAATATTTCAAATATTTCTATGGCATCTTGTTTTCTGAATCTATTTAAACATTATTCACGCAACGGGCAAAAAATTCAAACATTACAACTAGTTTTTTATTCCAGTTTATTATAGAGTCTGTAGAATTTGCGGTTGATGCTGATCACGGCAGTATAGTGATATTTTTCACTCCCTTCAATCTATAATAGATAAATCGGTTTCACTCCATTTACTTTAGTTCGATGAATTATAGCCGAATAGTGATGTTTCATTATAATATCGTCCATATCAATTATTTGGTTATTATTAATATTATTATTATTATTATTATTGTTGTTATTATTATTATTATTATTATTATTATTATTATTATTATTATTATTATTATTATTATTATTATTATTATTATTATTATTATTATTATTATTATTATTATTATTATTATTATTATTATTATTATTATTATTATTATTATTATTATTATTATTATTATTATTATTATTATTATTATTATTATTATTATTATAAATTAACAAATTAAATTATTGAGGTTATATAAATGGTTAAAACAGTATAAATCATTATGCGTTTACTTAAGATGTAAGTTATGATTAAAATTGGTTATGGCCCTAAAATTTTAAGTCTTGAAACTTATAAAAGAAGGAGACGTCTTGATGTTAGTAAATGAATTGAAATTATGAATAATTTATTTACTAGTATTCCTTGACAAATATTGTGTTCGTGAATTATATTCAGAAATGAGTCTGCAAGAAGAATAATATGGTATTTAATAATTTAATCACTCTGATAAATAAATGAAAATAAAGTAATTATCTGATAATGAAAGTTTTCAGGCATTTTGGAAAATATCGTAAATAAATTTACAACAAAAATAAATTTCAAAAATGGTTTTTTGAGAAAAATAATAGTAATTAAATGATTTAGCTTCATAAAAGAATATCAATTTAAATTAAATAAATTTAAATTAATGAATCCGAATTTTGTTTATATCAAACGAAAGAAATTTGAATTTTGAAATTATTGAAAACATTTTAATTATTTTGAAATTTTAGAATTTATTATTTCGGCGGAAATACAAATTTTTTTTTAATTTAAAAAATTTTAGCGTTATTTTTTAAAAGATTTAAAATTTTTATTTTTAAGTTTAAATTTCCTTAAATGTAAATTAATTTTAGGGGGTTAGTGCATTGGTTTATAACTTTTATATTGGGTTTAAGATGCTAATAATTTAGAATTTACCCGACTCCGCATTTATGACTGTAAGATTTGTTTATTTTAATAATTTCGTTTATTTTTAAAAAAAATTCATTTTGAAAATAGTTGAATTTATTATGAAAATGCTATATATATTTTTGTGTCTTTAAAAGATTAGTTGTTTTACTAGTAGAGTGATTTGAGGTACAATGTTTTTGTAGTGATTGTAGCTTTAATTGACATCAGTATTTATAATTTTTATAGTTTTAATAAATTTAAAATAAATTTAAAAATAGAATTTGATTTGGATTATTTAATATATATTTTTGATTAATTTGGAAAAAAATACTGGTTTTTTAATTTTATTGAAAAATTGAATGACAATGTGTTTATGACATTGTATATACATTTATTAATGTAAATTTTAATATTGATTTTTTCGTGCAAAGTGTGTTATGAAGAAAACATCATAATATTAAATTTTTAGTGTGTAAGGAAATAAATTAAATGAAATATTAATTAACTTTATATTAAATTACAAGTTTATGCAGGATAATTAAAATTAATCAGGTTCTATTTAAAATTATTTGTAATTATATTTCAAACTATTCAAAATTTATTTTAAATTATTTAAATTATATTTTAAAAAAATATTTTTTTAATGAAAAATAATTTTCAACACCTAAAAACTTCATATTCCGAAATTTATGATATCGAAATAAAACATTGAAATAAAAGAAAACCAATTACACTTGATATGATTAAGAGAGTAAGGAGAAGATTTGATAAGAATTTATCTATTACAAACATCGCTGAGAATGCCGATTCGACATCGCAAACTACTTATAAATTGATAGATAAAATTGCAAAAGAATTGACAGATGAAAAAATTATTTGTTTAGAGGGTGGGCGGAAAAGAAGTTAAACAATGAAGTTACGAACAAAGTCTCACAACTTTTATTAAAAGATTCAATATAGAATCAGAAAAAAATAGCAAAAACGAATTGGCTAACTATGGTCTGATCATTAGTCAAAGCACCATATCCAGAACTCTAAAAGATATAGATTGAAAAGTCTTTGAAACTTTTTATACACATCTTCCGGCTTGCACTATAAATATTGAACTGATATACCCTTTTTATTTATGAAAAGCGCATTTTCGCAATGCAATTTCTGTTTGAATGACATTTCCGAACCCAACCCCATTACAACAAAAGCTCCATCAGTAACTCTTAATGCTGTTATCTGTTTAAAATCAACTTGGCCAGAATTAATTAAATTTATTAGAAATCTATTTTCGTTAATTTTGTAATAATCACGTAAAACTACAGGTTCGTTTGACGTTTCCACATTTTTGAAACATTTCAATATAGTTTTCTGGAGCTAGTCTTGTTTCATTATCGCATTCAGCTTTAAAAAAGTTAGGATCCTTTTCCATTATCAAGATTATAAGTTGTAATTATGTAATAACACTAAGAGTAGAGGACTTGTGGCACTATGTCCCGTGGGATATTTGGCTTGGAATATTTTGTAATTCCCCTCTAAAAAAATGAAAAAGTTCAGGTAGTTTTTAAAAAGCTTAAAACTTCGAATAAAAAAATTAAGTAAATCAAAGTAATTTCTGGATCAGTAAGCTTTAATAATAAGGAGGCTTCTTTTGGTCTCAGTTAATTCTATATGTTTTATAAATTCACTATAGTTTCACACATTTTTGTGCATAATTTTAGTGCCAGTATTTTTTATCGATAAATATGGTCTCAAGATTTTGAGGTTAAATGATATTGTATGGACTGATTAAAAAAGATATGTAATTATTAAATTAAAGTACAAAAATGTATTAAAAATTAGGGTAATAATTTAAAAGAAGTAGTATATTTTTAAGAAATTCAATTAATAGTGCAAAGAAGAGAAATTAAGGTTATGTTAATTAAAAAATTAAGTAAATTAAAAAATTAAATAAGTAAATTTAATTTAAAAAAGTAAATTAATGTAACATATTTTGAAGAAATTTTGTTTTCTTAAAAATTTAAATAAGTACAGTCATACCCCGGTTAACGTTGTTAAATGGTTCCAGAAAAACGCGATGTTAACCGAAACAACGTTATACGAAGCAATTATAGTTAAGAAAAAAATTCGCAATTAAATAGATTTAAAAGATTTAAAAGATCCTTTTTCACCATGGTGGACCGACGTTACAGCGAAACAACTTTATTCGGGGCAACGTTATCCGGGGTATGACTGTAAAGTAAAAAAATAATTTTAAAAAAAATGTATGTGAATCATAAATTTGAAGGATTTTTAAGTTTTTAAATTAATTTAAATTATTGATTTAAATTGTAAATCTTTTAATCAATACTTTCTTAAAAATGATTGTAATTGTTTGATTTTATAAAAAAACTTTCAACATTTAAGTGAATTGTTAACGAATTGATTGTTGAATAATTAATATATTTTTTTGTATTGATTGAACTTAAGGTTGTCGGATCTTCAAATAAATATTCAATTTTAATTCATTTTTAAATTAAAATAATGATTGTAAAACGTATTCAAAACAATGACGCCATATACTTACCATGGTTATGGCGTCTATTAAAGGTATATGGTCTGTCAATATGGTAAAATTTAGTTCCTCCAAGATATGTGAAAATATTTGATGGAGAATGAACTGCTAAAACTGCTTTTACGGTCAAAAGTTGAGTTCTCATGTTGTACCGCATTGAGCTTTATTGAGTAGAGTTCCAATGGTTCGATGTTCCTTGATTTATTTGATGCAGAACAACTCCATTTTCAATGTTCGATGCATCAGTTGTTAGCATTATGAGAAGATTTGGTTTTATATATGCGAGTGTCTGTACTTTTAATATTGACTCTTTAGGTTGATCCAAAGAGTGCAAAGCTTCGTTGTTCCACTTAATTACTGCATTCATTTTCCCATTTGTCATTGGTCTTAAGATTTCTGATATTTTAGGTATGAATTTGTGGCAGTAGTTTATTGTGCTAAGTAAGCTTCTGATTTGGGTTACTGTTTTCGGTAGTTTAAGGTTTTTGATTAATTCTAATCTTTCTTGAAAGGATTTAATTTTATCACCTGCTATGGGATGTCTTAATAAACGTGCTTCATTTTTAAAGAATGAGCAGTTCATGTAGTTCAGTTGTGGGTTGTTGGAATGTATTGCTTGCAATATCTATATTTGGTATTCAATTGTGACTTTGATGATTTATTTTATACTCATGAGTTTTTAAATTATATTCTTTTACTCCATACGTCATTGGAAAATTAATGCAATGTTTGTTTAGATAATGTCAGTTCTAATGATCATCTACGCTACTCGGCTGCCAGCACTTCAAAAACTTGTCAGATTCCGAAACATGGATTTTGTTTTTATTATCTCTCTTCTTCATAGTATAATTCCTGCTCCAAACTACACTTTTCTGAAATCAAAAATGATGTTTTCTTTTCTATTTCACATGTCTCTCGGTTATTTAGATTGTTTTGATGATTATTTTTTATTTTAATTCAGACATTCTAAACAATATAACATCTTATTTATTATTAATGTAAGATTTAATTCTGTTTTAAAAAATTAATTCTATAGTGAAAGTTGAGATTATTACTTTGAATTGTATTTATTTAATTATTTTAACCCTCTCCGTATATTTGTCGAATATATTCGATATTAAAGCAAGATATCACTTCCAGTTTCATAGGCCATTGCAAAAGTACATCGTTTTCACCGCGCATTATGAAAAAGAAAACAGAAAGATGTGTCCCTTTTCCAGCTTTGAATCCATCGGGATGAAGCTGAAGGCACATTTTGTAACCGTTTTTGTGGGAATAGAACGGATCACTATAAATATCAGCATTATTTTTTACACGGAAAGGGTTAAGTATTAAAGTTAAATCGGATGTAAACAAAATTTATATTTATATAATGTTTTAATTCTTAGAATAATTCAATTATTTGTAGAAGCAGATATTAACCCAGATATAGACCACCCATCAAATAGGACACCTTTATAACGCATATAATTTATTTGTCATGAATATATCAATTAAAATAAATTAAATATTTTCATTACAACTATAGATTAAAATACTTTCTCTATGTAGCACTATTCTTTTTCATTGTTCAATTTGATTTATAGTCGTAATAAAAATAAATTAAATGTTTAAAGGAAACAAAAAAAAGATCAAAGGTGAAAAAAAAATAAAGAATTTTACTGAAAAAATATTTTTGTGCATATCTGAAAAAATAGGTAATTTTCATTAATCGATTGATTAAAACAATATCACAAATTTGTTCACATCGCGTTTATTTACACTTATTTTACTGTAAACATAATGGACAATGTTTGTAAAGGGTTAATAAATCTATTTATATATTTTAAGATCTAATGAAATTGTAATCTAATTTTATTTATGCCCGTTTTAACAAATGTTATGAAAATATTTCAAATATAAAATTTGGAAATTTTATTCAATGTCAAATTTGTCATTTGAAAAATTATGGACAGTTTTAAGTGTTTACAATATCAAACTCAAAAAAGAATTGCACTCCAATTTGATCTGTGTAATCTGTGAACGCATACTCGTTGATCCACAATTGGCGCTCTGCCAATGTCGATTCTGTCGAAAATGTATAGAAAATTTTTTGGACGACAATCGCCAGCATTTTTGTCCCGGAAAGAAGGTTGAATGTAAATGGGAATGTTTAAGTAAAAATGAAAGTTTTTCCACTGACAAAATAACTTATAGAAAGATTTCTATGTTAATTGGAGTATGTCCAAAGCAAATGTGCAATTTTGAATGTGAATTGATAAATATGGCTGATCACATTCAGGACTGTAAGAACAATTCCAACTTATGTCCGTTTTATGGAATGGGATGCAACTCAAGAAATATTCATGAATTGGAAATAAAGGATCATTTAAACATGAATCAAGAACTTCATTCAAATCTCCTTGTAGAACTTGTCAATAACCTTTCCAATGAAATAAAGCGAATTGACGAAGAAAATAAGATCCTTATAACGGAATGTATCAAAAAGAATGAATACATTGACATTTTAACAAAGGTAACTTTAAATTAAATGTATATATTAAAAATTCTTTTTAGATGAAAACCGGACCATGTTGGGAATTATTACAGAACTGCAGGATGAAAATGAAGATCTGAAGGCAGTTTTAAAAAAATCCACCACATTGATTGAAAATCTAGCTGTTGAATTGAAATTGGCAGGAATGAAACTGTTGAGTCAAACCGGTTGTATACTGTGGAAAGTTGACAACTTATATGAAAAAAAGATTAAGAAATCGGTTGTTTTGAGTGATTATTTTTACAGCTGTGAAGGCCACAAACTCAGCTTATATTTTTATCCATGCGGTATCAGTAATCACATCAAGGACGACCACCTTACTATTAAAATATCCATGAGCAATTTTCAATGTAATAAGGCTCTCACATTTTCTTGCGGTGCTCTCGTGGAGATCTTTGACCAAGCAACTGGAGAGCCAACCCATAAAATCAAAGAAATGAATGTTTATATCAAAAAAGGTAAAGCTAGTTTGCCGTTTAATTTTCTTTACTCTGACTTGTCTTTTGAATCAGTATTGAAAAATGATTCTATTATTATCAGATGTACTCTGCTTTTTATTTAAATGCTTTTGTTCTAATCTATTCTTTGTATATTCGACATAGAACTCTGTAAAAATGTCACTGACAACGTTAAATAATTCCAAATCTGAAAAATGTTTTATATAATAAATGAAAAGATTTTCTTTTAAACCCATGCCAAATAATTCTTAGAGTATGATTGAAATTGGAAAATGATAATTTTTGTATACTAAAATTCACTGCTAGGTTTCTTCCAACAGTAATCTAGTTCGCTACGTTTAGAGTCTAAATAAAAAATACTATATCAAAATGCACATTCAAATGAAGTATTACTTATTACTATGCATTGAAGAACTTGAGTCCACTAGTCAGCTTCTTAGTGCTTATCTGAATATAGCCGTAATGATGGCGTAGTAGTCAAAAAAAGTGACTATTATTGGGTTATTATTTAATATGTCGGATAGTTTCTGACTACTCGTCTCCTTTTCCAATCAAATAACTAAAACCCAGCACAAAACAACTTTATTCAAACTTCATCACAATTACAAGTAGTTACTCGATTTGTACCTTTCTTTTGTTGACAATCATTATCGCAAGGTAGGTTGCCCAAGGGTTAATCACCTTTCTGGTATGATACGTTATAATGTTCCTTAGATTTACTTGAATTATTTTTTCTTTGGAGTCTCTTTCATTTTGTAAATCCTCGCTAATTTTGTTTCTTCGACCAACTGGCTACTCGTCTCTTTTCAGCTTTTTCTTTTATACTTTTCTAAAAGGCATTATCAATTTTACATTAATTCCTCTGGAGATTACCGACATTTGCCCAATAATTATCGGCGTATACCCAACCGTTATTTTAATCTTTGTGCGAATTTCCAACATTCCTCTAAGACATTGGTTACCCGTTATGTTAATCTTCTGGGAGGGATTATTTGCTATCCTACCAATTTCCTTCCAAAACAGGCCTCGGTCGACTTCGTTTTACATTCTAATTAGTCGGGTCTCAGTATGCTCTAGGTTTTCCTCATCGCTCAGGTTTCCCGTTGGCTCGCGCCTTCCATTATCGATTAATTAATATTTAATTAGTTTTTTAATTTATTATAACTTTTATACTGACCTCTCACTAAATTTCTATTATTGTTTCTGGATTTGTCTCATGATTTCGCGTTCAACCATACCCATTTTCCACGATTGATATTAATTTTTACATTTCATAGATTTTTTATTAATTTAATTGGATGCGAGTCGATATTAAATGACAACATTTATAAAAATTCAAAATAAATGTCGGGTAGAACTGATTTTGAGCTCTAGTGGTTGAATCGTGACTGAAAGGCGTTGGCACACAAACATAATAACAATGATCATTCTAAAGCGAGAACCGATCCTCAATCCGGCTCATAGTGCGCGCAACAAGGCCGTACACGAGGTGCATATAGCGATAAACCGGCTGAGGAGGGTTGAGGAAATAATTTTGTAGGGACTCATTCCCGGCGACTCATACGGACGGCGAACTACTGAGCTTCAATGATGCCGACGATTTAGTCAAATTAAACAACCGAGAAATCCACTTTCCCGAGTACGAGTCCACGTGGTTCGGTGCACCGATTCTAGGAAAGATGGAGATGAGATTTCATGTCGTGTGGTAGAAAAAAATTTTGCTCTCATTGTTATGTTTGCTGACACTTCGTTTAATGATCAACAGGAAAATCTCAGCTATACTTAGTGTTAATAAATTGGGGGATTATAATGAAATTATAATTATAATTTTAAAAAGTTGTAAGAAATACCAGTAGTAGCAGTTTGAAAATAGTAGTAGGTAACACTCTTACTTTTCGCAAGTACCCACCCACTTGATACAGTTTCAATGTTGATTACTCAATGGCTATATTGTTGGGTAACATTACTGTATTCTAGGTTACGCTGGAAACAGCACGAAATAGTAACACGTGGATTAACTGTAACCCACCATTAATAAATAAAATACAAAAATTAATTTAAAAACTGAAAACCTTAAAGTTAGAAATTTCGTTATTTGCAGATGGCAAATCATGAGACAAAGATGTAAAATTAGCAAGGTCCCAGAAAAGGTTATTGAATAAATACAAATTAATTAAGAAAAATAAATAAGTTTAATTGATATGTGAGAGTAAATAACAAAAAATAATGAGGTGTGCCTTCGCAAAAATTAGTAATGTGATTAGATTTTGTTAAAATAAAATTAACTTAACAGTCATTGGGCATAATTGTTACACACTTAATTATTTTGACTTGAAAGATATTTTTACCTAATTTAATTATTTTGCTTTAGAAATTTGTATAAGAAAACCATGTATGCCAGTCAGTGGGTGATAAAATATAGAAGAATTATTCCAAAAAATCATAGAGAACAGAGTGAAGTTTGAGTTTGTGAATCAAATCGATTAAAGATGTAGCTGAAAAGATGGTTCTCCTTTGGAAATATCTACCTTATCACTTTCTATTTGAAGACCAAATAAAAGTAAAAGTATTCTTGACAATATTGTTAGGAATTGTGGTGAAATAAAATAAAATATATTGTGTTTGGTGTCAATGTTTTAATTCAATTAAAAAGCACGCGGAATCAGAGTGAAGTACCGATTTTATAATAAAATTTTTTGCAACAAATAGTTCTTTATAATTTTCTGAGTTTTCATTATACTGAATTTCCACATAACTAATTATTTGTTTGGATAAACACCCAAACAGCTAAGAACACTCGGGAATAAGACAGAAATTCAAATAAAAATATTAAGAAAATTCAATACCATGTTTTATAAAATTTTTCGAATAAAATAAAAAATTTTACAAAAATTTAATATATTATATTTTAATAATATTTTTGTGAGTCAAGTGTTTATGGGGGAAATTTATTGAGCTCAGTTGAGTCACCTTTAAAAACTGTGTCAGGATACCTGGGATGCCTGTATGTTTGTGTGTGCTTATGTGATTAAAAATAAAATAGCAATAACAACTTTTAACAAACCTTTATTAAAATTTTAAAAAAATATAAATAAATGTTACCGTTCCAAAAATTCATCAAATTCTTCAATTCCTGTCTTCTACTCTTCTTCCATTCATTTCCAATTTCCAACAAAATTTAGTATCTTTTAAATAAATTTAATTTATTGATTTCTGATCTCTATAGTAAAGCATTTACAATAGAGATCTTGTTTCATTTATTTTGAGTAAAATGGAGGAGTAAAAATAAAATTTAACAAAACCTTTATAAATTTGTTCAACTGAACTACTTGAGGAAGTTAGATATCATGGGAAATTCCTCCTATAAATTGAGGATTCCCCCGAAAAATTCATACTCATGCAAGTTTTTTCTAAACTTTTCGAGATAAGTGAGTAACTCTTTTATATTACATTTTAATTGTCTAAGTAATTCATTAAATATTGATCGTGTAAATTTTTTTCATTCATTTTGTTACACTAAATTTTTTATTGTTTAAGTAAAATTGGGTGGACGTTTTTTAATTTGGGTTTGTGTCTGATGAGAATCGATCCATGTTAACAAAAACGAGTTTGGTTTGCACTCGTCAGCAAGGTCATCAATATAAGTCACTGACTACAATCCCACATAATGAAGATAAATCTGGAGTCTCGCTGGATTATTTGAGATCTAATGAGATCGTACTATTGCTCTGTTAGCCATAATAAATTTCGATAAGGCTGCCTAGCGCCTCACGACACCAGGGTATATCGAATCAGCGAAGTCTACTGCCACGACAAATACCAACCGTGAACACATTACCAACATAGCTAAGTTAATAGTGTAACTATTGGTGTATGTCGGTAAGGAAAAATGAAAATCGACAGTTGAGGGTTAACAACTAAGGGTTACAGACTATTCGGTAATAAAACTGTAGTAATACCGACCATCGCGTAAAGTGAATTCCTAAAAATTGATACCCTTATCAGAGAAAAGTAAAAGTCACGTGATATATTCCTTCCTCGCGTCCGATATTCCTGTGACTGACCCTACTCATACTCATAAGTTGTTTAAATAACGCTGAGTCAATGACTTTTTAAAGTAGCCAACTGTTGTAACATCTATACAGTCAATTCGGGAATGCAACGCATGTCTTTTTAGGTGGTACAGACATACAGAAAAGTTCAAGAATCTCACGCAAAACAACACGCAAATATAACAAACACATTACATAGCAAGCAAAGTTTTATAGATTTGATTCGGAGGAAGATTTTTTTTGGTAAACTTTTTATATATTAAATATTTTAAAACACTATTTCACTTTGTAGTATTTGATAAGTGTGTAAATGATGCACTCATTGCATGTGTGTTGTACATATTCCTCAATTCGGATTGGCTCGTGAATAAAGTTTGTAATAAACGTCAAATATACTCAAATATATTTTTCATTTATAAAACTATCTCTACTAATAAATGGAAAATATTTCAAGCTATATTAAAAATATGATTAAGAGAAACCGTATGGGTAATATTCCTTGAAAACGTGACGAAACGTGACGTGGGTATGTGGATGAGTTGAGCTGAATGTGACGTCACGCTAGTTGCATTTTATGGACCACAAGAATTATTATTGCAACAATCTTCCTCTGCTACTATGCTACAGTGATAAATGGTCATTTTGGCGTGACGTAATTATGCAATGACCCTTAAATATTTCAGTTCAAAAAAAATAAGTATATTTAGTTTAGGCCAGGGGTGAGCACGAATGAGGTTCTCGAGAGCCAAATACAGGTTTTCCCTGTATTATAAAGATCCACACTTGCCCACCCCTGGTTTAGGCTGTTTAAAAAAGTCAAACAGATATAGAAAACATGAACCAGGCTGAGAAAAGCGGAAGAATGAAGTTAAAGAAGAAACACCAAGAAAGATATAACTGAAATTTAAAACAACAGAAACAAAAGAAAATAATGAAAGCTGCTTGATAAATAAAACCGATTATATCCAATAAGAAAAACACTATGAGAATAATCCTTCAAAACAATTATAATCAGGTACCGGTAAACAAGATGGATTGACAGATGATACAAATGTAAAAGCAGCCGAAGCTTTTAGTAATAAAAAATTCAATTTAAATAAGCCTATGGGGTCATTACGTAATTACATCAAGCTCGAGGGTTGGCGGATGAGTTGAGCTGAATGTTACGTCACTCTAGTTGTATTTTATGGACCACAAGAATTATAGTACGCTACAGTGATGCTGACACTTTGACTAGACAACGACGATTAACAATTATTGCTGCTACAGCAGGCTCCCAGGCAGTCTAGAGGACCGTATGGTACCACTAGACTACCCACATTTCGTGAACAATAAAATATGGGGGGGTTGGATCAACAGATTTGTTACCAAACGTGACAAGGTGGGTCAAAATGGTCATTTTTGGCGTGACGTAATTATGCAATGACCCCTATACACCATGCTATGCCCCGTGTGAACCATCCAGAACAAAGCCTTCCTTAGCCATATCTTCATCGGAAGCTGGACAAATATATTTAACAAACAAATAATAATAATAATTATTTAGTATTGAAGAACTTATGTTGAAGGGCTTCACGGCATGTGATTCGAGTACGGAATTTCGGATCTAACAGTTTCGATAAGAGATCATACGCTGAATCATCGAATTCGGCATTGTTTCCATAAATGCAACTTTTTTCTGGGTTTTCATCTTTGGTTAACTTAGTGATCTTTTCGCAATTTTTACGAATGAATTGGCACCGTGATTTTATCCAATCATTGAATTCACCAATGAGAGGCAGAGGTTTCGGATTGACGATTATTCGCAGTTGAATATCTTTTGCTGCAGCTTGCATTTTTTCGAAGCTTAGAAAGTAAATCAAGGAATGGAAGACATCCAAATCGTCGTCGACTTTTAAGAAAGGGTATTTTCCAGTTAGAAATATTGCCATGATAATACCAACTGCCCAGGTGTCTACGGCAGTTGTCTGTTCAGCGTGTCGCATTGTCACTTCGGGTGGGCGATAACCTACAGTTCCTCCTCTGCGAACCTGAGGATGAGGCTTCAAGCGACACCCATGGCAAGTGGTTAATCGATTATCACAGATACAAGACGCTTCTGTTTGGTTATTGTCACTTAAAATACTAGTGTCTGAGAACCTGGATTTCAGAGTGCCCGTATCCTGGCGCTTTAAAGTAGAATCAATTATGAATGATCGCATTGTACAATTAAAAATGAAAAAAAATGTAAATATTTGAAGTTTAATTACTTTATAAACTTTAAAATAACTTGTCGATAGTGGAATCATTTATAAATATATACAATTCAAATAAATAACTAAACATTTTCACAATGATTATTTATTTGAATTATATTTTGAAAAATTGAATTTTGTTATATCAGTGATGGCGAACCTATGATACGCGAGCTTATTTTTGGTGAGACGCCTCTTCAACGATAAAAAAATATGTGCACACGGACTGTAATGGGTTAACTTTAATTAACCACTGAGGATTTTAAATAATAAAAATGTTACTAAAAATAGAAAATTATTATTATCAAAATATAAAATGTTACTAATTATAGTAACTTTACATTTTCGAGTTAAAATTTGTATTTAATTTTTTTTCTGCAAAATTTACAAAT
>CAUHTR010000057.1:0-236950 GCA_959609185.1 Schmidtea polychroa
AAATAATTCCAAAATTATTACAAAATAAATTTCATAAAATTCCTAAAAAACCTGAAAATTAATTAAAAATAATTTATAACACAAATGTTGACTAAAAGTAATATTTAAGAACTTGAATAATGATATCATATCAAAATTCAAGTCTTAAAATTTACTAAAATTTAAACAACTAATCTGAAAGCCATTTCAAAATTGGTTGAAATAAATTTCTAGAAAAATGAAATTTTTTAAATTGGTGATTCAATGTACACACTAATCACCACTATAGAAAATATATCTCAGTGGTGTTTGGTATAATTTTTAAATAGTTAGTAGTTTTGTTAATTCCAATTTTTTATGTATTTCTAATATGAATTATTTTTTCATGATTGATGGAATGTGCATTTTTTATTTTTATTAATAATAATATTACCATTTATTAAAAAATTGACTATGAATCAGTAAATATATCGATGTTTTTTATATCTAACTGATTCATACTAAATTTTTTAATAAATTTTAATAAATTTCTTTTTTTTAATTGAAAAGAAATCAAAGGTGAAAGTCGAAATAATTTTCACAATGCATGTTCCTTTTATTAATATCTTTTTTGATTCAGTTTTATCATTTGAATTACTTTTCCACTTGAAACTTTGATCTTCTTTGATCTTTTTTGATATTGCTAATATTTTAGTTTTAATATTTCCTTCAACATCTATTCTAATAATATATCCAAACTATATGAGAAATTGATCCCATTTAGAAAGTAATAGGCTTTTATATTGTTAAGATAAATATAATTGCTTTATGATCAGTCTTCAAAATAAATTTCTTTCCAGAACAATGTTAAAGATTTTGGTAAAAATTGAAAACGGATAATAATTATTTTTTCGTTATGCAATATTCAATCTCATTTTCGGCCCACATGCAATTATCTAATTTTTCATTATTGCCATTTTATTTGAATAACAACTGAATAAAACAATAGAAACTGGCATCGGTATCCAAAATAAACTAACTAAAATCCGGCTAACACAGTAATGATACACTAGTCCAGAATTGTCAAACATGCTGCCCGACACCCTTTTACATGCGGCAGCAGCCGGCTGTAAAAACACTTTAAATTATGTCAATATAATTATAATAATTAAAATATCAACGAATGCAGCCTCGGTAAATGTCAAAATGATCATGCAAGACTGTCGACCTTAGTGTACATTTCTAATGGTCTAGCACCAACAAAAAATGTGCGGCTATAATCCCCTCGCACCTACGGCAAAGTTTTCCTACTTGTCTAATATTTTTGTTCTGGCCTAATTTAAGTCATTTATGATAGTTTGTGGCATTTAAGCACTGTAACTTATCGAATTAACATTTGTGTTTTGTTTGTGTTTTTACTTATATTGTGTTTATTTTCTGAACTTATAACCATGTTTTTAAAGCAAAAAAAGTTAACGAAGAGTGTCAGGTGTTGCAGAAAAGCTGGAGACTATCGTACTTTTCGGTTGACATTAATGGAAAGCCGACTTGTTTAATTTGTCACAAACAGATTGCTGTTGCCAAAGATTATAATTTTCGAAGATATTATGAAACGAACCATGCGTCGAAGTTTAATAAATACAGCGGTAAGTTACGTGAAGATAAAGTTATAGAATTAGAACAATCATTGAAATAGCAGCAGTCAGTATTTAAGAGAGTTAATGAAATCAGTAATGCTGCAGTTAAGGCAAGGTACAGGATTGCACATGAAATAGCTCTGGTCGAAACCATTTTTCGGAAGGGGACTTCTTAAAGAAATGTATGTTGATGGATTCTGGAGATATTTGCCCGGAAAAACGTCCCGCCTTTGCGAACATAAGCTTATCAAAAAATACAGTTGCAGAAAGAATTAATGGAATGTCAGAGAATATTAATTGCCAACTCGAGGAGAAAGTTCGGTGCTTTTCTGCATTTTCAGTTGCAATTGATGAAAGTACCAACATAACTGATGTAATACAACTTCCAGTTTTCATACGTGGTGTGGATAAAAATGTATTTAACAGAAGAGTTCTTAGAATTGGTACCAATTAAAGGAACAACAACACCTAATGACATCTTTGAAAGCTTCATAGGGGCACTTGATAAATTAGATATGGATTGAGCACAACTTGCGAGTTTAACCACATATGGAGCACCACAAATGGTTGGTAGAAAGATGGGGTGGCAACAATACTAAAGGAAAAACTGTTATCTTTGAATCCAAATCAGAGATTTTATAATTTACTTCGCATTATACACAGAGAAGTATTGTGCAACAAAATATTAAAAATGAATCACGTGATGGGTGTCGCTATAGAGGCAGTGAATTTCATTAGAGCGCGAAGCCTAAACCACAGACAGTTCAACTACTTTTTGGAGGAAATCAATATAACATCTGGGTTTCCATATCACACTGATGTTCGCTGGTTAAGTCGGGGAGTTGTACTGTAGCGATTTTATGAACTGCACAGAGAAATACAAATGTTCATGGAACTGGAAGACAATGAAGTGCATGAAATTAAAGATGATAAATAAATTCAAGATCTTGCTTTCATGGTGGATATTACCGGACACTTAAATTTTCTGAATACAAAAATGCAAGAGCGCAATAAATTAGTAACAGAGCTTTATGACTCCATTCGTACCTTTGAGATGAAATTACAGGTTTTTAAAGGGCAACTAAAAGAGAGTAATCTTGCACACTTTCCCACCTTGAAGTCCTCGCTGAACTGAACTTCCAGGAAAAATCAACACAAAAACGTACTGCCTCAATATTTCCAATTTGAAGAATAAGTTCCAAGAACGATTTGCCGAATTTAAATACCTTTTAATTTTTCACAATCCATTCTCGGTTAACGTTAATGAGGCACCAGATCTACTTCAACTAGAATTAATTGAGCTCCAGTGCAATTCTGTTTTGAGGAACAAATTTTCCGAGGTTGATATTGGCACATTTTATCAATATGTTGGACCAAATTATTCTATGATTAAATGTTTAGCTTCAAAGATAATGACCATTTTCGGAAGTACATACGTATGCGAACACTATTTTTCTGTAATGAACATAAACAAAACTCGGCTTGGATCGAAACTTCTTAACGAGCACCTTAATTCAATACTGAAGGTTGCTACAGCACAGTCATTGGTACTAAACTTTAATGAACTTATTTATAGCAAGAGATGTCAAGTGTCTGGAGGCAATAGTAGCAGGCAGTAATGAAATAATAAATAAGAATATATACATCTGATAACGTGAGTAAATTAACTTTCTCTATCTATATATAGGTGTATCAGAATATTATATTATGTGGCCCTCATTATATGCACTTCTAGTAAATGTGGCCCTCTGTATCAACTAAGTTTGACACCCCTGCACTGATAAAACTACTGCACTAACAAATTACTAACTAACTGTAATTGTAATAATTGTAATCTTGTGACTCGAAATCCATTGCTTAAAACTTTATACAAAGATTATTTTAAGTTCATAGCTCAATTATTGTGGAGTTGTAAGCATTTTAAGAATGATTTTAATAAAATTTATCAAAGTAATAATAAATTTGATGTAATATGTCATAATTGTAAAGATAAAAACCATATTACTTGACTTTGTAAAAATATAAAATGTTTGTATTGTGGTGGACCACACTTGCAGCGTTTTTGTTACAAATATATAAAACAAATGAAGCAGATAAATAGGGAATTTGTCTATATATACGAAAACAGAAGCTCCCTTGAAGGTAGTGTAAAAGCTTTGAGTGACGCAGACTGTAATATGATGACGATTGACTGATGGCATATGGTTTACATATGTAAAAATCTGAAGAATATGGAAAGAAAATTAGAATTGGAAACTAAATATTCAGTTATCAATGGACAAGGTTTTGGGCCTAAACAACAATTAATATTCACTGAAAAAGTAATTACACAAAGAAGACTAGAAAGGGCAAATGTAAAATTAAAAATGAAAGCGAGAAAATTCTGTTCTATACTAGTGCAGAAGTTAATATGATAAGTGAAGAACTTGCTTGTAAATAAATAACAGCAGACGACACAATAGTTTAAAAAAATATCTTCAAACCGAAATAAATGTGCTAACAGATCGGTTATTAAACCAAGTGGGTACGTTTTTTCTTTTTAAAATGAACATCTGTGTTAGAGATGTGTATCAATATTTTGATGTGACACCAGAATTGTTCTCAAAATGTTTTATCGGAACAAGGTATATGAACAAGACCAAATATCAGTGATTTCAGAAAAGATAGTATTTTTTTGTGAAATGTTTGATCGTTGGTGGGCTTAATAATAAAATTAATGTCTCAAGAAATTATATATTTACAGGAGATAAACAGATTTGTTAAATCATTAGATGAATATGTTTTAGTGAGGTTGAGACAATTAGAGAATGGTAACAAAAATTAGGCATTATCGTACTAACGTATTTATCCATAAAGTAATACAACATTTTTATACTAGGATTTTAATAGTAAACACAAATTAAAACAAAATCAATAATTTTCATAGTAATGTTTGTATTACTATAGATCAGCCATGGCCAACCGGTGGCCCGTGGGCCAAATGTGGCCCGGACACAATTTTTAACATCAAATCAATAATTGTCTTTTTTAGAATTCATATTCGAATTAAGCATGTTTTTAATTTAAAAAATTGATTCTAAGTTTACTTGAATCGTAAAAACGAGTTATATTTATTTAAATGAATTTATTGTGGCCCGTGACAGTATTTTTCCGAAAATTTGGCCCTTCGATTGATTTGGGTTGGCCACCACTGCTATAGATCAAAACAATATCGTGCACTTTATACATTATTTTAATCAAAAATTTATATGAAAATTATTGAATTAAAAAAATATCAAAGGTGAAAACTATAAGATTTAAATAATGATTCATGAAAAATAAGATGTCATGGGCAATTTTTCCGCCTTAGCATCTGCGTGGTTTCCACACACTGTTGAAATACTGGTGAAATATGTCATATTGTCGAGAAATTATTCAAGTTGTTTCAATAAAAGCACCCAGTAATGATATTACATTAGAGGCCCAAGACCAATTGTTAAGCAGTTCAGAGTATATTGCGTAATTCAATATAATGTTTTAGTTATAGCGCAATATACATTACTATTTAAAAGTGATCACTCTGTTGATCACTCTAAATAAATCTTTAGATGGAACCGATTGTTGTAACTCACCCTAATGATCAAACTTTCAATTATGGAAAAAACTACAGAAAAAAAAATTTATTGATAACTTTTCGATAAATCTATTTGAATCATGTACGAATCATTGATGAAATAAGTTTTATAAATGAGAAATTTGTCCAATTGTTTTACTAAATGCAATAACAGGCAGTTTTTGTATTTTGATAAATTTATTATGCTAATTTTCATACTTCTTTCTTTACATGTGTTATTCTTTGTTCTTCAATTCCCTATCAACCCGATTCTTCTGATTCATGAATTTTGATCTTGGTGGCATTGATTTATTTCATTTTTGTTTTATTATTGCTCTGATTTATTTGATAATTAATAGTTGATACATTAATTTTTTTAATTTTATTGATTTTGTTTTATTTCTAGTAATTTTTTGTTTTATTGAGCATAAATTCACATCAATCAATTCTTTCCTAGTACATCGCCCAGCCCATTTTTATTAATTCCCATAAACGATTTTGAGTTTTAGTTTTAATAACTTAAAACAAAAGATTATTGATTTATTTAAAAGGAAAAAGTGTCTCCATTAATTGATCAATAAATTTAATCACAAATTAATTCAATAATTAATCGAGTAATTGTTTAATTATTAAATTTAATTAAAATAAAAGTGGTTGGTAGGATTTCAATTTTAATGATTTTTGAAGTTAGAATGAGCTAATTTTATTTTCAAATTTGTTATATTTATTATTTACCCTTTTGTACTTAAATAATTGAATTTTTATTTTATATATTACGATTTCCTTTGTTGCCTGATAAAGGGCAAGGCTAGGTTTTGTTTTATGCAAGGTTTTTTTGTCATATAGATTGTCTGGTCATTTGATTGTCATAAAATGAAAATTTAATTTATTATAATTATAGTGATGCGTCAATTAATTATCCGAAATGAAGGATAAATAAATACGGTAAACAAATAATTATTTATCACAATATGGTTGGCATTTTTAAGAATTTATGTTTCAATATAAGATATATTATATATCTGTTCACATATCAGTTCTAAAAGAGATTTTCGTATAAACTAAAAAGTTTCTTTTCAGAGAGATTCAACTAAATAAATGTTTTTATTAACAAGTGAATACGGAGGAGGAGAGGTGATCTAAAAACAACAATAACAACTGATTTTTTGATTTAAAAAGTAAATAGAGAACATTATTTGATATAGTATCCAACAAGAATTTTATGATAACATACGCGGTGCGCTCAATAAGTACCCGGATTCAGTTCTATAGGAAACCTACAGGAACAATACATAATAACAACAAAGGTATGTAGACTTACTTTTCAAAAACTAACTATATTTTGTAACCATAGATAATATATTATGATTTCATTAGAATATTGTTAAAGTACTATTATTTTTTATCTAGGGATCCGAGTACTTATTGAATACATCAATTATGACATAACATAAAAATATAAGTTATATTTGTCAAACAAACGCAGCCATTGCATGAAAGATTCATGAGAATCAGTCTTGGAATAACTGGGGTTATTGGTGTTAGTGCAAAAGTTAAAGTTTGCTTGTGTCTTCGATATTACAGTAATAATAAAAAAATAAGATTTGTCATATTTATTATTGAACACTAAAAATTGTAATAATTTTGTAAAAAATGTATATTTATTACATCTGTTATGAATTGATAGGGATCGTTGAACCTTAATTTTTACCCATCGTCCTAAATATAAGAAAAGTAAGAGTAAATACATACACACTTCAAACTTGGATATTAATAAAGGTACAACCTAGTTTTAAAGATTTTATAACATAAATGTGGGGAAAAATTAATCTGCAGATATTTTTGATCACTAGTTTGGTAGCAGATTATACGAATTTGGTGGGAGAGAAAAATGATAATAATAAATCCTTATAATAAAAATGTTATCCTGTGCAATAAAATCTTCAACACTTAAGTTGGCGAGTTACCTATATTATGGAATTTATTGATTTTTATAATTATAGAAAATGTTATCCAATGAAACCGGGTGAGCTTGCTTGCTTTCAATGACGTACTTTATTTTACCACTATTACATAAATTTCTATAGTTTAAATTTTCTTTGTACATTAGTGATAGAAAAAAGTTATCCGAGTGAGTATGTATGACTTTTTTATATTATAAGATTTTCCCAGTGTACCTTGACGATTGAAAAATGGTTTACAACATATATCTACAACATGCATCTACAACATGTATCTACAACATGCATCTACAACATGTATCTATAATACATCTGCAATGCGGATGTACTTCATAATAAGAAATTACACTTATGCTGGTATTAATTAATGTCTGACAATTATTAAAGTATTTTTAAAAATATTTTAAGGAAAATATTTCTGGTGGATAATTAAATTTATAAATAAATATCTTATTTTATAAATACATAATGCTTGCAGTTTAAAGTAAAATGCCTAAATCAAGAGATCAAAAGGTCATTTTAAAATAATAGTACGAGCCATTTACCTTTATATACCTAAAATCTATAAAATTAAAGAAAAAAACTAAATTTATCTAGCATACTTAAATAAATATTATTTTTAATCAAATGTGCATAAATATCTTAATACATTATTTTATCGATAAATATTTTTATACAAATCATATATATATATATATATATATACTTTATTTAATTGACTTTTATTTATTATTTTAAATAACTTGCTGTTTTACTTTTATATGTAAAATTATGTGCATACGCTTGCGTAAATTATAAATTTACAACGGTATTTAATGTCATTTTATTACAGTTAGACAAGGAATAAAAAATTGAATATATCGCAATATTATTTTCTATAAATAACACTTAATATTCATGTTTGTTGTTGCATCTGGGACGAATTAAGGTTATTTTGGTTGGCCACTCACGCCGCATCCTAGGACCCGGAATGAATTGTAATAAATTCCCATGACCCTGAATTTGCTTTAAAACGCATTCAAACCGATTTATACAATTTAAATTTTATTTTATTTTAATATATTATAAACAATTCATAAATACAATGTCAATTGAAAGGAAATCAGAGATGAAAATTGAAAAAAATTTATAAATACAATTTAAATAAATAAATTTAAATAAATTTAAATAAATCCGATTGACTTTTTAATTTTAAAAACAAATTAAATTATTATTAAAATTAATTGTTGATCTAATGTCATAATGAAAATAAATCAAATTCAAATTATCAAATTATTCATTTCAAAATATATTCTAACAAATAACTAGAATCTTTAAAATTTTTATTTAATTTTAATTTTCATGCTAAAACAAAACATTTTAATTCACTTAAACAATGGTTTTTATTAGGTGCCCTCGAGCTTCTGCTTATTCTGTGGCTAATTTTATTGGTTAAATAAAAAATATAAACTTGAAATATTTTGACAGAATGTTGAAATAATTTATTATAGGAAAATATATTGATAATTTTGTCCTATGTATGTGATCAAAGTCATTTATTTCTTTGTTCACCTTTGATTTATTCTTTTTTTAATTTCATTTACCTTGTATTGTGTTGAATACAAAATTTTGGCACTACTTTTTTTAATTGTTATTTAGCCAAGTAATTCTCAACCTTTTTTGGTTTTTTTTAATTTTCGCGTACTTCTGAAAAAACTTAAAACTTTTTATGATATTTATTAGAACTGTTATCATATTCAAAAATTTTCAACTCAACTTCAGTTAATTTGAGGTGTACTATTTAACTAAAATATTAAACAATGCATAACCAAAAATCCAAAACTAGGAAAATTTCTTATTTTCAAACAGTTTTCTGCATGACAATACCAGTTAAACAAAATATTCCTTTCCCGTCTTCAGACTCAAGTATGTCATGAAGCTGATGTTAAATCTACTTCATAATTTATCATTTGGTTCAATCATGACATGTTTTCGTTTCAGCTCTCATTAAAAAATTGAATCAAAAGATTTCTGGTCAAAATAATTATATATTTCAATATGTATTCTTTAAATTTGGACGGGATGCTATTAATTAATTTTGGCTGAAATTATAAATAAATCTGAAATTTTAATTATAAATTCTAAAATATTTTTCTATAAAAGTAAGCATTTAAATTCTTTAAATAATATTCCAATTATCAGAAAAATAATTTATTTTTATTCACCAATTAATTCTTATTTACAGTAATTTAATTTTCTACTTTAATGTTTGTCCTATTTAACACAATCTTTCGTCACTACTTTTTTCGAGTGACATTTCGAAAACCACACGATGAGAAATTATTCCTATTGTTATTGAATGGGAATAAAAGAAATTATGCAAATTATTTCAATCTTATTTATTGAAATAAATAATATTTAAATTGTTTTTTTTTCAATGATAATTTATAATTTTATATATACAATAAATATCTCGTGCTTTACAAATAATTAATTATAGTGTGTTTTTAAATTCAAAACGAAACATTTGACATCTATCATATTTGTTAATGACATCCGTAAAACTGTAAAGCCCACTGAAATGTTTCTAGATAGGAAAATAAATATTAGCTATTTTTAAATAATAAAATTTTTTCAGGACATTTTAAACATGTTAATGTAATTATTCAATAAATTCAAAATGAAAGAATTATCTTTGTAAAATATATTTATATTAACTTAATAATATAAATTTGATGATTATTAGTGGATTTAGAAAAATTACAATACAATAAAATCCAAAAATGATAATACGTGAAGAAAATAAATGTAGTAAATACCATGAACAGTTTCATCTATCCATACATTAACACAAACAAGACCATATTATGGACAGTTCATTACCCTTAAATATTGATTTTATTTTAAAATAGGAGTCTTCAAATTTTGCGTTCGAATATTTCGTTGTTAAATTGTGTATCCACTAAAAAATTATGCAGATAAATCTATATCGAATTGTGAATTAAGTATTTATAATTAGATTATAATAAAGACATAGGATTGTAAGACGTATTTAAAATTATATTATATATTTGTATGTAAAATCTTCTTCTAATATGGCGACCAAGTCGATGCTGCATTTTATAAAAGAAACAGACAAATTTTTTGAACTTGCCCAAACATCGGAAGATTACAGAGGACTATTTAGTAAAGCGTTTTTATCAATGGAAGCAACTCGGAAATTTGACCAAACAGAGGCGGAATTTCACTACACAATGATATTCCAAAATGCTTTTTAAAAACATCAAATTTGGTAAGTGATGCTTGTTCTTATCGAAGAGGAGATGATACGAAGACTTATTCAATGTAATATTATTATTTTTAAAATATTGTTAGTGATTTGACGGAGTCATTCAAGGTCATTGGATGACTCATGAAAAAGTAGGACTAATATAATTTAAAAAAATAATAATATGACAATGAATGAGTCATTGTGTTTTTTTTTAATTTGACCTTGAAAAAAAGTTCAAAAATTATTTTTCCAGGTGGGGGGACGCGGTATGTGATCTGGTGGTGCCCAATCCATCTACTATTCGATTATGGAATTTTTAAAGAAAATAGAAAAGTTAGCAAAAAATTTAGTTCAACACAACTTGACAGAAGATAATCTAAAAGTATTTTTAATTCAAAATGCCATTGAAGATAATAAAATAAAGTAAGATTTGAAGTTACATCGCCTGAAAACCTTTGAAGAAATAAAAAATAGAATCATCAAATTCGATGAAATAAAAAAAATTAAAAATGAAAATATTGCTGCTATATCAACATGTTCATAATATTATGCAAAAGCTGCAATTTTAAATTACCTTCAAATCAACGAAGACCAAAGCAACGTCAGTTGAATGGAAGTAACGAACATAACTCTTATGCTAGACAACCAGAATATAAATCACAAAGATCTCCAAATCGACAACAAACAAATGAACAGTTTAGAGAAAAGCGACTGTGGATTTCAAGAAATTATAATCAACAGAATAGAAGAAATTTATATTCAAATGCTCGTCCAAGGAAATGCTCGGCTTACAGAGAAGTGGGTCATCTATGATCAGAATGTCCAAATGTTCAATTGCAATCACTATCACAGGAATGAGCATTTTAAACATAAGTGTTATTATGCTCATCAACAGAGGTTCCAGAGTTCCAGATATATGGCTGCTTTTGGAGAAGAATGCGAGCGATTTACAGAAGTAATTGGCTCCGAATTGGCTCCGACATCTGAAGAAGTGATTGGAGCCATAAACTGAATGTAAGTAATATTTGAGCAATACATGTATGATGTGAATGTGAATGAATGTAATTTAATTTTCTATACTTCTGATCAAAATGTGATTGATTTACTTATAATGAATATAATAACAATAATAATTTAAATGAAAATAAATTGATTTTGAATGTGACGTCCACAAAACAATAAATGTGAGGATATATGTAATATTACATCAGAAAATTATGGGAAGTCGACCTAGTGTAGAAATCGAAATAGATAAAAAGAAAATGATGTGTATGATTGATATTGAATCAAAGATTAGTATTTTGGAATATGACTTATTCAAAGCTTTTGAAAATGTAAAAATGCAGAAATTTTATATAGTAGTGAAATGATTGTGATCAGAAAATTAAGGTAATATTTCCAAAACAGTGGAGTTTTATGTTACTCAAGGTTTTATTCCAAAAGTAATTGGAGGTTTTAACTTTCTAAAAGATTTCAATATTTATTTAAAAATGAATGTGAGGAGACGCATATGAAAAAAGATAATCGATTATAAAAATATTGAATTAGAAGACAAAGAAATTGGAAATTTTTTTATGGAATTCGAAAATATATTTATAAAAAATAAATGTGATATTGGAAAAACAAAATTAATGAAACACGAAAGAATTACAATGGGATCTCTAATTGTCATTAATTCTAGACACCAACCCGTACACCTATTAGCGAAGATTGAAGAAAATATAAGACATGGAAAAAAGAGAAATGATAGAAAAAATGTGTATCTCCTTGGAACGCACCATTGCTATATATTAAAAAGAAAGGAATGGATGATATAAGAATTTGCTTAGATTTCAGAGGATTAAATTTAATAACTTAGTGACCTATTTTTCCAATGCCTAATACAGAAAAAATATGGACGTTTTTAATGGATCCGAATTCTTTACAACATTCAATTTAGGTAGCGCATACTTCCAAGTTCACTTAACTGATGAATCAAAAAAGATAACTAGATTTTCAACAAAAAACGAACTAATATTGCTTTAGCCTGAATGTCATTTGAAATTTTTGCCGCCTCTGCGACTTTTCAGAAACTATTGAATTAAGGGCTAGAACCACTAAATTGGAAAGAAGCTGTAGTTTACCTGGAGTTTATTTTAATATTTTCAAATACTAAAGAAGAACATATGCAAAGAGTTAAAATGTATTGGAAAGAATTTGAGATTCTGGATTAAAGTTGAGCAGAGAAAATGTCATTTTCTTAAAAGAGAAACAAAATGTTAAGGTCATATTTTTAATACGGAAGACATGAAAACAGATGATAATAAAATTGATGCCATTAAACTCTTCGAAAGACCAAAGTGCTTAAAAAGACTGAGGAGTTTTTTGGGACTCACAAATTACTATCGTCGATTTACTGAAAACTATACAAAATCTTTAAATGAGTTCGAAGGTTATGTGGCAGCAATCAAACCAAATAAGTGTGGACAAATGAATATGAAACTACATTTAGGGTATGAAAGAACAACTGCTTTCCAGATTTTAAAAAGAAATTTATACTAGATATATATGCAAGTTTTGGCATAATTGGATTTGTACTGTCACTACTAGATTCTAATGGAAATGAAGGAGTAATCGCTTATGGATCGCATGCGATCCACGCACATGATCTCGGAATGAACTGATTTCAATTTACTATTTTACATTACATTTAAACCCTATTTATACGGAAATCGTTTTCAAATGCGAACAGATCATAAGCAATCACATTTATGCTCAAAAACCAAAAAGTCAATTACGCCACAATTTCAGACATGGAATAATCACCTTAGTAGTCTAGATATGAAATTAGGGTATTGGAAAGATGAATTATATAGCAATGCTGATGCAAAACGAATGTGATACATGTATATATTGTCAGATGATACATGAAGAACCAAAAAAGTACAGATTAAAGATACTAGTTTTTGCTTTAATGATAGGAGATGATAGTTTTGTGTGGCAAAAAGATTCGTTAGAAATTGATAGCATAAGAAAAGAGATACAGAAAGGAGAAGAGGCTACGTTTCAAATTTATAATAATGTTGTAAAGACAAACAAAAATAAAATATGGACACCAAAGGAAAATATAAGATAATTTATAAAGCATACCCATCAAACTATCTCAAGGAGGTGACATAAAGTTCAGAATTATGTTTCACAGACATTTGATTTTGAAAATTATAGAGAACAAATAGAAATGGTAGTTCAAAGTTGTGAGGAAAAAGACGAAAGTCATTTACAATACGAACGAAGGAAATCATTGTTAATTTAAAAGATTCAAATTTATTTGACACCATTTTTTTTGACTTTTTCGGACCTCTGAAAGTTACAATTCATGGAATATATATTGGCAATAATGTATCAATTCAGTAGAAACATATCATTAAGTACAATATCGAGACAAGATGAATAAATAACAGTAACGGTGTTGACAGTCTATACATTGTGACAGAAGAAAATCGTTTGAAGCAAAATTAATAAGGAATTTAATGAATATTCGAATTTATATAGTGTATTCAAGTGTGTATCATCGTTCAGCTAATGGAATGATTGAAAGACAATTAAGGACAATACGAGATGCGATCCAAATTTCATAAAAAGATAAAATCTATTAACACTGTGCAGAGTTATTACCAGAAGTTGAATTTATGCTTAATTCAACAATTCAAAGTACAATAGGATTAAGTCTAGTAGAAGTGTATGGAAAATATACATAAAGAATTAAGATACAAATTGAAAAAAATGAAAGAAAAATATTCTATAATAATGAGTCTCAAATAAATCAAGAATTCGTTATCGGTGATAAGGTAGATTAAAGAGGATCTGACAACAAAAGATGATGATAAATATGATGGTCCTGCAGAAATATTGAGAAAAGACATGATAGGAACTATGTGACAAAAATGACAACAAGAAAAATAAAAACAAGAAATGTAGAATGGTTAAAAGAATTTAAAAACTAAAGATATATTTTAAAAGGCAGTTGTAAGATGTATTTAAAATATTATTATATATTTGAATGTTTGTGGTATTTTGAAACATTGTTCGGAATATTATTCAACAATTCAAAGTAAAACAGGAAAAAGTACAATAGTATTATATGAAAAAATTGTTTTTATTTTAATAATATATTTTGGAAAAGACTTATGGATACAGTAAAATCTTCTTTTAATAGTGATTAAAGATAAAAAATGTCTTCCGTATTAAAAATATGACCTTAACATTTTGTTTCTCTTTTAAGAAAATGACATTTTTCTCTGCTCAACTTTAATCCAGAATCTCAAATTCTTTCCAATACATTTTAACTCTTTGCATATGTTCTTCTTTAGTATTTGAAAATATTAAAATAAACTACAGATAAACTACAGCTTCTTTCCAATTTAGTGGTCCTAGCCTTTAATTCAATAGTTTCTGAAAAGTCGCAGAGGCGGCAACAATTTCAAATGACATTCGACTAAAGCAATATTGTTCGTTTTTTGTTGAAAATCTAGTTATCTTTTTTGATTCATCAGTTAAGTGAACTTGGAAGTATGCGCTACCTAATCGAATGTTGTAAAGAATTTGGATCCATTAAAAACGTCCATCTTTTTTTCTGTATTAGGCATTGGACTAGCTGGAGATATTTCCTTTTTTATCTGCGTTCTTATTGTCCGCGTCGTTTTTTATCCGCCCGTCTTGCCACATATTGGCGTAAATCGTTAAATGGAAAGTATTTTTTGAAATGGTATGTCAATAAAATACATAAAATTAGATAATTTTCTTTTCTTTTAATATTTGGTATTTTTGTAGAGATGAGATTATAATTATTGAAATCGTTTATAATTAAAGTAACTATTTTTTATATGTTTTGTTCAATTTTGTAAGTCTATCTAATAGACAAAAGATGATAACTTAATATAAAATTACAAGATATTACAACAATTAAATGAAAAATTAAATAATTTATTATTATGATAATTATTATTATTATTATTATTATTATTATTATTATTATTATGCATTATTATTAATATAAATAAAAAATTATGACATTATTATTTATGACTAAATTTCATTAACTTAATAAATTTTGATTATATTTTTCAAATTCATTTATATATTCAACAATAATTTTAAAACATAGTTTATATTTGTTACTTTCAGGATTGGTGTAAAAATAACTGATTTTTCTTGATTTTCTTCATGATATATAAATTAACTAAAAACATTTATAGCATTGATATTTGTTTAAATTAAATCATCAGACTCACCGGATAAACAATGTTTTGTTTTTGAAATTAAGAAATAATTAAATTAGATCAATATTTACTTTAAAAATTGAAATTTTCTGTTTTTTATTTTGAAAGCAATTTTAATGTAAACAAAATAATGGATTGAAACTCGATGGAGATTTATAGAAATAAATTCGTTTTATTTGATGAGTTTTAATTTTTTTTTGGCAATTCTCTACTTAAAAAGTTAATTAAATAAGCAACATGACACGGCTTTTGAAAGATTTAGAATTATCCCGAATTACAGAACTTGGGAATTATTGTAAATTTAATTTTCATAATTTTTTTTATACATATTTATAATTTTCTATTATTTTTTCTTTTAAAAGTAACATTATTTTGAAATTTCTCAGAAACCAATATTTATGTTTAATTGTAGCAAATTGTTAGTGAAATAGAGTTTACAAATATTTTATAAATAACTCTTTATGGGAATAATTGTAGCTATTAATACGAGGGAATGAGAAAGAATTTCGGGAAATTATCTTCATTCATTTGTCTCAAATTTATTTTCCGAATCACACATTTAATTATGGAATTTTGTGAATATTATATTAATAAAAATATAAAAGTAGGTCGAATAAATTATAACAAAAACTTCATTGCATATAATTAAATGTAAATTTTTAATTGGTATTATGTACAGTTTAATTAAATCCAAAAAGTATGTAAAAATATATAATTTATTAATAGTGTAATTAAGTTAGTTAACATCTGTAAAATCTTTTATATTTTATTCACCTTCAATCATGATTTCTTTTAATATTTCATAGAAATATCAATTTTCTTACTTAACAAATTTTCATTGCTGTCTTCAAGTGATAAAGTCAGTGTTAAAAATACATTTTTCATAGGAAAATTAATTTTTTTTATATAGCCATAATGAAAATAAATAAATTAGGTAACCAAAATTACATAGTTACTATAATTGGTGTCAGAAGTGAGATTCCAATTATAGTAAACTATGCAAAACCTTAATTAATAACAACGAAAATTTATTAATTATAAAATTGCGATGTACGATATCTGAATCCCATCTGATGATGATTTGGCTGACATGCTGGCTAAAAGGTTCTTTCTGTTTTGGTGCTAAGAATTTATATCTTCATATTTTCTTTTAAACGTGCATATATATGGAAATGTATATAGAGTGGAAGCACTACAGGAGTATATATTTAGTATTACTAATGGAATTTTGTTAAAGTCGCGTTTAAAATATTGTTGCAAAGAAAAACCTAACAACACAACTTTAGTAAGCTAAATTTTAGCATACCGTTAATATTTGTATGGTTCTAAAATAAATTTTCGAACCAGTTGTTTCTTATTATTTATATACGATGTGAAGTATAGAAATTAGCATTCTCAATATGTTTATACATAATGTAGAAATAAGTAAATGTATGAAATTTTTTAATTTTATCTTTTACAAATAATTATTTTGATAACCCGAATTTATTTTATCAAGTTTTAATCAAATGTAACTTATATGGTATAATCTTTGAGGAAATTTTATAATTTTTCCCCATTACTTCACATGATATAATGTTTAAGATTAATGGTCATTATATCTGTCTCTAAATCTGATAATGAATTTTTGTGTTAATAATTTTTAATGTACATTTGTATATTCAACATTATCAAAATTCTAAATATTTTTGGTACTGAAATCACTTGGAATTTTTATTTTATAAACTTTATTTTAAATATATATTCCTTTTATTAATCTTCATTTTTTTGTTAATTATCGAAATTTATATTTATATTTAACATGACTTTACGGCACTGTCTTTTTCAAGTGTCAAATTTTATTTTAAACATTTTCATATATTTATTATTAATTTATCTTGTTAATAGTTAATATAAGAACATAAATTATTCTTATATATTCTTTAATACAATAAATTTAAATAAAATTTATAGTTTTTTCATTATATATTAAAAATACATTTTTGATTTTAATTTAGTTAATTTAAAATTTTGCTTCAACCCCGAAATTTATTGTCTATACAAATTCCTTAAATGAATTTTCAAAAATTTAATTTTTTTTAATTTGAATGTTTTTATTCTTAAATCATCGTTTAATATCTAATAATAAACTTTTTATGTAACATGTAACTTAATTGTTTAACTAATAAAATATTATATTCAACTCTTGAGTCGGTTTTAGGAATATAAATAAATTAATTAATCATTTTAAATCGAAAATAATATCACTGGTTTTTTATATTTGATTATAAAATAAAGTCCTAATAAACCTTGGTTAAAACAAAATTATGAGAATCAAAACAATTTCGATTATGAAATGAAAATTAATTATTATTTTATTTATCTTATCTCAGTGTCAAATTTCGGTCTATTGTTATTTATTGTTATTTGTCCATTAAAATAAACCAATTTACCATCTTGGTCCAGATTTCCAGAGGATGTAAAACTGAATGTCATTTTAGTCATGAGATGATAAATAATTGACATAATGGAAAATCCAATTACAATTGTGAAAATATGATATTTTAAATTAAAATATTAGATATATTAAATTTACAGGTTAATGAAATTAATTTTAATTTAATTTAAAAATTTTATGAGATAAATTTCAACCTTAAAATTAAGTATACAAAATAATTTAAAATTTAATTAATCTAATTGAATTATTTAAATTTAAAAGTTATAATTTAATAAAATCATTATTCTGTATTTGAGCCTCAATTTTATCTTGAATAAGTATTATATTGCATTGAAAATATTTTATTTTAATACATTTTATTTTAAAAACTAATATTTGAAATTTTAAAATATATTTTACTAATTATTATATTGAAAATATCTCCAATAAGGAATTTCTGACAGCCTGTAGATGTCTATCATAGTCATCTTAAATGAATTTCCTATTAATTTGGATTTCATATAATTTCCTAACATTATTTCATAATATAATATACGAATAACCAAATTAATTGTTTATATTGGTTAAAAAAGATTTTTCTTAGCAGACTAGTTTATCTGGCTCTAACCGATACCATGAAAGAAACTCGATTCCATCCGGAATTGAACCTAGCAACTTTCTGACCAGAGCTTAGAATATCATACGATTCTTATCAAATGTATAAATTAATTTAATATCTTACAAACTAGACGTATGAGAAACTCATATCATTCCTGGGTCACTAAATATGTGTAAACACAGTTAAAGTTGGCAATGGCAATTGATGGTATGAAGTGATTAAATATAATTAAACCATTTGTGAATGGGATCAAGTTTATAACTTGGTACTGATGATAGCCAAAAAAGCTCAAAACTAATCAGACATTATAAATCTAATTGAATATCACTTTAGGAACTTTATTTTATACGGTTAATCACCCGAAACTGAAGACTGGTCTGTTTCAAATGAGTCCCATTTGTCATGTACGACATATTTTATATCAAGTTATATTTTTCTGCGTTCTTCGTTAAATATTTCTGATTGATAAAGCTTTGATGATATACCAATTCTCGGGAAATTTCTAAGGCTTTTCACCAACTATAAATAACTCAATTTCATTTAATGCCGAAGCCATATAAATACATTTTCTTTCCAATATATTTTCTTGATATTTACAAGAAGAGTGTTTTACTGTTTTTTTCTTTCATTTATTTTCCCTAGCATTGTTATTTAAAAGAATATTGCCCAAGTTCCAATTCATATTCAAAACCTTTGCTAATCTAATTTCATATGTTTTTTCATAATTTTCACCTTTTACTAAACCAAGTATAACAACAGGCTACCGTATTTCCCCGAAAATAAGACACTGTCTTACTTCAAATTTTCAGAAAAAAAGCTACCTAGGGCTTATTTTCGGGTCATATTTTCAAAACAAATTTATTACGTTTATAAACTAGACATTTATTCAAATATAATCATGTCATCCACCTCATTTACATCACCATCATTACTGTCAGTCGGGGTTACAATATTGCCCATCCGTGATTCAATTTCATCCAAGATCATCGGTCCAAATCTCGAATGCCTGGCAATATAGCTATCTTCAAACGAGCAATTTTTATCCAAGTATCCTGCTCTTAGTGCGTTACCAATGGACGTATCCGTGATTGCATTCCATGCTTTCGCGACCCAAGATACAACCTCTTGTATTTTTGGCTTTACCAAATTCCCACGTTGATTTCGCTCCATTCTTTTCTCAATATACTCATTTATTTCTGCTCTGAGGTAATCTTTGAATTGTTTATTGATCGCAATGTCGAGTGTTTGAAGATATCCAGTCATTCCGGCAGGTATCATGATCTGATCAATTCTTCTCTCGATTAGGAAGTTTTTAATACTTTGTGCACGGTGCGTGCTAGCCGAATCCCAAATGAGCATGCCTCTTTTCCCGCACCTTAAGACAACAGGTAGCATCAAATCCGTCCACCTTTTTATGACAGCTTGTGTGCACCACGCCTTTTCAGATTCAAGCACATAAATTCCGGAAATGCGTGACAGCTTATCGTTCTTGCCTTTCGTTATGATGAGAGGAGGGATTTTACTTCCATTCAGTCGAATTCCCAAAATACAAGTCACGCGCATGCTTTCATAGCCAGTCGATGGGATGTAGATCGACGAAGCACCTCTTTTGTCAATTGTTGTTTGTGATTCCAAACCCATAAATACGGCTGTTTCATCCATGGCTATCACATTTGAGTGCTCCTATCCCGAAAAATCTATTTGGTCAACAAAAGTTTTGTATGCGATCGCCCGATTAATAATTGGCTCCTCTTCCAATTTGAACAAAGTAGTGGATTTACGTAGAGAAAGTTCATATCGCCCAAGGAAACTGTCCAGCCAATGGTTTGACGCTTTGAACTCATCCGATGAAATATTAAATGGTGTTATCAGCGACAACGCAAATTTTTGAATATCAATCCTTCTAACAACCAATCCAGCGGATCTTCTTGCAGCAATCCATTCAAATACAGCATCCTCTAAATCGGGAAACAATGTTTGTCGACCCGATCCGAACTTACGTTTCTTTTCATTGCCTTCGGCTGCTCTTTGAACAAGATTCGCATATTCTGCTCGCCATTTTCTAACCATTCGGAGATCTAGCTTATTATCTCTGCAAAATACCGTAAGATTTAGGCCATTTGACTCTTCAATAATGGCTTTCTTATATTCTATTGAATAACTTTTTCGATTCGCGCCCATTCGTGGGTTAAAAGTCAAATTTATAAAATATTGATACTGATTAATAAATGCGTTGTAACAAACTAATTAGATTGTTGATCATATAAATGCAATTTTTGTTGAAACAAAGTATCCACTGTGAAAAGTTTATCTATATCACATTATTTCATTTTAATGAAAAATAAATAACACACATTTCACATGCGTGACGCCTGTATACCATGCGAATCACGATTTATGGTCTAATATCTTTATGTTTCGTTTATAGTGACTTATGAATGTGACTAACTTTTTTCAGTCAAAAAAAATTATTTTTTTTCGGGCATAACAACCTTATGACGTAAAATCGAAAGAAAGTGCCAGGGATAAATAAAAAAATATATAATTTTCTAACAATATGCTAAAATGCAATTGCCCGAGCAATTCAATATGTTCGAACCTAAACTACACGTGAAGGAGGTGTATGTAAGACATCTGAACAGAACATGTATTAAAATACCTAAAAACCCATGTAAAACCGACACATGTGATTTTAAAATTATGGTCATGATCATTGGATTGGGGATTGAATAACTAACAGATTTGCCAGTATTTGACACTTTAAAGCATATATTTATGGCTAATTTGAATTAAAATTACTATTTTTTTCGTTATGTAAATAAGTAAACAGATCTTTCAAGGTAGGTCTTATTTTCAGGGTAGGTCTTATATTTTTTGTGGGCGAATAATTCATGCTAGGTCTTATTTTCGAGGTAGGTCTTATTATAGGGGAAATACGGTAGTAGTTCCTTTTTCGAAATTTTTATTATTAATAAATATAACAAAATAATACAAATATTGAAAATTATTGTGTAGGGTTGATTAAAACATTATAAATGTTTAGAAATAAAAATTTGGATTTTTGGTTTGATATTGTTTTTCAGTAATCGGCATTTTAATTTTTTTTAACGACAAAATATATATTTTTATATTTTCTCACATCAAATTTCCTTTTTGCAGAGACACGTTTTTTTAGATATCAGTAATGAGTAAAACAGTTGGGGTATTTTCAAATTTTTATGATGAGGGGATTTGAAAAGAATAATTTTGAATGAAAACCTTTTTACATTTTTTAATATTTAATCCTAAATGATGGAGATTCTCAATTTTTCATGAACCAAAACTCACTTTTTAAAATGAAAGCTGTTAAAACTCATTTGACAAATAAATAAACAGAAATCAGACTAATAAAAATATCGCTTTATTATTTTTAAGTATTTCATTTATTCATTTATTTATTATTTAAAATATAAATTTAGCTATCAAATTTCAATAAAGCATTTATTTAACGGAGACCTGACACTCAGTAGGATATTTAGGTACTTATTTCAAATTTATTTGTCAGTCTCATAACCAGGTCGTCATGTTAGAAGCTATAACATTCAATTCTTCTGTCGTCAAATAAATTACTAAGACTAAATAAATCCAAAATTATCTTTCATTAAATCTGCTTATATAAACAAATATTCTTGGGACATTTTCTTTTTATAAATTTTAATTTCAACCAAATATCAACATACCACATTCATACTTGAATTGCAATTTTATTAAAAATTATTTTATTTCAAAATTAAAATCAAAATATTCATTTTAATATTAAACCATTTTAATTCTAATATATTTCAAATAATTTAAGTTTCACTTTTAATTTTACAGAATTTAATCATGAAATAATTTTAATTTAACATTTTAATTTTAACTCCTCACAGTATATATGAGGTTGTAAAAGAGAATATGGAAATGGTTCAGTAATACTTTACGTTAATAGCCAAAACTGTATTAATTTTGATTTAAACATTGTTTTGCAATCCACACTTTGGAAACCTCAGCCCTATAAAATTGACTTTTTTAAAAGATTTAAACAATTTTTTGTTGTTCATTCATAAATCATTTACTGTAATAATTTACAGCTTGTCAGTTTGGAATTACAGTTGGTCTTAAAATGTAATTACACTTTATTATTTTTATAACATTTGGAATTATCTTTTTCTTTTATAACTGGAAATTTTTGTTGCTTTTAGTGTGATTTTTTCATAATGGGAAAAACAATTTTTTGTTTTAAGATTTCACATTCACTTAGTGAAAAATTAATGTTTAATGAAAGACCACCGTTTGAAATGGGTTTATCTCGTTTTTAATCAATCCGTGTATATTTTATTTCATTGGAATTGTTTTTGAAGTTAAATATGTCACAAAATGAATAATTTCACCAGATGCCCAAACGCATATCGAGCCAACCTGATATGTTCCCAATCCTGACATGCAAATATATAAAATAAAAGCTTAGTTTTTCACAAGTTTAATGTATCATTTTATTTCTATGAAGAATTGGATTATATTGTTATGAGTGTATTAATATTCTCTAATTAAATTCAAAAATATATAAAACTAGCTTTAGTACCGGGCTTTGTACAGGATAGATTCAAACTCATTCTTTATTCATTTTAATTAATTTTATTCATCCTGTTCTTACCAATTCATTTCGATATTTCGCTATATACAATATTTTTAGTCTGTTGTTAATCACCAGTGATAATGAACAATATTTATGGATTCCTTGCTCTTGACATTTCCACATACATCGTTCTTGCGAGAAGCACTCGTTTGTAAAATCCATGCTCGGTGACTGAGTGGGAAATAGTTGAAAGTTGAAAATAACACAGTTGACTAATAGATGGCAACCAGAATGAAATGTGGAAATGTCACATCGCTACTATTCACCGTTTGGGAGTTCTTGAGACAGACAGGCAGACATATTTTCTGTTTAATGTTATAAAATCTTGTCAATCATAGGTAAAAATTTTCAATTTAACATTTTCATTGTCAATTACACATCAGACTTCGTGGAATACTTTAAATGTTTATTTCAATCCAAATGTTCATCAGTGATTTAATAATAGTTTGCCTTTTTGTGTTTTATAATTTACTCTTCTATCATCCTTCTTTACTAGTCAGTTGAGTCCAAAGATGTTTCTAATGTTAATAATGGGTCCCGATAGCTGCAAAGTTCGATAAACCCCAATTTAGACTATTTGCGACAAATAAAATATTTTTATAGCTAAATGTCCCATTGAAGTGTTAAATTAATCGTCGACAAATAAGTTTTAAATAAGATTTATTTATTATTAAATTATAGTGGGAAAATATATAATAAAAATAATAAATAAATTACGAGAAATTAAAAGAAAAATAAATATCAAATATTCGATATTTATTTCTTGGAATTTAATAGATTATCTGTTTTCATTCCATAAAATACATCCCTAATTTGATGGAGATTACACGGGATTAATAAGGGAAATTCCAATAGATTGCCCGCTAATTATTCAGATTTGTCATCTTTCAAAAAGGGATTTATCGATTTATATTACATTTGAAAAATAAGTTAATCATAAAATCAAATTATTGGCCATAAATAATTAAATTCTGTTGAAAATAAATTTTTTTTGTCATTTTCTCATCTATGAATTTTATATATTTATATTTAGTTAAAACGGCGGCGCTTTTCAATATAATGCCAAAACCTTTGAACCATGTTTTCCTAATGTAACCCTTCACAGTCTACTGATTTTATTACACTGTTTATTAGACCCACCTTAATTTTGAAAGAAAATAAATAAAATAAAACAAATTTTTTTCTTGATTTTTTTTTGACAACCAAAATATTGATCGATGACCGAAAAAAGAAATAACGATAGAAAGAATTGAAAATATAAGATGAAGAGTGAAACGACAAAAGAAATTGTTGGCGCAAATATTTCTTTTGAAAGCGTATTATAATTTGAAATTATAGATAATTTATGAATTTTTCATCACTACTTACAAAATCATTTATTGTTTTTTTCAATTTTTAATAATTGTTTTAATTCAAAATGAATGCATATTGATGAAAATGTAAATTTTATTGCAATAATAAACAATTAGAGAATTTTTCCAAATATCTCTACGAATGATTATATAAATAAAGTTTACTACAAAACTTATAAAATTTTTCGAAGACATTAGTTATTCTTCCCATAACAACATGGATATTTTGAGGAGTTAAAATTAAAATGTTAAATTAAAATTATTTCATGATTAAATTTTGTAAAATTAAAAGTGAAACTTAAATTATTTGAAATATATTAGAATTAAAATGATTTAAAATTAAAATGAATATTTTGATTTTAATTTTTTGAAATAAAATAATTTTTAATATAATTGCAATTCAATTATGAATGTGGTATGTTGATATTTGGTTGAAATTAATTATAAAGATAATAGTATCAAGAATATTTGTTTATAATACAATATAATTTTGGATTTATTTAGTCTTAGTAATTTATTTAGATGACAGAAGAATTGAATGTTATAGCTTCTAACAGATATCATGTTTATTTTCATCCTACATGTTTGATAAAAACATATCTTCATAATAATATCACTGAAAATAAATTGAAAGGGGTCGCAGTTCTATATATAATTATTGGAAATGAGAATTAGTCATGTTTTTTGATTGATGTTGACATTTGTCTAATTTTAATATTTTTTTGATTTATTATTATAAAACTATGGAGGCTCGTCATTTCTCAGATAAAAATAAAATAAAAATGTCATGTTGTCGATTAAAATTATAATATTTTAAAGTTTCATTGTCGTATAATCATGTTACAATATAATGAGTAGAGTGTCAAAATGACAGATGGGATTGATTGATTGGAGGTTTAGTGGAATTTTTTCTACCGACTAATGACTAAAATAAATATAAATTTATTTATTCAGTTAAATAATATTTAATATGTAGTTAGGGATTCTCTGGCAAACTTTTATAAATGTAATATTCTGAGAGGAAGTTTATTTAATTTTAAATTTAGAAAAAATAATAATAATTGAAATTATTATTATTATTGTTGCTATATAAAGGCTTTTCATATCTTCATCCTAAAATATATAATTAGATTAATTTTTATGAATAAAAATCACTCGTCAGTTAAAACCCTCTTATAGTTAGTTCTGTTTGCACTTATGTATTATATTACAAAGTATGCGTATATTGAGGATCTTCAGCCCCACACAAAGTAAAAAAACTGTAACAAGAAAAATATTAATTCACTAGTTTTCATTATTATAATTCCATCTCCTCATTCTGTATTCCGTATTCCAAAAATATATATAAATGATATCTTCAATGAATTCCATATCGGGTCTAAATGGACAGATGAAGACATACATTAATTTTAATCCAAAATGAACTCATTATATGTCAATCATTAAATTAAATTAATCTGTTGAATGCTCGGGATTTTCAACTTTCACCAATATGACTGCATATTATTATTTTTGGAAATCACTGAAATTTCCCAATTCAATTATGGAACTACTTAAACAAATTTCTAATAATTTGCTCGTTTCTCTTTGCAATTGGATGTTGGAATGTTTTTTGTGTTTTCTTTTGCTATTGTTATTAGACTTTCATTGCCTCTTTCGACTGATGTCCAAATAAAATATCACGACCCCTGAATTAATTGAAAGAAAACAGCATTTCTTCAACGTTTATTTTAAACAAAAAATTTATTTTAACAATATAATTTGGTCTAAATAACTGCATAATGCATATTTTTGTTAAGTTTCGAGTATGAAGGCTCATGGTAAAATTATTAAAATATATTTAAATGAAGTGAGAAGAGCTGATGGCCAGACTTTTACCCGGCAAATTACATTTATAGCTAAAACATTGTTAAAATATAACGATTTTGTTACTTATATTGGGTTGTCACAGAGTTATAGGACGTTATATTTAAATTACTTAGACTCGTACAGAAATGAAATTAATAAATCCATGAAATTTTTTTTAGTTTAAAATACAAAATGCTATTTTATTTCTATTTGAATAAATAAAAAAAATTGGCCAACGAACAGTTAAAATGTTTTTGCTAAATATTTGTGTTAAATTTCAAAATAATTATTTATTTATAGTAATAAATGTAGAATAAAAGAAATTTAAATTAAAAAAAATTAATATTTTTTTTTAATAAAAATAAACAGAAAACCTTTTATGCAATTTTTGTTTACTTTAGATATCAGCAATCATAGATATTGCCAGCGACACGGAAATGATAAAAGATTTTGAGCAAAGGAAAGCAAATCTAGATTTCATAACTCGACACATTGACGATACCCTGCGTATCCAAAGAGAATATCGAAATGGTTGCACTGTGCAATGTCGCCACTGTTTAGCACAGCACTTTTGTATGTGGTTCGGACGTCGGTATGGAAATTATTTAGTATGTGTATACACTATTTGTAAATCTTTTTATATTCTGAATGTAATTGGCCAGTTTTTCCTTATGAATCGTTTCCTTGGAACTAATTATACCTTTTACGGTTTGGATTTAATTTATCAACTTTCAATAGGTAATGAATGGTCAGAATCCGGTAATTTCCCAAGAGTAGCAATGTGTGATTTTTATATTAGAAAATTAGCCAATCAACACCTTTACACTGTGCAATGCGTTCTTCCCATTAACTTATTCAACGAGAAAATATTTATTTTTCTTTGGTTTTGGTTTGTTTTTGTCTCGGTCATTACTGTCCATAGTTTTATTCACTGGACATCTAAATCGATTTGTCGAATACAGAGATATAATTTCATTAGAAAATTTTTAGTGCTTAAAGACGCCTTACAAGAAGCTGGAGATCGGAAAAAACTTCACGCCTTTATAGATTTATTTCTTCAACAGGATGGTGTTTTTATTCTAAGATTATTGGCATTGAATTGCGGTGACTTGACTGCTGCAGAAATTACCGAATATCTATGGTGTCGGTTCAAAGAGTGTGCAAGATTGGATTCGGGAGAAAGATCAAAACTATTTTATTTAGACAATGAGGATGTATATACAAAAGCAAGATCATATCGATCTCGAAAATCAAAAGACTTAATTGAACCTGGTCAATCTCGTCGGAGAATTCCGAGTGCTCCCGCTTTGAAAGAGAATTCTCATTCACAAAGCAATAGTAATACGTCGAGTTCAAACCGGTCAAATGTTTCTGCCCCAAATCGTCCACCAAAGAAAATTTCTTGTGCCAATTTGCATCATGTAAGTGAAGAAGATCCAGGAGAGTTTGTCTAACGGTTTTGTTGAATTGAATTTACTTTGCACGAGTTTATTTTTAATTTGATTTATTGAAAACATTTATTTAAGAAAACCGATTTATTTTTCTGTAAATTATGTGACTTGTTCATTGAAACATGGTTTGATTATTTTTTCGCTTCTTTAGCATTTATTTAAGTTAAAATAATTAAAAAGGTTCGTTTTAAAGTACTCTGTGATATTTTTTAATGATAATAAATATTACTCTATAATTCTTTTATTATTGTTTCATAAATTTTATATATATATATATATATATATATATATATATATATATATATATATATATATATATATATATATATATATATATATATATATATATATATATATATATATATATATATATATATATATATATATATATATATATATTACTACAGGAATTCTTTATGCCGAATTAAAACAATGAAAATAATAATATAATTATATTATTTACTTTGTATGAAAGGTTTTTATTTAATTTTTATTACATTAGATATGTGAAGTTAAAATGTTAGCATAACTCTTATTTTCATCGGCGTTACAATTGTTTTCAATTTTATCTATAAATCGGCTTTTATCTATTAAATGATGCATAATTTATTCAATTTGCCTAAGTAGTTCTTTTAAATTTGCTATTTATTATCGGAAATGTAATATTTCAAAATTCATTAATTTAATTCTTTTGAACATATTTAACTTTGAAAATTAATTTAGATTTCAATAAATTGTTAGATGCTTCTCATTTAATATTAATGTTTTATTATTATTATTATTATTATTATTATTATTATTATTATTATTATTATTATTATTATTATTATTATTATTATTATTATTATTATTATTATTATTATTATTATTATTATTATTATTATTATTATTATTATAATTATTGTTATTATTATTTGGTAATTAATGGTAATAATTTGCTTAAATTTGTGCTTTTTTGTCATTTGACGAATAAATGCAAAACAATAAAGTGATAATTTAAAACTTTTGCTGCGAATAATATATTTAATGAAAAGATTCTCGGTTATAAAATAGTCCTTGTCAATCTCCTTATAGTCGAAAACTTTTTCATTAAATACATTATTCACAGCAAAAGGCTTAAATTATCACTTTATTTTTTTAAATAATAAATGCTACTACCAAGAAATCATCACTTTATACGGATAAATGTTTAATAGTAATAATTGAATTATTATATTATTATATCCTAAATTTTTAATAAAAAAATCACCATTTAGACTGTTGGGGTTCGTCTAGAGTGGCGCAAAAGCAGTTGGATGTGCAGCTAAATTTAATGTACAAATCGATAAAATGCTATTCAGAAATAATAAATAATTAAAATTTTGAAAAAACTTAAAAATTGATGTAATTCAGGAGAAACAGATATTTACAGATGGTAAATAATAAGACGAGTGCAAATACGATGATATAAAATTAATGAGTGGTCTCCTGAGAAAAATATTCAAAAAATACAAAATAATTAAAAATAAATAAATAATTTAGCAACAATGTGGGAAACCCAAGCTATGCGGAAAACCCGAGTCGTATGGAGAACACGAACGATAAATGAGAAAATAATGAGATTAATCCTTTCTCCAAAATCAATAAAAAGATTGTTTTTTTTCAATATTAAATTAGCTGAACAGGATATATGGGCATACTTGTCTAGTGGTCAACAAAATAAGATTCTTTTTTTTGTTTGCAAAAATTGCAGGAAAACTAGTATAAAAAGCAGAGATAACCACGGTCAACTGCCAGTTTGTCGAAAAGCGAAATAAACAAAGAAGGAAGAGTTAAGCAGATTTGAATAAAAGTTACAATTAAAAAAAGTAAAAAGTAGATAGATAAAAAAGGTAGTTTTCTTTATGATTCTTATGCTGAAATTATTTTTAAAAATCGCGAATTGAAAGTATGGTTAATGATATTGTAAATATTTGATTGAATTTCAATAAATTATTCATATTTTGTCAATTTATTCTCTTATTTTGTCTATTGAGACAAATATCATGAGGAATCAGAATTAGTTTCGACTTTAGTAAATTATAACCCAACACATTCAGAAAATTGCCAAAGAATCCATTACTATATATATATCATATTATATAGCAAATTTTTTCAGATATTAAATAAAATTATTTCAGTCATTAGTCAACCGAAAATGTCACCAAATCTTCAGTAAATCACTCACATATGACTGTTAGATTTTACAGCTAAAGTTGTGTTTTCAAAATTTCAAAATTTGATTATAATTTTGGTCATTTTATTTAATTCTATTTTTTCTCGTATATGAGTACATTATATGCCTTTTTGAATATTACACCGCATTTATATTTGTTGTGGTTTTGTAAAATTAACGTAGAGACAGAATTATGAGTTAATCAATTAAGATATCAAATTTCAAACAAACAAATAAAAACGAAGTGTAAAAAGTATTAAAAATTGAAACAATTGAATTAGTCAAATTGCTAAGATGATTGACGATAAAAAGTGAGTGAAAATTGAACGAGAGGTAAATTGTAAATAAAGGAAGAAAATAAAATTAAAGTGAAACTCAACATGAACTACAAAGTTACCGGACAAATATTTTTAAGAAATTAAAGTTATTGAATAAATTCGAGTCAAAGCAAAAATAGCTAATCCTCTCTAAGGGTTGCAATAAGCACTCAATTATTCATTGTAGCAAATAATTCTTTGTGTCGCTGTAAATCGGTCATAAGCTGTGTTAATCAATAAAGTCTAAAGCTTATTGTTGTTATTAAAAAGTCACGCTTTAGAGTCAGATCAATAATTGATAATATTAAATTTCACCGACAACTCCGACAAATCTATTTAAATTGTAAGATCTAAGATTCGAATTAAAGAAAATATTTTTTAACTGCAACTTTTGTTAACTAGGTGGATTTTTCATTTGAAAGCGGATGTGTCAAAATTTTAGTAAGAACCCATCAAAGTAAACCAATATTCGAAACCCAATTTACACTTGTAAAGTAAAAATAGTCTGATTTGACAAAATGAATGCAGGAAATTGTTTTAATTATATATTAATTGCCTTCAAATAGCAATCCAGTCCGGAAATAAACTCTGATAATAATAAGATTGATAATTTGCTTAAATAATATAGATATAGAACAAGAAATAAATGGAAAATATTATTTATATAAATTAAAACAATGAATGGAAAATAATATTTATGTAAATTAAAACATTTAATATCAATTTATGTGTTCCGTTTGGTAATAATTTATTTTTTTCCAGAATTGATTTGTAATCCCAACAGAATATATAAATGTGGAAAATGATAAAATATTTACGTTGATTTCTTTTTTAATATTTTGTAAATACATCACCAATTCTCTTCGGAATTAATTATAATTCAAAACAGAAAAATTGGTGTCATTCTTAAATTTTTTGAAAGAATCAATATTTTGAAATTTATTTCCAAATCACGTGACATGAATGCTAAATTTAATTAAAAGGAAAAAAAATAATTTAAAAATTTTCAGTGGTTTCAAAAAGTAATAAAATTTTCCTTTTTCTTATTTTATGATCAAAAGACAGTGTCAAGTATTATGTAAATAAAAGATTTCCAACGGTTTTTATTTATTATAATAGGACTTATATATTTGTAACAGCGCAATAATGGATTATGGGGCCGTAAGATCAACGTGTTATGTCAAGGTGTTAATATTATTATTATTATTATTATTATTATTATTATTATTATTATTATTATTATTATTATTATTATTATTATTATTATTATTATTATTATTATTATTATTATTATTATTATTATTATTATTATTATTATTATTATTATTATTATTATTATTATTATTATTATTATTATTATTATTATTATTATTATTATTATTAATATTATTATTAATATTATTATTAATATTATTATTATTATTATTATTATTATTATTATTATTATTATTATTATTATTATTATTATTATTATTAATATTATTATTAATATTAATGGTTAATATTAATTTCATATCAAATTCATTACTATTTGTATGTTATATTTGCAATTAAAATTTATAGGTCCATCAAGATTTGAGACGAAATTAATAAATTTGAAAACAAAGAAATCCCTCTGTGTAAAAAAGAATAAGTATCAAGAAGAATTCTAAAAGAATTCATCAACAACGTCATCTTTAATAATTACTTTCTCTATATTAACTTCCCTGATCTTTGTTTGTTTATATATACCACGCAAATTTTGTGAGGCCAAATTAACCTACTTTCCTTGATCGGATTGATCTGAAATTTGCCAAGTAGATTTACTGTCGAGAACACTGTCTGCTATCGAAATTTCAGATCGATTCGATCAGTGAAATTTGGTTAATTTAAAAAATATTGATATGTCAAATCTAATGTTATTTCATTATTTCAATATTACATCTTATCTATTCATTAACTTCGGATTAAATAGATAACGTAATTATATCTAAAATATCTTATATAAGTTTGAACCTTGTGTACTTAAAGTGTAAAATAGTATGAACAATTTTCTTATGGAGATTTCGAGTTGATATTTTTCAATATATTATATGAAATATATTGTCCTTGTGTTCTAAAAATCGCCTTATAGCACGTAGAATGCTTCTGCTAATCCTTTGCTGGACTGCGACAGTTCATAAGATGCAAGGATCAACTACTGATTATTCAGTCATCAACTTAAGCCCAAAAGTGTTTGCGAAAGGTGAGGCTTACGTCATATTGAGCCATGTCAAAATCGCTTGAGGAATTTTGACTGGAAGTTCTTGACTGTCCTAAAACAGAAGGCAAGAGATTCTGCAATATACCGGAGTTGGAAAACTCCGGAAACTTCCTTCCTATCAAAATAATGTGATTTAACTAAAACTTCTCATTATTATTGATCATTATCATATACTAAAATATGAAAGTAGTACATCCCTGGAAAATCGTGAGTATTATTTCAGGGATGTCTCCCAGATGGATTCGCTCGCAACAAACTACCAAACCAAACCAAATGAAACCAATAATGATAATTGATATGATTATCATTACCACATTATCATGATCACATAATTTAAGGTTTCGTTTGGTCACGCAAAAAGAAGTGATTTTACGTAATAATAAATATTTCATGCCATTGAAAACGCATATTGAAATTTTAGTTTTCAGTGAAATTAAGAGAGTGAAATATAGAGAGAGTTTCAAAAACTATGGTTTTTATAATAGATTTTTTATTGTATAAGTGACACGAATTGTTGCTCAAACAACTCAGAAAATTATTTTTTCCGAGTAATGTGAAGATCAATTTTTAACATCTCCTTTAGTTACGAAACTGGGCGTCCTCATAAGTCATATAAGTCAGAGATGTATAAATCCCTGTGATGATTGCTTTGAAAATTTTAATTTAATTAATGATTAACAAGATTATCTCTGCCCATAGGTAGATAATAATAATATCTAAAATGTCGTAGCATCCAAATTATTATTAGATTCACTTGATACCTTTTCAATAACGTTTAATTTTTCAAGTGTTTTAAGGTTCGATATGTCATCGTTAGTTAGTTTAAGGATCATGATGAAAATTATTAATATCTCCAGACGTTGAACTAAGTTCAAGGAAACAGAAGTTATCTAAAGTACAAGCTAACTTTTACGCGGGTACTCAAAGCCGGTTACTAAAGCTAGTTTTATATATTTTTAAATTTAATTAGAGAATATTTATAATTAAATTCAAGTTAATCATTCTTTCAAACATGTCAAGTAAAGTATTCCATCAGGTCTAAAAATCTAAAATTAAATTTAATGTTGTTTCTTGTTCTTTTAAAACATATTCCAGAAACTGATCTATTCTCCTAGTCTTAGAAATAACAGATCTTATTTGAAAATCTTTAAAAATTCCAACCACCGATACATTTGAGTTCATTTAGACATGAAATACATTTTCACTACGTAAATAATATTTCCAATTTTTTTATTTTTGGACCATTTCTATGTTTAATTCTATGTTTATCCCCTATCTATGTTTATTTTAACATGGTGCTTTTCTAAATCCCATAAAAGATGTGTGCTATTCGTGTGCTTTCTTATTTGATTATCACTCAATTAAAACAAAAAATAACTATGATAGATTATTTATGTAACATTTTATGTAGTTTTTATTAAATACATCAACTAACTTAAAAGTTTATGTTCATTTGTAATTTTTATTGGTTTCAATGTGAATGTTTTGGCATGATTTAAATGCATTTAATATCCGTTTTCGAATCTGTCAAGTGTGCATGACTACATTTCACTAATAAATATAGGCATTCACCGAATAGCGTACACATTTTTCTGCTCAGTATAATGAATATGGAAATGGTATCGTTTCGTTTGACGTTCAAAAAAGAAGTTTAAACTGATTAATAATTGCATAACTAACCAATCTGACAAAGTTCTAAATTTTCACAGATTCAGAACAAAATTAAACAAAGACTCACTTTACGAAAGTTGGAAATATTATCTTACCCAAATATTACCCGCGTCACAGTCATTAAATATTACAATATCGCCTATTGACAGAAATTAGTCAAAATGAAAAATTTTGTATCAAATTTTAAAAATTTTACATATATTGTAATAGATCGAAACTTGCCCTCACTATCATTAAAATCTTTTAATAAACAGTTAAATGGAAAGAACTGTTTGATTTTTCTATATATACCGGTAAAACGAAAACTAAAAATCAAATAGTTTGATTAATGGCTCCATTGAAATTAGGACCACCACAAGCAATATGTAGAATGATCTCTTTCTCTGGGCACTTTAATAAAATGGAGGCGCTAAGAGTCTACAAAAAAAGAATTATGCCCAAACAAAGCAGGCTAAGCCTCTTTTTCTCGGATATGCATATGAAATACGTATTCAAATGTAATTAAGTATCTCAGTTACAACCGTCTCATAAACAAGATGATTCAAAAACTGAAACTAATCCCAAGTCAATCATGTGCAACCGTTTTTTCAAGCTTTTGCTTCAGCAATATTGTCAATAAAATTAAAATGGCAAAAAACTATTAAATTTGATAACCTCAATAGAAATTTTATTTCAATTAAAATTCTAAAATTAAATTTATTTAAAATTTAGTCATAATTTCATTATTAATATATTTTACATAACATTTATTATTTAAGTTTATAATACGCATAAATAATTGCACCTATGTTTACAGAATTGTCCAAATTTGAAAAAAAATTATTGAAATGATATCGAATGATTCTAATGATAATTTGGATGCTGGAACTGGATATAAAAGCATTAGTAGGATGTAAGGACTCCAGCGCACTTTCAAGGTCATCCCAATGTCCAGATCAAATATAGGTCAATTTACTCTTTAAATTTAATTTTTATTTAATTATTTCTATTTAATTTTATTAATTAATTATTTTATTATGTTTTTATTTTAATTACTTACATTTAATTAATTATTTTAATAATATTTTATTTTAATTACTTACGTTATTTAATTGATTTTTTTTCCTTGAAAAATTAAAGCCCATTTTATTTAAAATTAACACAGCTTTATTTTATAATATTTCTAATAATTACTAATTAAAATTTTGTTCACATTGAAATATTTTTTTACAATTTACACTCTTGTTAGAATATATAAAATGTAAATGTAAAATAATAACAATAAAAAATAAATAAATAAATAAATAAATAATTAAATAATTAATTAAAAATTAATTTAAAACAAAAATCAATTAAATAACGTAAGTAATTAAAATAAAATATTAATAAAATAATTAATTAAATGTAAGTAATTAAAATAAAAACATAATTAAATAATTAATTACTAAAATTAAATAGAAATAATTAAATAAAAGTTAAATTTAAAAATAGTAAATTGACCTATATTTGATCTGGACATTGGGATGACCTTGAAAGTGTGCTGGAGTCCTTACATCCTACTACTAAAAGCGAACATAGCTGCGTTGAAAAACATTTACAGCTAGCTATTTCAAATTCTTTATTAGAAAGCCAAACTTTTCGAAACTTGATTTTGATAATCTTATAAAAATGAAATTGTAATTTTAATTGACAATGGTAAAAAAGAATATATTAATAAATTATCAACAATTCTTGCAACTTCAATGGACTCTTTCTTCATCAGCTCAAAACTTTTCCAATAATCTGAAATCTGGTTTAAATGATGAAACATTAGATACAAGATGTTATGTACGTTTTTTCTTTAAAAATCAATAAAAAGTACATTTATATAATGAAAAACAATATCTATAAATTCGGATCCCGGGAAAGAAAAACTTGCCGGTATTGGATGCTCCAATTGTAATGATAAATATTCTGTTAAATTAAATTTAAAAATGTTATATTAAAAGTTTCATTTTAAAAATAGAATTTGCTGAAATACATAATTAAAAAGATTTATCAAAGAAAAATCTTGTAGTCGCGTTTGCGATTTGGCATGAAAATGAATGAAAATAATTTTTATCATTTTATTTTATCTAATAAGAAATGAAAATTTTAATTTTCGGATGATTTCTTTAATTTTTTTCTTGTAAAAATGATCAGTTTTGTGATAAAGCCAAAAATAGCAGTTCAAATGAAATTATAAACCAAACATAAATTGAAAAATAGAAATCTTTATTTACAAAAAAAATTAATATTGATATATCTATCATAAATATTATAATAAATAGGTGAGAAGTTATTTTTGACGGTAAAAAAAGAAATTCTAAAAATCCTGAATGATATATCTATTGTTTAAATCAATTGAAAATTAAAATTCAATGAAAATCTCTATTTGATTTTCGAGTGAAGAATTTAATTTAAGTTTACAAGTCAGATGGATCATCAATCAGATATTTTTAATAATATTCAGTATGATAAGGTCATAAATTTTCATTATGATTGACTTTATGCTTTCTGAAATTTTCTAACCAGATTTTAATAATGACAGTTTGACATGAATATGAAGATAAAATTTATTATAGTTCATTATTATTAACTCAATTTAAATGATTTTATTCTCCTTTCATACTAGAATCTTCGAGTAGACACTTCATATGGGATATTTATCAATTTGTTTGTTTTGTCCCGGGCTGACTTATTTTGTCCCGAGCTTTTCAAGTTGAAATTGTTATTTTCATAATTTTTAGAAAACTGAAATGTTAAAATTTCATCTTTTACCATGAGAGAAAGTTAAATCAATATTGATAAGTAACGTGTTTTGGCAGGGCAAATGTTTAATGAGGGTTTTTCAGACCTTTTGTGGTGTTGAGTTAATTTATTTGGTTCGGTAGGATAATTGAAAATGTACCTCCACGTGCTCTTGATTAATGGAATGACTCAACACAACTAACTATTTTATAATATTACACTTTACAATCTCTCGAATTCTGTTGAAGTGATTTTACCGGTGTTTCGTTATTTTATTAAAAACTTTTATAAAAAATTATTAAAAAATAGTATAAAAAACTTTGTTTGAATATTTAGTTTTTAAATAGATAGCTTTTTTAATTTAGCGTATTATAAAATTTATATATATATATATATATATATATATATATATATATATATATATATATATATATATATATATATATATATATATATATATATATATATATATATATATATATATATATATATATTGAAGATATAGTTGCATAATTTGATTCTTACAATGATCTACCGGGCATTTTATCTACTTCTGTTAGGAATGGTTGGATTTTACAATTGCTCGCCGATGCAACATTTGTGTATAAGCAACGATAATATAATTCATTTAATCGGTCTAAGGTTAAAGACATTTGTTATTATCGTGTTATTGGTCTAATGATGCGTCTGCTTCGTCATTAAAGAAACTTCTCCAGACAAAAAAACTTGTGATGGAAATAAAGCAGTACACGAAAACGTTAAATTATTAGAATATATTTGTTAAAGTTCAATCGAATCGGTTGATAAAAATATGAACCAAACGAACCTGTGAATAATAATACTTCAATATTCATCCAGTCAGGTTCCATTAATAATTATCAAAACAATGAAAATGCTACTCGTCTGTCTCGAACTAATTCCCTCGAACATTTATTGTTGTTAGCTGCAACTGCAGTTATCTCTAGTCCTTCCAATGGCGATAATTTCTCGTCAGCCAAGGAGAACCAAAACATAACATCTGTCATTGCAGTTGTAATGAATTTACTCAAAAAACTTCTTTTTCTTTTTTGCTTTCTTTTCCTCTTTGATAGATGTTTCTTCACTTCTTTTACCATTTTTTTGTCTTCAACCAGAATAGCAATTTGGAAATTTCTATAGGGAATTTTACTCCTCTAATTAAATTTGTTACATATTAGGAGCCAGCAAAACTTAAAGTAAATTTAATTAGATTAACAGGATAACATTCCCCCTCTATCAAGCTCGGAGATTGCGCCCTTAACCCCTTAACGCACAATTTTTAAAAAAAACGACCAAAAAAATCAATTTTTTTTCTTTATATATATTTGGACCAATTTCAATAAATAACAATATAATGTAACAATAAAATAATAATATTTATTAGCTGAAAAATAATAAACTAAAACTATTCAAAAACTATCACGTCACTGCACATTTTGTCCGGTTTTGCGCGAACGTATATATACGTCAGTGCGCGTTAAGGGGTTAATTTAATTTTTTTTGTTTTCTCTAAATTAATTAACTTGTATTTCTTAAATAGTTTTCGTGTTTGTTTCATCATAAAAATATGAATTTTTAATTAATTTTTGCATTTCATTTTGTTCTTGTGTTTGTATTAATTTTTTTACGTTTTGATTATCCTGCACCCAATTTTGTGTTTCTACCTTGATTTTTATATAACCCTAACAATGGACTGTTGATAGGATCTTTGCTTTTGGTGGATAGATATATCAATTTGTTGAGGTCCGTAAATTAAAATAAATTTAAATGAAATTTAGGTTAATAATTTAAATAAAAAGTAATTGAAGAAAAAAAGACAAATAAAAGCGGGATCATGCACAGAATCGATAGTAAAGGAAAGTGTGATGGAAGCAGTATTAGAAAATGCCAAAAGCAATTACGAAAGGCAAGAATCCGGAAATCCGAGAAAAATCAATAAATGGTAAAATCATCGAAATCGAATGGGGAAAACGGGACAGGTATAGAGTAGCAAGATGATGGTTAGGGATTTATCAGAAAATGGTTAGGAAGGGTCGAAAAGCATTCAAACGTATGAAAACAGAAAACGTTAATTAATTAATTAATTGGCTAATAGAAAACCCGAGCCAATGGAGAACCCGAGAGATGAAGGAAACCCGAGCTGGGTAAACAAGAAGAAAAGTAAACAGAAAGAAGATTTGGGCTCATTAGCTTGACACAATGATTAATTGGAAAAGAGCAAGGAGAAGATAGTGTGTGTTGAAAGGCCGGAAGGGCCATTAATTATCTGGATTCGTTGGACCATTATGGGTGACAGCCGAAGCAGATACGTGGAAGCAAATGTCAAGTGAAAGATTGGCTCGGCAATAACCATTTGTCATCCCGATTTCGAGGAGTATATAAGGAAAGGGAAAATCAGAGCAAATCGGCATTTTGCCTCAGCTAGGGTTAGAAGAAACCGAGTTAAGAGTAGGTAAAGCGAATTAAGGAGATTAGGGAAAAGAAGACATAGAATAGGAATACGGAAAGGTGAAAAATAATCAAATCAAACAGAAAAAGAGGAAAACGTGGGTCAAGAGAATCTAAAGAAACAAAAGGTGAATATTATCTATTTACAAAGCATCAACTCCGAGCGGAGAATCGGTCAAACGTAACTTTGATTATTAATTGTAAAGTGGTGAGAAAAGATTGTGAACTTTGTTATTTCAATATACGTTGGGTCGTTATTGTTTTGATTTAAAGGACACGAGGAGTCAGAGGGAACCGACTTAAATTAACCAAAAACCCAACAAATTTATATATTGGCTATAGTTTGCGAATGCTGCTGACGCGTAATTACGTTCTGGTAATGACTATTACACCAAACTCCACTGAGATACACATTTTATAATATAAAAAAAATCAATAAAGTTATAATATATGTCATGTTATTTTTCGTTTTCTGTTATTCTTTGCAAATACAATGAGACTCACTCTACGCTATAGAAATTGAAGAAGTAATATAAAAATTAAATACTACACACACTACACATACTAAAAAATGTGTTACAATATACAATATACATTACAATATGAGGCAATGATATACACTCTTATAATAGCTTTATTTTAGACAATTTTTAGAAAAAATGAGTTTCCGTGAAAATAAGGAGATATCATCGTAAGATTTATTTTAAAGTTAAAATTAATTTAATTTCTTTAACTTTTCAAAAATTTCTGTTACAATCCATCCATTTCGCGAAAGTTAAAAAAGTTATATTATAAGATTTATTTATAAGTTATAATCAATTTTTTATTTCCATAGGATTTTAGATATTGCTGGGCCTTCTACAATGCCTAATACCGCAAAAAGAAATTATAAGTTGTAAATTTTATTTATAAATTTTAAAAATGTAATATTATTACAGAATTTCGGAAATGGACAATGGAAAATAGTGAAGATTATTTCTATGTTGTCTATATTCGTAGATTTTTCTCAAAATTTTTAAAAAATACATTTATGGAAATTAATTTATTTTCTAAATAAATAATTGATCTAACTTACTTTAAATTCAATAATTTCCACAAATAAAATAAATAACTTTTTGAAAATGTAAAAAAAATTAATAATAAAATTATTGAAAGCGAGTAATTTATGAAAATATAGTTCTAGTCGATTTTACTGAAATAACTTTGATGCTATTCATTGAAATAGACTTAAGGGACTGGATAACAAATTCGTCTTCCGAAGAAATAAAAAGAATGTAAAAAATCATTGTAATTTCCAACAAAATTATATAATAAATCAATAGCAATTGCAAAATCAAAAAATGCTTCAAATCACTTGAAACTTTGTCCAAAGGAAATGTTTCCAAGAATCTATAATTTGTTGGTAATCTATGCAGTGATTCCAGTTATGACAACATAAGGAAGTAAGTCAAAACTGATTACCGAAACATAACAAGGGAAGAAAGATTGAATGGGCTAATGTTTTTAAGTGTTCATTGAGAAATATTGATATACTTCGATGAATATGTAACAGAGTTCTGCAAAGGAAAATGTTGCATGGGGGTTTAATTTTGTTTAGTTTATAATATATCTTCACGCTGGACCGAAGATCGAGGGACTTCTTCCTGATATATTAAATGAATTAACAATTTCTTACATTTGTCACTATTATTTAAATTTTAATTTAGAGTTTCAATTTAGCTTTTTCAGTATTGCCGGCTTTAGACAATTTGGAAATAATGCTGCTCTAGGCGGGTAATCAGCTTGGGTAATCTGTTACCATGGATGAGACCGCAGTGCCTCCTTAGACAATTTGGTGCTACATAAAAGTTCTATATATTTTTTTGTGCTATATAAAATGTTATATTAGTAGCACGAAACACAACAAATAATTTTCATAACATAAAAAATATTTTTAAATTTTAATTTTTCATAATTTTGCCGCTCCTTAAAATAATGCTGCTCTAGGCAGCTGCCTATGTCGCATATACCTATAGCTGGCACTGTTTCTCAGCATGCTATAGTTAATGTGGATCATATGATCAATAGTCGCTGCTTTTCGAGTTATTTCTCAGCTTGAAAAATAACGCGGTTGTTGTTGATCATGGGACTAAGGTAGTATTGTGTTTGTCAAATTGTTAGGGTTGTGCAAACAGGGATTGGCATAAAACAATAAGAATTAATAAATAAATATAATTAGTTATTTTTAATTACTAAAAATAGCATATGATTAATAATAGTAATTTTTAAAACACTAAAAATAACAACAATCTAATTATTGTAATAGTATTAATATTGAAGTATATTTATATTAATTAACTATCAAAAATAGTAATTTATAATTACTAAGAAAATGTTGACAAAATTTTATTTAATATAAATTAAAGTATTAATTTAGTGGTGTGGAGTGGTGTCACTCCCCTCACGACAACCCATAGACATCCTCTGAGTCCGCCAGTGCTAAATAACTGAAACATAGAATCATTAGTAACGTTTATAAATATAGATCCTATATTTACAAAGGCAATAGAAGAAAAACTAATTCAATGTCAATTGGTAAAAGATTGTGAGAAGTTAAGAACTAAGAACTACATAGAAAATATGTTACTTTTTTAATTGTTATTTTAACATTAAATTTTATATATTAAATCTTGACTAAATCAAAACTTTCCTTTCGCCAAATTACTTTCAATTGATAATATTGCAAGATCAGAAAGCTTTAACTGTCCCATGGTAGATCTCAAATAGTTCTTTATAAACTTTAGATTTGAAAAACTCCTCTCATGTGAAGCCACAGACACGCAGATCATAAGAAATAATTGCAAGCTCATTGAGAGATATGGAGAGATTATAGGAAGTCCCATTCAGCTATGAATTTCAAAACGTAAAGTACTGCCTTCAGGTGCCTTCTCAGCCTTGGTTTTTCTAATAAAATCTCTTCCTCTGATAACTCATCATAGAAAGTTTTCAATTTTGAAATGTACATTTTATAGTAAGACCATGAACATAGAGGCACGTCAGGGCATCAGCAATGCTTGCTTACGGTCACCTGCTAATATACAATACCAGCGTCGCTTGAGACGAGGACTTAACGGTAAATTGATAATTAAGTAGGGTTGTGAAGGGGAAAAGTGAGGATGCGTAAATTAAAATTGGTAATATGGATGTCTGTCAGAGCATTACCACTGACGCAAGTTTCGTTTAAGTGTTTATTTTCAGCGCTTAAAATTATTAAATTTGATTTTAAAGCTTCCATAAACACTGACTTAGTAGAATCAATTATTTTTTATCAATAAGTCTATATAAAAATATTAGAAAGACGTAGCAAATTTTTAAAAAATGAAAATTGGAGTCAGAGTCAGAGTCAGTAAATTTTGAGATGACTCCACAGGCCTGGAAAAAAAGTATCGAAAACGAATTATTTGATTTTGATCTTTGATTTTAAAGTTGTTGCTTTTTTCAATAAATACAAAAATAAAGGAAATCAGAAAATACACCCAATCCTTTTTTTACGCGATAGATTGGTTCCGCGAAGGACGCGCAAAAGCTTTCACTGCTCATATGTAAATTGAGTAGATTGGTGCCAAAGATAAAAACTCTCGTGAATATAATATGTTCATTTTAGTAAGTAAACATGAATCCGTTTTACATTTTTTATTTTAAATGTTTAAATATACATATGTATATTGTATATACATACCAAATTATAAAATAATATATGTACAAAAAAACTAAAATAAATAAAAAATAAACTTAATTAAATTAACAAAAATTGTAAAATTCATTAGCCGATACTATCAGAATAGACAGTGAAATTCAACGGTTTGCTTTTTTAGGAACTGTCAAAATATCGCTCGAACTTGATTGTGCTGATTCGTCTTCAAGAAATAGCACGTTTCCAGCTATTCTTGATTGACGTCATTTCGAAAATGTACAGAATTTTGTTGTTGTTCTATTGAGCTAGAATTTTACTTCACAAGAGGCTCTGTAATGCATCTTTGATTTGATTTCCATTTCGGTCATAATCATTTCTTATGCAGCTCCGTGTAGCTCATCGTACAGAGTCTTAGTTCATGTTTAAATTTTCGTGCTCGCTCGTTATTCGGATCATTTGTGAGAAAATAGTACTCTAGCTGTGCTGCAAGTATTAATGCATCTTTAATGGTTTCTGCTCTAAGTGGTAGTTCCTCTGCTACTTCGTCACTGCTGTTTAATGATTCGACATATTTGGAAGGAATTAAATCTTCCTCGTCTAACATCTGGTCGAGAAGGATCTCGTCTAAATCTTCACGAATCAAATCTTCAAACCATTCTCCACCCACAGAACGCGCTAAATTGATATCGTTTCAAAAACATTTCTCGAACCAATTTTGGAATACAACTGCAGTTACCCACGCTTTTTTATTTGCAACCTTATGAACAGGTAATTTCATTAAATCCATCGGTAGCAAAAACTGTAAAAAATAATTTTATAACTTCCACTTAAATTTTAATTTTCAGAGAATTTGATTTACCAATTTATTAAAATTAATTGAATATAATTAATTAAATAACAGCAAAGTTTTACAAATAATAATTATTATACACTACGACGAACTACACACTTTAACTTATTATGCTTTTGGAATTATAACATATCATACAGAAGCACATCCGACACCATTAAACTCTTGTAGAAAACTAAAGTTGAAAAATGTATGTACACATACATAACACAGAAAAATAATTTTCAAAATACGGGAAATCCTTCAGTTTTGTATAATGTTTGATGTAACATTTATTTTATGAAAATAAAATCGCGTATAAAAAGGAGAGTGAACCTAAGAAAAAAATAGCGTAAAAACCGCGTAAAAAGGATTGAGTGTATATAATTAATGTAAATAATAAATTTTTAAAAACTACTTTAAAATAAATACAAAATTAGTTTTTGTATATACATTATATCACTTTTGTAAATTATTTTTTTCATTATCTATAGTTTGTTTTAAATATTTACTTCAGTTTTAATTATAATGACACCCAAATAATATATTATATTTCAAATATTTATTTCTCTTAATTATTTTTTAACATCTGTAAAATTTTTTATTTGATAAATTTCAAAGATTTCTTATTTGTTTTGATTCTCTATGTATAGACTCGAAGTTTCAATAATTAAATTTAGAAAGATCAAATAAAAACATATTAATGTCGGATTATAATGCATATTCAGCTTTAATTCAGTCCTCACAATCTGATTTTGTGTCCACTGAAACGTTGGATACAACAAATAATCAAATCCAATCTAATAATACTAATAATATGTTATATAATTCTGCTCCTCTAATATTTTTAAATCCTCAAAAGTCAGACGTTGGACTTCTGCAGAATTCTGTAGTGAGTTTATTTTCTTTTTAAAAAATTTAATTTTTATCATTATCGCTAATTAATTGTTATTTATTTATGGAAATTAATTAATAGTTGAAAAATATAATTTTATAATGAGATTTCGCTAATTTTACCGAATTTTAAAATCGAATAACATTATAAAGTAATCACCTTAATAATTATTGAAATAGAGATGAAATAGAGATTTTCATTTTAATTAAATAGTTGAACAGTGAGGTAACATTTCGTTCAAATTCATTATTACTTTCAATTTGAATAAGGTTAACTTTTAAAGTAGTTATAGATAAAAATACAAATCTAATATTGGTCTTATAAAATTGTTGTGCTTATGGCTATAGTTTCATAGTTCTATAAATTATATATATTAGGATTGTTTATTTAATGTCAGTATTAACAAATTATGGAAGACTATTTGTTATAATGATAAGGAAACAATCGGAAATGTTTAATTTTGAAAAGCTAACTTGTCGAAATTTTTGCTTATATGAAATGATTCAGAGGTTGGTAAGTTTAACATGGTCATCCATAATATCATGGGGATTTCTTTGTCTTCGAAATTCAATGTTGCCTTGCCTCGTTTTTTGAGAACAGCAACTATTGTCTTATCATTTGGAAATTTTTGACAAACAATAATAGTGTATCTAAAATCTGAATTATTGAAATAGATCTGATTTTGGAGCCATTCAATTGGTTTTGCTCAAAGTATATAACAAATTTTATTTTTGAATGGATCTTTTATGGATTATTTTAACAATTGAGGTTATACGCTACCTTTCCGGTTTATGGAATCATTTGGCGATGATAACATTGGTCAAGGCTTGGAAGCTTCTCAAATACATAAATCATGGAATTAATATAATTATAGTCTTGATTTTCGCCGGAAAGACACACATGTAACATTTTAATTCCAACATAGCTAATGGACGTACGTTTTTAATTGAAACATTGTAGGTTTACGACCATTTTAATTTAATAATTATATTACTAATAATAATCGGTAGTTAATTAATGAAATAAAAATTCATTTAAATTTTTTAGAATTTATTATTATATTTTAGATTAAAATGCTAGTAACTTCACCGAATATGTCTATATGTATAAAAATATCAATATAGAAAAAAATTCATAAACTAGTATAGGAACCCGTTCAAAAACTTTGCTATAAGTATAATAATACACCAAATAATTAGTCATATTTTTAATTATTCCACGTGTTTTTAACTCCGTGCACTATATTAATCTTCTATTGAAGTTAAAATAATTAAATTTAATCTCCGTTTGAAATAATATTATTTCCTAATTAAGTTACCGTTACCAAATAAAACTGAAATCAATGAGTTAAATGTTTTAATAAAGAAATTTTTAACATTTAACCTAACAGTTTAAATGGAAATATTTTTAACGAAATGAAACGAATATTGCATCATTCGATAGAGAAAAATCGATTTTCAGGTAACACCAACAATAAGATATTATGTTGTCAATTGAAATTAAATGTTATTTTAAAATTTATAATTAATTGCATAATGTGACAGAAATGACATAATAATAAATATTAACACATTTTATCATCTACACCCTAACTATCATATAATTGGTGAATTCTATTACATAAAACCTCTGATACATATATATGTTAATCTTTAAAAAAAGCAGTGCAATGACATTGTAAATCAATGATATTAGCAATTAATTATACTATAGATTAATAAGAGTTAGGATTGGTCTGCGAAGCTATTGAGTATTGTCAGAATGAATTCCGTGCTATTAAGCCATCACAAAATGGTTATTACTACTGGGGTAAGTTATTCTCTATAATATCAACTCTAATAATTAACTTAGAATGACAATAAAAAATATTTATATCCAACCAACTAACTAACAAGCGACTGAAAATCACTAAACTGATTACTAACCAATCTATACATACTATTCAACAATTAATCAGCTCTATTAACTAAATAAACATAATTAACTAACAATAAACGCCAACAAATAAAACAACATAACCATCTCTACTGACTACCCTTACTGAGTAATTGGCTAAGATATCCTTCAATTTTTGCCTGATTCACACAAACCCTAGAATTACCAATAAAATATCCTAAAACATCCGATAATCTTTATCATTTATAAAAATGCCTTCATATATTCAAATTCAATGTCAGTCAAAATTCACTTGAATTCAAATGCAACCATAGATAAAACTCCGCAATTTTGTTATTGAAACCGATTATGTTACAGGTGTAGTCAAGAAACAAAATGATCAATTTAATTATAATAAACTTTATCGCAATATCCTAATCAGAGGTTTCTTTCAAACTTTTAAAGGATTCCGGAACATTTAATAAAGACCGATTTATTTATGGAAATTTTACCCTATGGATACGGTACTTTTTATTCTCAATAAGTAAAAGTGGACTCTTTTAACACATTCCTTAAACTTGTATATTAGGAAATCTAAAGCTCTTTGGAGGTTAAAATGGTCTCAAAGACCTGAAAAGGTTGAGTAACCCTGGCCTAACATCATGGTATTAAACGAACATATAACATACTAAGCATATAGAATTATCTAAATTTTTATATTATCAATTTACATATTAATTTCTAATTTTATTACAAATAAAATTTTTTCAAACCAATTAAAATATATTAAAGTATATAAAATACATTAAATAAATTGCTATGAATAATTAAATTAAGTTAAAACATTTTTATTATAAAATCATTAAATCATTGGTGATCATAATTTAAACCCGATATCCAATCCACCATCACCTGATATATCAAATCAGCTTGAAATACAAATTGTGAGAATTCATATCATTCTGTTAAATTTGATTTAACTTCCTTTTATAAACCATATTTTTAGATGAATGATGGATCAACTTACCTGACAATTCAAACTCAACCAAATACCGGTGCCACTGAACTCAGCGGAGCAAAAATTTTGAATACTCCAATTATAATTCAAAGTTCTCCTTCATTGCCGATTCAAACTTCACAATATCAACAACAATCAACTTCTACTATCAATGTACAGCCGAACAGCAACACAGTAACCTCATTAACTCCAAGTCAACTGCAGAGTTTATCGTATCTAATGCAAACCCAAATTACTCCCCAATTCATTCAGACATCTAATGGATTGATCCAATTAATACCGCATGGATTAATAGCAGCACAAACTTCTAACGCTCAAATACAAAACCATAACCAAGATCAACAATTACTATCTTCACAAATAGCAACATTACCAACTCTCGGCTGGTCGCTTAATAACTTTAATTCGTCAAATAATCAAATATCGATTGATAATCAGGTATGAAAATAAATAAATATGTTATACCTCGATTAGTGTAAATAGTGCGTCCCGTTAAACTAAATATTAGGAACGCTAAATTGCTATGTGGTTGTCATGGCAACCGCTACTGTTTCTTGGTAGCTATGGCAACCAAATAGTCAGTATATTTGGCATACATTTACCATAGTTGAATGATCTGATTTTGACAATTTGATCCCACAAACTATAACAAATTTCTATACATTGCAAATGATTGGTCAATTTATAGAATAATAATAACCATAAAAATAATAATAATGTTTACTAATAGTCTCTTTTTGGGTTTCTGAAGGTTTCTGTACAATCTTGCATTAATTCAATTATTAATATGGATGCATAAATCAGACATTTTAATCATGGATTTATTGCCCAGGTTAATTAAAAATTTTAATTTACAATCCCTAATACGACAGCGATTCACGAGATTATTCACAATAAATCATATGATAATAAGCCCTTGGTACAAGTTTTAAGTTGATAAAAAACAAAAACTGGGAATTTTAGAGTTAAAAGGGCAACCCGAATCAAGTCCGAAAGAACAACTTGCAGTTAATTCGATTAGAGGAAGCAAGTGAAATATAAATGATGCTTTCCAAGGTTTCACAGCGAATCTTTTGTAAAAATATGTGTTCGGTATAAAATAAATACATTTAACTAGTTTTAATAGTATACAAGTTTTTTTCGATTAAAAGTACAAATAAAATAATAGAAAAAATGAATAGATAAATATAGTATAAACAATGGTTATGGTTAGGTTATGGTTACGGTATGAGTCATAGTGTCAAATCAATTATATTCAACTATAAAAAACCCTAAAATTTAATTCTACTATTTGTATTTTATTTGTACTTTTAATCCAAAAGAAACTTATACCATTAATAAGACCGAATACATTTTTTTGCTTAGAAATACATAAATAATACAAAGGTTAGAAAATAGAATTAAATAAATAGCAAGATATATAAACAAGATATTTTAAATTGTTTTTCTTGAAAAATCTTTCTAGTATGATATGTTTGGGATTTTTACTCCCTTGACAAACTCGTGTTGTTTGGCAGATAAAACACCGCTAAATTTGCGCTTCATTATCGTGGTTCTTTCAAAATTCGGGTCCTTTCCTGCTATATTTTCTATCGCTAATAATATTGAATTTATATCCCATTTTATATCCATTCTTTAATTGCTACTTTGGCCTTATCCTCTTCCTCACTGTCATCTTGATTTGCATTAATTAGCAAATCACATGTTTCAATTGACTTTCTATATGAATTGTAGTTCTGTGTTTTGATATTTTATAAATGTTGAAATTATTGAAAAAAAAATATTTTAAAATTTAAATATAAAATAAATATATTGTATTTAATAAAAAGCTTGACTATGAATCAGTAAATATACCGATGTTTTTTTGATATTCACAAACTTTCGACATAGCCTTTTCCAAGTGCTATAAAATAAATATAATTTAAATATAAATTAAATAAAAATTTTAATATAATTTAAATATAAATTTAATAACAATTTTAATATAAATTAAATAAAAAAATTTTTGATATAATTTAAATATAAATTAAATATAATTTAAATATAAATTAAATATAATTTAAATATAAATTAAATAAAAAATTTTAATATAATTTTAATATAAATTTAATAACAATTTTAATATAAATTAAATAAAAATTTTAATATAATTTAAATGTAAATTAAATAAAAAAATTTAATATAATTTAAATATAAATTTTAATGTAATTTAAAGTTTTTTTTAAAAATAAAAAATATCCGAAGAAACTTTAATTTCAAAATTAAATTATTCTTTCAACCGAAAATCAGACAATTCAAAAATTAAAATCTTCAAATTACTATTCAAACTTCTTTTCTTAGGCAGATCTGTAGAGGAATATTTTCACATTTTTGTTTATAATATCTCTATATTCTGAAAGTTTTTCATCGTTCTCTAATAGAAATCCATAGAAATCCCAATGAAAAATTGCTTTCAGTGTATTATGATAAATAGATAAGTCATTCAACAACCAACAATATATACATACATTCATACAATTGTTTATATTGTCACAATAAACAACATGTAAAGAAAATATAAATTGCTATTTGCTATGAGGAATTATTTATAAAAACAACAAAGCTTAATATTTTCTTGGTGATATTATTATAATAGAAATTTATCTTATTTTATGGACTAAATTAATACTAAAAGTGTTGTAGTTTAATATTCCACTTCATTATATTTTCTTTCCTTCAAAATTAACCATAGTGGCTGTCATTGGATTAAAACATCCCTATGAAAACCTTATGCAGAAATATGTAACGCGCACAACAACAAAAATCAATATTTGCAATAAGCTCCTTTGGTCCTTCAAACTGCTTCAATTCTTGTGTAAAACCTCCATTTCCAGCTAAGATTTTTACTTTTTGTCACCTTATGGGATTGGGCTTTATTTATTGGAGCAAGTCCATGGACAGTAATGGCACCCTATATCATTATTGAATTGCACGAAGCGCGTATTGGTTGATGGGGTTAAAACGTTCTGACACATGACATTACTCCAATCTGCGACATTGTGAATGACCTAATCAAATACTATTTTTGGTATTTTTCAATGACATCAGAATTTTGATCCTTGACATGCAAATTTATTCAGCTATAATTTCATTGGTTCACTCCATAATCATGCAATGTTATCGATTTGTCTTTCTTACCCATAATAAAATCTAGTTACCACACAACGATATCACTTGATAGCTAACATATTTTGAGTTGCTTTTTGGTTCATTTAAGGGAAAAAATTAAAATTTATGGTACCTATTGACTATTGAGTACCTCACATAGTATTGTGTCTGTGTCCTACTTAAGTTATTATACAGGGTGTCCTAAAAGTAGGTTTACAGTTAACATAAGCATAAATAATTTACTCTCTCAGATGTTCAAAATGTCCTCCTTCAACATTGCAACATTCTTCACATTTCTCCAGGACACTCTGACACACAGTGCTGCACAAATTTCTATCTTCATCAATTTCTGTAATCTTTTAAATCATTTGTTGTTTTGGGTTTCTTTTCATAAACCTTGTTCTTAACAACACCACAAATAAAGAAATCCGTAGATGTCAGGTTAGATGAACGTGGTGGTCATTCGATGCTGCCACTTCTTCCGAACCAACGCTGTGGAAAAACTTGGTTAAGGTAGTCTCTTACTGTAGACACATAATGTGGTGGTGCTCCATCCTGCTGAAAGAAAAGTTCGTTAAAGTTAGCTTTAGTTTTGAGTTGTGGCACTACTACTTCACGAAGAATGTCCAGGTAGTTCTCTTTATTTACAGTTCCATTAAAAAAACGGGCCCAACAACACCTTCGCTTGATAATGCACCTTGAACTGTAATTACAGGCTGGTTTAGTTCAGTCTCTGGTCAAATGGGGATTTTCATCAGTCCAGTACACACGGTTATACCTGTTCACATCACCAGATAACTTAAAGCAAGCCTCATCTGAACAAATAATTTTATCCAAAGAGTCAGGTTTTTCTCCAGTAAGTTGCTTACGCATCATTTCGATCTGCATCCTCCTCTAAAAGACCACATACTAGTTGATTAAATCAAATTCAAACGAAGTATGAATCAAGGTTATATTTACATCAACTATCATTTGCTTGATTCCAAGTGTATAAGCCAACAAAGCATGCTCTCGGGTTTCATCGTTTCATGAAATACCAGCTTCAAATTCACCAATAATCATCAGACCCTTTCCTTTACGATAAAGGGCTTTTGTATTCGTCGGTTGCTTAGCAAGCACCGTATTGCAACATTTGATTGCAGATGGTCCCCGGTTTAATTTCAAATTACAATGAGCCATATTCAAATATAATTTCATAACATGACCCCATCGAATTTTTTCATCATCATCAGTCACTAACGGCATAGCATACAATATATCCAATCCTCGTAAATATTCATTGATCGCAATTCCATAACGTTTGTTTCGAACAGCAGCATTGGAATCATTTCAACATTGAACAACTAATTTAATAATTTCACCGAAAGACAATTCGAGTCTTTCATTAATAGATTTTGGCTATAGTATCTTAAAGCCCCTCTCCGAATTTTTTAATTAAAATATTAAACATTTAACAATTTAATCATTTCTTTTGCGGTTTTCACAATTTTCAAAAATACGTACTTGGTTGTCACATCATATATACCAAATGCCCAATACTTCCGCCTAATTATACTGCTTGGGTTTCCTCTAAAATGTCTACACTTCATAAATTTGGATTCGTCTATCTGCACACAGATTTTCTCCGCCAAATTGCTCAATGTTTCCCAGCAATTCGTGTTTTATTTTTCGGCATATTCTTTGGTACAAATTTATTAAAGCTTTTTTGCAAACTCCCGATTTAACTGTTACAACATTTATGGTAGTTTCAGAAGACCTCTCATATAATTGTACCAAAATTCACCTCAATTGCATTTTTGAGTTTGCGAAAAAACTTCCGGCATAGATTCTCTTTTGTGTATTGTGCTTATCGTCGAATCTGCTTGCTCTGTAACGCCACGCGAAGGAATTTTTCTCTCCATTCTTTTATGTCAGTGTCATTAAGTTTCCACATACGTCACAGAAGTGTTTAGATATCAATAACTCTTTTTCAATGAACCACCTCACACAAACTTCATCATCTATCAGCAATTTAGCAACCTCGAGTAAGTTAATTTAAAAATTTTTAAAAATTGATTTTTAATTTAAAAATTGGGGGATTAAAGATACTATAGCCTAAATTTTTCAAAGAATCCATCAATAATGTCTGTCATTTTACTAGTCGAAGCTTGGTACTTGACAAATGGAATAGAATCAGATTCCTCAACATCACTGACGTCATTATCAAAATGTAGTGACAAACCACATTCTTTAAGTAGTGAATGATATCCTTCTCCACTAAAAAAACTATCTGTTTCTTCAGAACCATTAGAATTATACAACTTGCTCTCCTCTTGTTCCATTAACTCAGTGGCGTACTTTCTTTCCAGCATTCGATCTTTGCATCTTCAATATCAAATTTAAAATAAACATCAGTTGACATATTTTTTCAAATATTCAAACAACGAAAACAATTAATCATAATTCCAAAAATTCCAATTCCAAACGAATAAAAATAACCCTATCCGCGTCTGTGTGCACACATACAAGAATAAGAAATTTTAACAATAAACGCGCACACAGACGCCAAGATATAAATTACAGGCAGTTAGATGGAAAGTTTATACATTTGATATTGAATATACTTAAATTTTAATATATCATGAGTAAAATGTCAAATGTTAATTGTCACTTGTCAATAGAACAATGTCAAATCCAGTGATGCCAATTATTTTTTTTGTAGCAGAATTTTGTGCGAAAGTAGTAAATATAACTTGGATTCTTGCCAGATTTAAATAAATGTTATCACAAAGAAAATCCCGAAATTCGGGAAATGTAAAACAAAGTAAAGAGTTTAGGGCAGTGTTTCCCAACAGGCGTGTCGCAAGATTAAAATAGAAAAAACGAACTCCTGCGCTTCAGGAGCTTTAAAAATACTAAGATACATTTATCTTTTATCATTCATAAGCTTATGCTTCTTATATTGGAAAGTTATTTTTTCTGCAACTTATTGGCCACATTTTCATCTCTAAATTATAATTTTTTAAATACCTCTTGTATTTTTTTTCAATGTTCTATTCAATGATGGTCAAAAATATAAATCTTCATCTGAATGCGATAGTATAAAATTTAAACTTTATAAAGTAAACAACTACATAATTTTTTGTTTAGGGGTGCCATGAAAAAAATCTACTTTTTGGTGTGTCGTGGACTAGAAAAGGTTGGGAATCACTGGTTTAGGAAATAATAGACGCTTACCCATACCGAATCTTTGTATTTATTATACGAGAAATGACATTCGAAATTTTGGTGAACGCTAGAACATTTTTCAATAAAGTAATAGGTAGATGTGAGCCCTTTTAGTTATCGTGCACAGGTTAGCAATAGAACCCTACTTAACCTTCAAGGTCAAGTCGCGATTATTGATTTTTAATATTTTTATTGATTAGAAAATTAGTTTATTGATTTTAAGTGCAACTTTTCAAAAAAAGAAATTCACGTATTGATTTAAATGTGTAACTATTGATTAATAAGTGCAGATATTGATTTTAACGTGAAATTTTAATTTATAGTTTTATCTCACTGTAGCGCGGGAGTTTGGGATTTTCAAAATATTATTTAGACTGAAATATAGAGGATGACAATCATTGTACTTATTGTAACAAAAATGACATTCGAAATTTTGTGTGAACGCTAGAACCTTTTTCAATAAAGTAGTAGGTAGATGTGAGCCCCTTACGTCACCATTAGTTACAGTGCACTGGTTAGCAATAGAGCCCTACTTAACCTTCAAGGTCAAGTCGCGATTATTGATTTTTAATATTTTTATTGATTAGTAAATGAGTTTATTGATTTTAATGTGTAATTATTGAGTAAAAAGTGCAAATATTGATTTTAAATTGAAATTTTACTTTTAAGTTTTATCTCACTGTAACACGGGAGTTTGAGATTTTCAAAATATTATTTAGACTAAAATATAGAGAATGACAATCTTTGTACTTATTGTAACAAAAATGACATTCGGAATTTTGAGTGAACGCTAGAACCTGTTTCAATAAATCCACACAGAGCCTAATATTGATGCATTTTGTAGGACTTTGATCGGTAAAAAATACTGTGAAGAATATTCGCTACATATAAGAAAGCACGCTTAATAAAATTCCAACTATAAAAAGTTACCAGTCTCAACTAGAAATTCAGAGTAATAATCCTTGTGAAAATTGATTAAAAAACAGCTATAAATGAAAGTAATTGATTATTCTATTGGTGTATCTAACTAAGATATGAAGCCAATAGATCTCTATTTCAGTTGTTATCACTGTTGCAGATTGTTGTGAGAGCAGTGCAGTGTAATATATATTTAATCAAATAATCTATCATAATTTTATTGAATTAAAATTTCACAATATCTAAAATTATCGATTACATGATGTGTTTACAGTTTCATATTAATTATTTATTATTACGGATTTATTGAATTTTATATTTCAACTTAATAAAAATAAAATAATAAAAGCAAACTAGTTCTGAAATAAAAAAATCAATTAATTGTAAAGTTCTATTGTTTGATTTATATTGATTATTTAACTTTTAATATAATAAGTTTTGCATATGCTTTATAAAAAATATTTTCATAATCTAAATCGTCACCAATAGAAAATAGAAAAATTTCAATTATTGATTTAAAAATTGATACCGAAATTTCCTGATTATGACCCAAACTTGCTACTTGATGTGATTTTATTGAGTCTAGTAATAAAACTAGTAAAATCTGATAATTATTCAGCTACACCAAATTCAACTGAACAATCTTGGAATACCGCAATTAATTCCGCTGCAGCAAATTATTCAACCCAACAATGCATTTTTCAATCAAAACGATGACCAAAACCAAATTGCATCGACTATTGTAGATCTAAATACGAATGGAAACTCAAAAAAATCCAATGAACTTCAAAATAAAAAAGGCTCCAGAAGAAAGCGAAAACCAGCGAATAAAACCACAGTCGACTCTTCACAGCTGGCAAGCCCCCTGGCTCACCCAACCAGTACAAATGAAGTATTGAAAGAAGTTGCCGAAAGCAGCAGTGGAAAAGTATCGTGTAATATCCACAGTTCCGGTGAACCGAACACTTTATTCGACAATAAAGGCCGACCTTTTAGTTTTCTTTGTCCAGAGTGTCCGAAAAAATTCACCCTGAATTCACGTCTAAATGCACACATGAGATGTCACACAGGAATGCGCCCATTTACGTGCAATGTTTGTGCATTTTCATTCACTCAGAAAAGCTATCTAATCCGGCATGCTGCTGTCCATAAGGAAGAACGGCCATTTCATTGTGAAAAATGTCAAAAGAGCTATAAACACTATGGATCATTGGCAAATCATCGGAAATTGCATCGAAAGGATGAGAAAAACGATTCAGAAATGTTAAACGATGTGAAACTCGAACAGTCTGTTTCCTATAACGGTAAACCATCAATAGTAATGAGTAATTGTAACGAATTTTCTAATAATAATAATAATAATCAAAATTTCGAAACCGGTACCAGAATGCAGCACGATATGAATGAATCCAATACTTTTTCGATAACGTCCTCAGTTCATTCAACAACTGGTGGAAGTGGTGGATATATAAAAGATATGGAACTCTATCCGATTACTATATCACATATTAATGAAGATGAAAGTAAAACGGGAAATTTGTTTTTCCAAACCCAACAGCTTGATCTAAATTATAAAAACACCTTTACCAATAGTATGATTGATATGACGTCAAATAGTCTCCAGGATCAAACGCCAAATGAAGTATCTTCTGCACATCAAATATTTCCGACAAGTGAAAAAAGTCGCTCACCTTATATTGTTTAAAATAATTATTCAGTTTAGGAATGGTGCTCCTGTTATTATTTCTCATGTGCCTTTATTTTTTTAAACGTTTTGTTCACGTTTTAGTTTCTATTATATTTTTTCATTGTTAATTTAATGCTCCATTGATCATAGAGTAAATTATTAAATTTATTGCGCGCATTGGAATAATTTTAAAAAAATTGTTAACGCATTTTATAATTCATTGTGTATTGCTTATTTTTGTAACTTGACTGCTAATAGTTCTCTCAACGTACTGTATCATTTTTGTACAGTTAATATGATGCAATAACTTTTCCATAATTTAAACTTAATTCTATATATTTCTAGATTTTCATAATTGAGATAGTTTTAACTTTTTTAGTATATAATATATATATATATATACTGGTAAAAAAAAATTGCAGTATTATGCATGTGTACAACTGATTTGAGTGCCTCGTTTTAGAAATGTAAATATGAATTTAAAAGGTGCTTTTTGATTAATGCCTTATGGTCATGCTTTGTCATAAATATTTTAATATATTATTTAGCTGTTTATTGTACTTATAAAGCGTGTTATATATAAATAAAATAATTGCTTCGAACTTTAATTTTTGTGAAAATTTATAACAATTTTTATTTATATATATATATATATATATTTATTTATTAACTGAAGTAAAAATTAGACAATTATATTAACATATTTAACTGAAAATTCACACAATATTTCTATTTGAAATCTTATTTAGCAAAATAAAATATTTGCTTAAAATATTCAACTCAACATAAATGAAAGATAATTATTGCCACTGCATTATAATTTTGAGTTATACTCGAGACGTTTCAAATTTAAATGTCTTGATTTCAGAGATGCAAGACAAATTCTATAGCACAGAGGTTAGAATATTTAATGAAGTTCATTAAGTGTTGTTAAAATTATTGATCTGAGACTAGCGGCACTCCCAAACTTTAACAATCTGATCGACACTTCCAGTTACCACATATGGAGAATTGCGATGAAAATCTAAAAAGAAGTTTGATTAAAAAGTCAATCTTAAACAAATAAATTATTTACAGAATAAAAAATAGGGCATTTACTATATCTTGGAGCAAATTTGAATTACACACCAAAATTAGAATTCTAATGCCATAATGAACCCAAAATATAATTTATACACTATATTTTCAATACACAACTAATTTTTTCCAGTTAGCAAAGTACACAATTGAATTGAATTAAAAATCTCCCAGTTAATTTGTTGTTGCAAATTTTGCTATAAACTTTATTGATTGTTTTAAGTTATTATAATTTTACAAAGAGTTTCAGAAACTAAATAATAACTGTTATATAAAAATATATAAATAAATTTTAAGAAAAATAGAAACTTCCACAACAAATAAGCTTCTATTGATTTTTAATAGTATCTCTAAAACAAGCTTCCATTTCGATTTAAATTTTTTTTCTATTTACAGTCGTATTTAATAATCTAAAGGAATGAAAAAATTCCACATTTAGGATTTACTTTTACCTATCAGTCTTTTGGTTTCCATATTGACTTCAACAGTTTTCATGTTCGGTTTCCATGGTGATTGTATAATATTAGCGTTTTTTAAATCGGTTTCGGGTGGACAAGAAAAGCAACCAGATTGATTTTAATTAAAAACTTGACTACTTTTTTAAAAATAATAACTTTGATTTACACAGTGTTCCTATCCCCCTTTTTAAATGGATTTTTCTTAATAAAATTCTGATTCGATAAATGATTGCAATCATATTACAATACAATTATTTCAAACTTTACGGTATTGCTATATCATTGAATTCTTTACCTAATCATTATTAAAATAAACTCACATTGTTAATCGATTTTAAGTGTTAATTATAGATTTGGATGGTAACCACATAGCATGAAACATTGAAAAACAATTAAAATATCAATACAACTGGTGTGTCGATAATTAATAAATAAAATATAATAAACCCGTGGTTTAAATCCCTACATAACATTTCATTGCATCTCATTGGTAGATTTATTAATCTAATTTCTATCAAACCCGGATGCATATTTCTAGTTCTCAATCAGATTTTATTACTGTTAGTTTATAATATATGTTGAGAAATATAATTCCGACAAAGCTAATATGCAAATAAAAATAAGCACCTATCGTTGTAACAAAATGATCATGTGCTTCCAATGTTTTTTGGCACCGTCGATTTTTTAAATCCCATATACGTATAGTCTTATCATCTGATGCACTGAGGAGAAACTTTCCCTGCGGATGAAATACAAGCTCTTGAACCCAATTATTATGGCCAATCTGGAAATCGATAATTTAGGACAATCAATAAAATCAAAACTCGTACTAAATTAAAAAGGCAAACGCCCGTATTAGTATCCCACAATCTAATCGTTCTATCACGAGAACCCGATGCAAGTAAATGGCAACCGCTCGTTTTATAACCATCCAATTTACTAGACGAATCCCCATTGGAGGTCATCTGTTTATCATCCAATAAAGCCTGATTGGTTTCCATGTGCATCTTTTGCACTCCCCATACGATACACTGCACCACGTGCTCATGCTCATGAAATGCAAATTTGCACTCCTTATTGGCAGTAGTCCACACACGGACAGTATTATCATTCGAGCACGAGGCTATTAGAGACCCATCAAAATTAGGCTTGACAACACGCACCCAATCACTATGTCCTCGAAACGTCTCGACACAGAATCCCGTAGACACTTCCCATAATTTAATAGTTTTGTCACGACTAGCAGATAATAGATGGTCACCAGAAGGCATAAATGATACGCTCGATACATTGTGGTCATGACCGGATAGAGTTTTCAAGCAGGTAAATTCTACAAAATCCCACAATTTTATTTGCATATCAGCTGAACACGAGGCAAGCAATTTTCCACTAGGATCAAAAGCAAGATCCTGGACATGATTAGTATGACCCCGAAGCGTTCTCTCGTACTCGCCAGATTCATAATCCCATATCTAACAATGGAAATGGTTTTATAAATAAATAACCAGATCGCAATGTATTGCATTTACAATAACAATAATAATAATCATAACTAGAGGTCGCAATCCCGGGATCCCGGGAATATATTCAATCCCGATCCCGGAAAAACCATTCTAATTATTAACAAATTTCTAAAAAAATTAAAAATCATTTACATTGTTTGTATTTATGATTTTGCGTTGTTATTTAAATGAACTTAAAAATTTAATTTTTATTTTGTTAGCAAAAAATATTTAATTTACTCATTTTTATTTTACCATTTTAAGTGTTTTTAAATAAAATAAGGTAAGCAGTTATCAGAAAATTTAAGAAAAACCATATTTTGTTACATTTATATTTTTAATTCAAAGTTTATTAATTTATTACTTACTTTATCACAGATTTAGTGATGACAAATAAGGCAGTAGTATGGAAATTTTACGACAGATCAGAAACAGAAGCATCTGCTAAATGCAAACTAAATTTTATATTAAAGACGATAAATCACTTCGAGAATGGTACCACGAGATGGATTTCCATTTTTAGAATTTGTTACTTCCAATGATCTAATAAGTGCACTGGCGGCAAAAGGATTTGAATTACACAGTGTCCGAAAAATGCTATAAAAATTTGGTCATATATTATGAAAGAAATTGAGTACGAAATTAAGGAAGGATGGAAGTTTAGTGTTTCATTTTATGAGTGGACGTCTAATCGAGGTTACAGATACATGAATGTCAATGTTCATGGTAACTCTTTAAAATTCTGGAATTTGGGCCTTGTCTATGTACATGAATCAATGACAGCCGAAATATGTGTAGAGCTACTAAATAAGAGGCTGGATAAATATAATTTGTCTCTCACTAATGATATCATATGCATTGTTACTGGTAAAAGTTGGTAAACTTATCGCTCCAGAACAACAAAAGTGGAGGTGCTCTCGGTGTGAATTTAAATATGGTGTATACTTTTTTGTTAACCATTCCCCCTACAAGTGTAGATTCGGAGCGATTACGATACTATCGATTGATTATGTTTCCTTCGAGGATTTAAAATTAAGATTTTTAGAAGTCAGTAAAAAATATTTATTTTGCTTACAATATTTTCTATATCTATAATATAATAATAATAATAAAAATAATAATAATGAATTTTGTGAATTTAATATTAATTTCTTTTTCTTTTTGTCTTAATAAAAAAAACTTTTATAATTAAATTTTGTACAATGTTTTCAGCTTTTCCAAATAAATAATAGCAAAATTCTACTAAGTTAATCCCTGCGGGATCCCTATGCAAAACATATTTTCTGAACCGAACCCGAAACCGTTGGTTTTCAACCTTTCCTCAAAACACAATATGGAATATCTCCAGATCAAATGGATTTAATTCGGCCGACTTAAATTTAGATAGACAAAAGTTTTTTATTGAAAGGAAAGAAAAATCTATCAAATGAAACAGCGCATGAAAATAATTGCTTTATATTTGAATCAGGAATGAGGATTTTTGAAATTGTCAGAATCTACAGTGAATTGAATTTGCAAAAGATATATAAAAGAAAGAAGACAAGTTCAATGAAATATAATACCATGTGATTGTCAACTGAAGAGGAAAATTTAATCTTAGGTGTTGATTGATATCATATGAGAATTTTTCTATTGGTTAATTAATTAATTAATTTAAAAATAAATAGATAATTATAGTATTCGAATTAGAATATTAGAGTAGATAATTGTGATAATTAGATTTTTTAAATTGGTACTTTGAAGTATGCCACGAAAAATTTCGTATTTTTTAAGTTTTGGAATCACTGAACCAGAAATAAACCATAGCCATAGATATGGTATTTCAACCATAAATTTGGAGGATTTGGAAGTTTTGGATGTACTTTAATACCCGAAACAAGAAACTCAGTTGAGCAAATTCGAACAAGAAATTAGTAAATTGAATGAGTTCGAATTTCGGTTTCTTGTGTCAGCCACATTACAAGTGTTGAAACAATGATGATCGCTAAGCTGGAAGGGAAATTCAAAAATGTCAAAGAAAGATGTGTGTGTGTGTGTGATCACAAATAAACGTTACGGCTGCTTTGCAGGTGCTTCTGTAGCCAGTAAACAATATTGTGTGTCAAATTCGTAATTCAGGAAAATCCAGTGTCAATCCCCATAATGGACGACCAAAAACCATCTAAGCGTATTCTTTGGTCTGTGAGACAAAGTGTTGAGTCAGATCATCGTACAAATCTGCCCAAACAATAACATTAATTCTTGTTATTATACTACTTGGGGGGTCATTTATGAAAATTTTTCAACTATAATTTTAAAGGTGATCTAAATTAAATATCTGAAAATAGCTAAATTAGTACTTTTGGGTAATAATTAATGACTATATGATCTGAGGGGGTTGGTGAATTCGCTTCTGTAATTCACGTTGTATTATGAGATGGGTTTTGTGTTTGTATGCGCACACAGACGCGATCAGTGTCATTTTTTTTTGGTGAATTATAATTTATGTCTCGCGTCTGTGTGCGCTTTTTACTTGGACATTGGATTGATTTGTGTGCGCACACAGACGCGGACAATTGTGTGAGTTCAGATTATGAATTATTATGTCAGTTTTTCGATTTTCTGGAATGTGGTAGAGCTTTTGATTTGTTTGAAGTGATCAGAGTTGTTTTTAAAAGATTTAGAATTTTCGAGAAGGTTTCTTTTGGAAAAAAATAAATTTCGTTAATGGCTACAATTTCTTTAATGGCTTCGATTAATACAGATATTTACTATGATCATAAATGCAACAGGGACGTTCACACATCTTAGGATGGTAAATGTGTGACGTGCAAGGATGGATTTATTGAAAGAATTGAATCTGATAACTCAATGGAAAGTGATGATAATGCCTTGAATGTTTTTCATATTATTCGTCATATTCCTGGTGGAAGTACTACAAACGAAACTGATGGTTCCTTTTTTATTACTCCAAGAGATCCTGATAACAGAAATAGTGTTTTTGGCCAACTAATATCAAATTTATTTGGTGGATTGCTACCTCTAGATTTTAGATCAGATTCGTCAGATTACATATTTTCAGATCAAAGTTTCGACAATTTTATAACGAGTATTATGAATCAATTTGAACGGAGTGGTCCTCCACCAGCAAATGAGAAATTACAAGTCAAGAAAATCACCGCAGCTAATGATACAGGTTCCATTTGTCTGTCAGATTATGAGGTGGCCGATGAAGTGTACGAGTTGCCCTGTCAGCATAGATACCCTGTTCAGTGTCTCGAAACGTGGATGATTAAACAGGGGTCATTTATGAAAAATTTTCAATTATAATTTTAAAGGTAATATAAGTTAAGTACATATAAAATAGTCTAAATTAATGCTTTTAGGTATTGGTTAATGGTTATATGATTTAAGGGGGTTATTTATGATAAAATTTCTAAATTTATATTGTAAAGGTAATGTAAGTTAAATTTAAATGTAAAATAGTAAATTAATGCTTTTAGATAATAATTAATGGTTTTATGATTTAAGGAACTAGTTATGAGAAATTCTAAATTATATAATATAACTTCATAAAGTATATAATAAGATTGCCTAAATAATTAGTCGATGGCTATGAGCTTTGGGGGGTAATTATAAAATTATAAGATGTAATTCTAATCGAATATGAATAGAGGAACTTCAGATTAACTTGATATTAGTTTAATATACAGTTTGAGAGAGTCATTTAAGAAAATTGTAAGTTGTCCTTCTTGGATCGCGTATATGTATGTCGAAATCCTTGATGAGTATTATCAATTCGGTCGCTGATTACTACATAGTTCCAGGAGGTTATTCACTGGAGATTGTGATTTTCATTTTTAGGAATTGAAGAGATATGTATACAACTCTTTATTAGTATTTTAAGATGCTGGGTACAATGACAGAGCTGTAATACGAAAGACAAGTCTGACACCCAAGAATATTGCCAACCGATTTTGGATGGGCAAAAGATATGAGAAAAAGCCTCGTCACATTTGGGTTATCTTTAGTGATGAGAGTTCTTTGGGTGTGGTATCGACCGGATCAAGAGTATGATAACACTTGTCTCCAATCGCCTGCGAAATGGGAAATCAAAGCTACAGCATTGCCAAGGGCCTGTTACCTCCACTAAACCATCCTATATATGAAAACGGTAACATATCAATAGAAAATTCCCATTTTCATACAACATGGTGCACCTTGCCACACTGCACGAGCAACGAAGACTGATTATAGGAACAGGGAATTTCCTGCATCAAATGCAGTACATAATCGATAGAATGAATCCCATTGAAAATTTTTGTTTTCTCTTGGATAAAGCCTTATTAGAAAGCGATAATGCGAGTCCATTGGTCGCCCGTCAGTAGGAATGGGAAGCAATCCCCAAGAAACTATCAATAAACGCATACATTTATATATACAGGATATTAGAGGGCGAGATATAATAGTTTTTCATGAATAAGACTCGGTTTGTTTCATGGGTGTAAACAATTATAATTTATCTCGGGTGTATTATATATATATATATATATATTGCACACACAATTATTTAGTCATTTTAGTCTGCTTATTACAATTTAGATTTCATTAACAAATATAGTATGCAGTTGAAAATAAAATCTTCAAAAGTAGTGGATGCGTATCGTATTTGATTTCTATATGGTCAGAGGGTTTTGTGCTAAATCAAGCGTGCGTATTATATTCAGAATTTCACGGTTTATTTTTAGTATCAATGACAAGAGATTAATGTGATTCCTCGTTAACCCCTTGAAGCTCAGATATTTCCCAGCTGTACAGTAAACAGATTAATATATTTCCTCCGCCGCTTAGCAATGAAGAGCAGTAATTTTAATCGATCAATGACGAGGTATATAAGAGCTTTCATTGATATTGTATTATATGGATATCATTTAATTTGGATAATTGGAAACGTGATAAAAAAAATTGTTCACTTTGTATTGATTTCCTTTTGCCCGTTTCGTTATGTGCAATCGATTATTTTCACTATTGATTTGCTCAATGTTTCCAATTGTTAACATTCCTAGTTCTTGCTTACTAATCGATATGGAACAACAGTGACGAAGCGTAAATCCGCAATTGGCAATATATTCTGATTATTTGACCAAGCCCGTGTTGAGGCGTTCATAAATAGTACAATTCAATGTTTCCTATAACATCAACGAACCAAGGCGTAATATGGTAAGAAAAGTGGAATAATCAATCGAATGCCCTGAAATTCCATCAGAAACCAAAATTGAGCGGGAAGGGAGATAAATCCTTATTTAAAACAAAAATTGTGAAATTATTATTCATGGAAACTCGTTTTTAAAAAAAATTATCTGCATTTTAATATATAAATTCCAATCAAATTCAATAAATCCTTTATTTAATTACTGAAATAAATAATTTAAAGTTAGATAGATAATAAATGAGACGGTTTTATTTTTGAAATTTAAATGGTTATTTCGGAATTAATTAAATTGTTCAATATCTTGTTTCAATTTACTATGCAACAAGAACCGGTTTGTCAAATTTATAACAATTAATCTATATAACCTTTATGGTGGCATCTTCACTTCCAGAAACAAAGACATTATATAATGGGTGGAATCGTACGCAAGTTATAGATGCTCTGTGCCCTTTAAGCACATGTCTGGCTGGAATTCTAGGAAGCCAATCTCCGGCTGATGATTTCTTGCCTCTAAATGGTACATTTGATATTACGTCATGAGTTTCTTTTTTGGTTTCTTGAAGTTGACTTTCCAAATCATTAACCTATGTAATAAGGTATATAAATGTTTGAATCAAAAATTAACCTTTTTTTGTAAACGAATGACTGATGTCCACTTTTTTTCAAGGAGTCCTGAAAATTTTTTGTCAATGTCCCCTGTCTACATATATTAATTATTAGGGAGTAATTATCAATTATTTACAATTTTAGCTTCTCCTTTAAATATAGCATATGTTTCCTTGTATCCATTATCGATTAAATATTCAGCAATAGACTTGTTCCTAAAATCAGTTCATAAAAAATTAGATAATTTACACATCATACAATTCTTCAATTTGCCGTTCTGACAAAACCATTTCTAAAAAATAATATAATTAAACTTTAACAGAAAAAAATAAAAATAATTTATTTTTACATTTCAATATTTAATTTATTATTTAGTTATCCTTTGAAGTCACAAAATATTTTGATATTTAATATATATAAACAAAACTTATTTAAACGTAATTAAAGTATTTTCAAAATTAAAAGTTTGCAAACCTTTGATATTACCTACTATTAACTAAAGTAATAAAAAAACTAAGTATTTTAATTTTGATATCTTTAATGATCATACAAATACATTTCATAAAAGCCATAATATTTGATAACTCTACTTTTGATAACTCTTCTGAATGCATAATACTTATAATTTAGAAATTATATCAACAAATAAATATTTGAAAAAAATAAATCTTTAAGAAACAAAATAATAAAATAGATTTTACTTTTTTGTTTCATTTGAAATTTTTGCTGAGATGCTGCCAAATTGTGAAGTTATGACATCATTTATCATATAAACTCCTCAGTAACAGCATAAAATGTTTTCCCTAATGGAACTCGTCACTCATTGATATTAGTATTATACTTTAAATGAAAAAGTCTATCAAGGATCCTCGATAACACAACACTCACATCAAGAAAATTATGGAGAAATTATGTGAAACTGGTATTAAAAGTAGTAATCAGGAACAAAAGTAATAAAATAAAATAATTATAATTGATAAAAAATACAAATATAGTAAAATACTTAATCACAAGAAGTTTAAATCATAGTGGGTTACGATTTTGAATGTTTTTTAATGTTATTTACTATTTATAGTAAATAATAGAGGTTGCAAGTACGAATTACATCAACTAAACATTGCTTATCAACATTTCGTTTATTAACAAGTCTGGTAAAAAGCAAATGGAGTTTTTAAATTTTACCAGTATTAGCAAATACATATGTAAAAGTGAAACTTTTGTGCGATGTTGATGATTTTTGCAAAAACCCTTACGAGTGCCTTTTGTAGTTATCGTAGTTTTGGGTTCACACTGAAAGTATCGTGGTACTTCATCGAAATTAATTTTATTTTCTGCCTTTAAAAATAAAGTCAATGGGGGTCCCTGGAAGAATAATTACAAAAAACTAAAAATTAATTAAAAAATTAATGAGGTTATGGAAAACCTGAGCTAATATGAAACCCGAGTCAATGGAAAACCCCGAGTAATGTGAGGGGACTGGAGTGGTCAAACAAATTAGGTAGAGGCTATTGAATTAGCCAACGAGTAATTGAAAAAGAGCAAATTATCAAAAAATAAATAAAGTGTCCAAACCATAGGTTGGTAAGAGGAAACCCTGGGAAAAGTATCTAAATTAATTTGATAAAGAGATAATAAAGTTGTGTACACGGAGGTTGTTTCATTAAAGTGTGTAATAGAAGAAGAGTGTAATTGTGATAATTTCGAATAAATATTATTGTGTTGGGTTGTTCGATTTGCTTAATAATTTTACCAGTACTAGCAAAAACATATGTAAAAGTGAAAGTGTGCGATGTTGATGATTTTTGCAAAAACATTAACCGTGTCCCTTTTGTAGTTATCGTAGTTTTGGGTTCACACTGAAAGTGTCGTGGTACTTCATCGAAATTTATTTTTTTCTGCCTTAAAATTCAGTTTTGCAACAATATTGTGAAAATTTTGAATGAAACTCCTGCAAATTTCATCAACATTATCTGGAATCTCCTTGGCATTGGTAAAACGTCATGAAATTAGATGGTTCTGCTTCTTGAAATGTTCCAACAATCCGAATGATGCTTGAAATCTTTTCAACTTCTCATTATCATTTTGTGCCACGATTGTTCAACAACTTTTACTGTCAAGTTTTTGCTTGATAGTATAATTCTTTCTACTTGAAATTATTGTATCGATATTCATTTTATAAAAATTCACCAAATTATTTCAATTAAAAAAATTAAAAACTGTTAATGAATAGTGAATCAAGTTACTTCAAAAAATATATATTCAAAGTTCTTAATAACGACTGTAAAATTATAATTTTAAAGATAAGTAATTTTTTGCTTCTTTACTTTTCTTAGAAGTAAAATTTAAATATATTTACACAGTAAAACTAGAATATAGTAGTCGCTGCGTTCTATTTTTGGGGGTAATACTGCAGCAGTTTTAATATAATTTCGCCGATCACCTATCTTTGTTTCATCCGACTGAATAATTTGCTACCGATTTTCCTTAATTCCCAGCATCCCATTGATCTGACAATCAGTTGGATATCCCTTGATTAACTACTTTTGGTTAATACTTAACTAATTAATTAATTAATTTGTTTTTGGACCATTGAACCTTTTATGGACCTCTGATTAATTTGAAATTATTTTATTCGTTTTCAGAATTTTATATTCCACCGCTTACCACACAGTTTCTTTTCAATCGAACGGGCACTTGACATCTATCACGAATATTCTCTTTGGTTCTTACCACGATATCGGGTTTAGTATCTCCTTTGTGTTGGGTCTTAGGGGTGTGTCATTTTTTAAATGTGTTACGGGATTTTATAAATTTTTATTCGACTCATTCCTAACGCCCTCATGATTATTGTACTTTAGACCATCTGCAGACCAATGGTGATAGCCATGTTTGTGCAGTATACAATTGTTGAAAATCTATGAGTAGGTTAGCTCTATTGCTAAAACTACTCTTCATGATATTTTCATTTTCGGGTTCTGGACTTCCGATAGAAGGTCTTACGTCATTATTCACTATCTATGCTGTTGTAAGATTATCTGTGGTCCTCAATTACAGATATTTCCTATTGTTATTTTCTAAAATTTTGCGCAAGGGATTCACCCTTATTTCCCGGTTAATAAATATCATTCTATTATTCTATGCAATACCTGCGAATATTCAACATATCCTTCAAAATATTTGAGCAGGGATCTGCCTATATTTTTAACCTTGACTTATTTGACATAATAATCTACTCAAAAATTCGATACTATTACCCAAAACTAAGCCTTATCTACTTTCAACCGATCCCATTTACTTTATCACCGCTCCTACTTCAGTATAATTCACAAGAATAACAGTGACGAACCCGTCGGGAGGTCTCCGAGCAGATCCAACCGGTTGGTGCTTAAGACTTTTTAGTACCCCACCGGGATAAATGCACGAGGCATTTAATCACCGGAGACCTTCTAAAATCGCGCAGCACATAAAAATGTTCAGTAAAATTAACTTAGAAATAAATGTTAAAAATTACAAAATAAAATAAGACAACAAGAAAACCCTGCACCTTAACTTTATAATTGATGGATACACAATCTCAATGATCACAGGTCACCACATGCACTTATTGATATTTATATGGATTTGGGTCGTCGGAGGTTGCACCACTTCATGGTGACTGCCTTGGAGTTTCGTCGATAAATTCCCTCCAGATTGGCAGAGTTTTTGGACTCGTTATAGTAGTATCTATATGTCAATAGTATATTATCGACCTACATAAACACTAGGACTTATCGCAGTGAGCACAGTGCGGCCACGAAAGCAAGCAATTTTCTGTAATCGACTGTTTTTTTGCCAGAATAATTCACATAATAAAATCAACATTAAAATCACATATTTACATCAAACTAGGATTCAATAAACGGAGGGAAGCTCCAGACGTAAACTAATCACAGTTCTCTATTTCATTAACAATCAATGTATTCGGTTATATCCGAATATCATATAGTCTTCTAAATCATACTAAGAATCGTATTGTGTATATTTATGTCGAAATCAAAAATTTAAAATTCGTGAAATTTTTAAATGATCTATCGTATAATATCGAAATTGAGGATATTTGACTAAAATCGAATTACTACTTTTCAATACCATGAAATGATGATTTAGTAATTTTCTCAAACTATCGTAATAATACTAATAAAGAGTTGTATACGTGTCTCTTCAATTCCTAAAAATGAAAATCACAATCTCCAGTGAATAACCTCCTGGAACTATGTAGTAATCAGCGACCGAATTGATAATACTCATCAAGGATTTCGACATACATATACGCGATCCAAGAAGGACAACTTACAATTTTCTTAAATGACTCTCTCAAACTGTATATAAAACTAATATCAAGTTAATCTGAAGTTCCTCTATTCATATATTCGATTAGAATAACATCTTATAATTTTATAATTACCCTAATGCTCATAGCCATCACCTAATTATTTAGGCAATCTTATTATATACTTTATGAAGTTATATTATATAATTTAGAAATTCTCATAACTAGTTCCTTAAATCATATAACCATTAACCAATACCTAAAAGCATTAATTTACTATTTTACATTTAAATTTAACTTACATTACCTTTACAATATAAATTTAGAAATTTTTTCATAAATAATCCCCTTAAATCATATAACCAATACCTAAAAGCATTAATTTAGACTATTTTATATATGTACTTAACTTATATTACCTTTAAAATTATAATTGAAAATTTTTCATAAATGACCCCTGTTTAATCATCCACGTTTCGAGACACTGAACAAATGGAACCTGTATCATTAGCTGCGGTGATTTTCTTGACGGTAATTTTCTGTGTGCGCATACAAACACAAAAACCATCTCACTAATACAACGCGCACACAGACGCGAATTCACCAACCCCCTCAGATCATATAGTCATTAATTATTACCCAAAAGTACTAATTTAGATATTTTCAGATATTTAATTTAGATCACCTTTAAAATTATAGTTGAAAATTTTTCATAAATGACCCCCCAAGTAGTATAATAACAAGAATTAATGTTATTGTAAAGTATATACATGTGGTAATCTTATAAAAATATAAATTTACATTTATTATTATCATCATTTTTATTAATTTTTGCCATTATCCTTAGAATTATTATTATTGTTATTATTATAACTATTATTATTGGTTTCACCATTTTATCGTTGCTGATTATATGCATAATTAATATAGTTATTTTTCTAGGAACGATAGACCGTTAATCCTGCGAAATTGCGACCCCTACGTCCATTACTATTAATATTAACGGATTTATTAAGTTACAAATTTTTTTAAATCGTAAAATTGGTTAAAGTACAACATCTATTTTGTTAAACATCTTTTATATATTCATTATTTTCCACCAAGTCGCTCTTACTAATTTTATTATATTACTAATATAATTATGGCCGTTGACTGTGAAGTTGTTCTGCCATCCAAAGTCATTTTTTTGTTGCGGTAATTTCTGCATTTTTCGGTTTTGAATGTAAGATTGGCCTTCTCCACAATGGTGTTCAGCTTCTCTTGGACAGATGGTATTGTGGAGCCATTAAGACTAGATCATCTAAGTAAGCAATGATGCTGATCTTTTCCCCTGGAATTTCGACCCTCTTATTGTAGTTGATCGCCGTCCGCATAAGGTATTCGATACAGACTGAATAAAGTCATATATAGGGGACATCCTTGGTTCACTCCCTTGACCTGTTTGATCTCCCTTAATTGGGTGCTTCCTCTTTCGTATGTAGTAGATGGATAGTATTTTTATTCATTCCCATTTTCTGCAGTGTGCAAATAACTTTGTAAGGGATGCTTCCGAAAGCGTCGGCCAGATGACACTGCTGGTTCTGATAACGGATTCTGTTGTTCTTCGCTTTCTGGAATTGGATAACATAGCTGTGTATTTAAATATGGTAAACAGTGATATATTAATTTTCATGGAAAGCTTTTACGCTTTGTTAACAGCAATAGTCGATAAATGTCCTTATATTCACAAGCTTTGTCTAGTATTTTAATCAGTAAACACTGGACTTAAAATATGAATAAAACTTTGTCGTTGTTATCCTATTACTTTTAAGAGCCTTGAGATTTGATTATAAATTTCTTTTAAATCACATACTTTTCACTAAGTGTATTTCGAAAGTTGCCCACACCCTACTAAGCATCATTTATTATAATTCATTATACATTAATATTACATAACTTCATCCATTTGTTTGGGATACAACAAAATAACCATGAAACAGCGCATTACAAAATATAAATTAGTCCAAAGATTTAATTATAGTTTAAATATCCAGGTTAAAGAAACAAACAAGATAAATGAATTATTTATCTAACATTACAATAATAATTAATGTCCGTATTTTTGAAATTCCCATTCTCGATTATCTAAAGGACAAACTTGTCTTGTTTTTAACCATCTTGATATACAGTGGAAATGAAAAGCGTGCTACATAATAGTTAATTTAAAATATTAGGATAATAAATAAAATTACATTACAAACTCCCCATGCAACTGTGCATTCTTCACTTGTTGCAGTTGCATGATTAGCTTGGCATTCAATGCCTAAGCATATATTAATTGTTTAGTATTAAAAGGAAAAAGTTACATAAATCCATTATATGATTACGGCAAATTGCACAATTATCGACTACTATATCCCAAGCCCAAAGAGCTACTGCGTTCCATTTCTTAATTTCAAATCTTTTTTTCGTTGGATTGTTTCCAGAAGCTCCAGCAGCATTTAATTCATCGACTTCCATTGCAGTTGACATTCAGAAATTAATAACTAAAAAACAATAAATTGTTGAAATTTTTGAAAACAATTAATACTATTAAGTTTAAAATATTCTACTTCAAATTGAAACAAATTGGAAATCTATTTAATTAATTATTAAATTTCATTAAATTTAAAGATATAAAAATAAGTTAAACAGCAAATTTTTGTAAAATAAAAATAAAAAATTTTTTGAAAAAAATTAGATGGAATTTAATATTTTTATTAAAAAGTAAGAAAATTTTAAACTGGTAACATTTGCTATTTAAATCCACAATGCGCAAACTATATTATCAATACTAATAAAAGCATCCTATTCAAAAATTGAGAAGGGAGAGACTCGTAGGATGGGAACAAACCATCTGGCTAATCCACTGGACACTAGACGGTATACTTGGCCCAGAAAAAAGATAAAAAACAGTCATCAAAGGAAAATGGATAGGATCTTGAATATAACAGCAACAGAGGAATCCGATTTCCAATTATTGAATAAAAACACCTATCCAAAGCAAAATAATAAATATGACTACGGGGTATTTGTATTACAATACATAAATGACTTACTCCAAAATCCTGAAAGACCAATATTCAACTTACTGAACCCTGATCAAATCAGAAATAAAATAACTCACGCAATAATCGATGATATCAAAAGAAACAAAGATTCCAATCTCAAGTAAGAAATGAAAAATACGAGAATGCAATCAATCAGCTCAGACTCTACCAAATGTCAATAAACGACATCCTGAACTGGTTCAAAATCAAATATAAGAGCGGACTCAAGCCACATAGAGCATATAAATCAAAAACACAAAAACTAACACTATTCTTCTATCAAATACAAAAATTGTACTCATTGAACTGCGGAAGAGCAATTAAAAATAGACCAATCAGCTAACAAAGTCTTGGAAATCTCATCAACTACAATGGACTCATGCTTTACACCATCACCTCCAATAAAACCAAAAAAATTGATGGATTGTTTGCTCGTCCTTTGAAGCTTGGTTCTTAGTATAATCGTCCGCGTTTCTCGGCGATGCAACTCGTACACTTTATCGGCCACCTCATAATCTGCGGTGATTTTCTCGACTTGTAATTTCTCAATATCTGCCTCATTTGCTAGTGGAGGACCACTCTGTTCAAATTGATTCTTAATACTCGTTACACACTTGTCAAAACTTTGATCTGAAAATATGTAATCTGACGAATCTGATCTAAAATCCTGCGGCAGGAATCCACCAAATAAATTTGATATTAGTTGGCCAAAAACACTATTTAAGTTATCAGGATCTCTTGGAGTCATAAAAAAGGAACTATCAGTTTCGTTTGTAGTATTTCCAACAGGAACATGACGAATAATATGACAAACATTCAAGGCATCATCATCACTTTCCATTGAGTTATCAGATTCAAGTCTTTCAATAAATCCATCATTGCACGCCACATATTTACCATCCTGAGATATGTGAACGTTCCTGATGCATTGAAGAGCATAGTCATTCGATTTGTTAATTGAATTCATTAAAGAAAATCCCAAAATTCGATTTAAATCATATATTTTCCAAAAGGACAGGAATTCAAAAATCCAATAATCAAAGCAAAATTCAAATCGATCAAAACTCACTATTTCGAAAACATAACTCTAACAATTCGATAGAGCAAAGAACACAAAAAATCGATACAATCAAAAACTCTGACAATATTTACAATTGTCCGCGTCTGTGTGCGCACACAAAAACCTCCAAAAACCAGTACAAAGCGCACACAGACGCGAGCATAGACAATTAATCAGATAAATATAAGCAACAAAAGACCAGAATGGAACTCATACAAGCCAATATACAACTGGAGAAATTACAAAAGCTCTTATAAAAAATAATGGCTCTTCTCCAGAAAATGACAGAATCCTAATAAGAACATGGAAGGAATGGATGAGACATTTAGTACTCACTGCTATCTATAACCGAATAATGGAAACTGAAGAAATACCAGATACATGGAAAACTTTTACGACAAAATCAATAATAAAACCAGGAAAGAATAATCAAGCTCAGTATCCGCAAATTGGAGGCTAATCGCAATCATACCTACCGTTATGTATTATAATTGTTGCTGAAAAGAAATTTGTTGGAATTTTGTTGGAGAAATTTGTTGGACCCTATCAAAGTCACCTTTAAAATCTATATTGGGACTGCTGGGGTGCGTGTGTGTTTACTTCTCAATTATAATTAACACTTTAATCATATAATTATATAGAGTTGAATTAGCAATATTGTATACTTACCTGGCGCGAAGAGAAATCTTCGAATCTCCTGCATAGTACTGATGAGAGCCAAAAGCTCGAAACTAGTCTACTATTGGGATTTGCACTGGGTATATCACCAAGCCTGTAATGTTTATATTATTTTAATGTTAGACATCCGTAAAAAAATATTTTAATCCATTACAAGTTTAAAATGCTAAATGTTTACGGATGCACTTGTTAACAGTTTCTGTGTATGACGGTGTCTCCAGAGGCGAGTATGATTTTCATACGCCATGTTTACAAGTTTGTAGATATCTGTTTACTGAGATTTAGCTAATTTGCAAGTGATGTGATTTCCAGTGTAGCAGGTAAAGTATGCAATAGAGTTGAATCAGCAATATTGTATTCTTACCTGGCGCGAAGAGAAATCTTCGCGTCTCCTGCATAGTACTGATGAGAGCCAAAAGCTCGAAACTAGTCTACTATTGGGATTTGCACTGGGTATCACAAATCTTGTAATGTTTATATTATAATATAATTGTAACAAGATAATTAAATGTAATTAAATAAAAAACAATAAAAGAACTAATCTATCTTCTTCTAATTTGGGCATCATAATTTTGTAAATTTTTCGGAGAATGTTCCAATCTTTAATTTTCCTTTTCTTAATTTTCGTTTATCTCAAAGGATATAATTGTTTTTTGATTTTTTATGATTTTAGTTTGGTTTAATTTAAAAATGACTTCAACAGTCACAATAGACACAATAAAATTTATAAAAATAACATCCAACACACCTACCAATTGCAGAATATTTATGAAAATTATCAATAAAAGGGTGCTCCAGTGGATTTACGAACATAGATTAATATAAGAATGGCAAAAGGCTGTGAACATAGCCAGTGGAAGTGATGAACACAACATCATTCAAGTTCAGAAAGAAAATGCGAATAGAACGAGATACAGAAATGTTAGATGACAGAGGACTGAAGTACTATTCACAAAGTACTACAGAGTTGGTTAAATAAATATCGCGTCAATATATACACGGAAAGAAGATAAAAGCCAATATGTCAAAGTCAGAAGCAAAGCAAATTCAACAAACTTGATCAAGCAACCATTATGAACTGAATTTTATAAATATGACAATGTTTTTCAATGTATATTTATATTTTATGACATTTATTTATTTGAATTTATATTTATGTGATGGAATTATATTTTATTTGTATGTGGGTACACTATGTAAACTTATTTATATAACGGGGGAAATATATTTTGGCATTATTAGTTATTTACGATTATAGGGAAAAATTTCTTTTTTAATTAATTAAGGAAAATTTTTAATAGGCAGCAATACAGCTGCTCAAGCAAAGAATAATTTTAAATAACAATTTCAATAATTCTTAATAACCCTCGATAATTCGGAACATATGCTCTCATATGGTCTTATGATATATATAAGAATAAGATAATAAATAATTGTAATTAACATATTGGAAAAAATAATTTTAAAATACAAAAATAATTAAGGTGCATCTATAATATAACAAAAACGCACGCAAAGCAACTCTATAATCGAATAATAACATATGACTTTCTAACGCTTCTAGGGTTTTGGAACAAGATATTAATTCGTATTGACCGCGTTCAAAAGATGTTGCAGGACCTTAAAATGAACTTTTATGAAGCAGCTTTAAATTTAAAAGCTCTCCAAAATTATTTTTATGATGAAGGAAAAGTGTTAGTTAGTGACTCACTGAAAGAAGGAATTCGAATTTGCAATGAATGGGACATTGAATTTGAAAGACGACACAGAAGAAAAAATAGAATGGATGGCGAAACATCGAGAGATGTTGGTTTATCAGCTAAAGAAGAAATAGAAAGAGTTATGAAAGGACTGTCGACTGTCTATTCAATGTATTAAAAAGTAGAAGCGTTTGTTTACAAAAAATTGATGCAAAATTTGGATTTCTTCTTGATGTGGAAGGGTTGTGTTTTAAAGCCGAAACAACCTACTTGAAAGAACGTTATGAAAAATTTTGAGAAGCCTACAGTTGTGATGTGAATGGGTAAGAATTATATGAAAAAATTGTTGAGGATACCTAAATGATAAATAACATAATAAATAAATAAAGTACTTGGGGGAAGATCGCCATGACAAACGGGGCGATCTATGGGAACTCAGAAAAGAAAACGAAAATAAAAAGAAATTAAAAATGAGAAAGATAAATCAAAGAAAAGGAAACAAACTAGAAATTAAAACAAAGGTCGTTGTTAATTAAGAAGGAAAAATGAAGGTGGAATTTCAAATTCCAGAAAAACAAAATAGGGGAAAAGCCATATCTTGACAGCTTGTTAAAGATAGCGAAATTGTCGGGAGAAGGCGGCTTAATAAAAAGGAAAATGAAAAAGTATCTTGATATCTGTCCAGAAAATGGAAAACAGAATCTGTCGCCAGTGACACAAATGAAATAGACTATATAAAGCAGAACAGTTGACCGAGAAAAGAAAACAAATACAGAACAAAAGTAGAATAAAAACAGAACAAAAGTAGAACCAAAAATAGAACGAAATTAGAAACAAAAGGGGAACAAAATTAGAGACAAAACCGAGAAAACGAGAAAAGAAAACAAGAGTAAAAAGGAGATTTAAAAGTTTGAGAGTTAAAAGGAGAATCAAAGGGAGAATTTAAAGGAACATTTAAAGGGAGAATTAAACAGAGTTCAGAACAAAGTGAAACGAGAAGTGACAAGAATCTTTTGTAAAATTGAATATTAAGTGGAAGTGGAGTAAATAAATTAGTGGTCAAAGCAAATAGAACAATCGATCAACGTACCCTGTAATTGAGTAGTTGACGGCTAGTGATTATTGTTGTGATTACAGAAAGGGCTATTCTTCACGTAGTGTCGAAATAAGCTCTGTGTGATAGATTGGTTTATAGTTAATTGGTTGTAATTGAAATTTGTACAATCCCGTGTGGATTGTGAGTGTTCGAATTGTGAATTAATAAACACACTTTGGAGTCAGAGTAAAAGTTTGAATTTACAAACATTGTCACCAACTCAATAACCCAAATAAATTTGGATTTTAGAACGGTGCTAACAAGCCGCACTGAAAAAATATCAAGCCCCGAACAATTACTTAATTTTATAGTTCAGTATAGAGATGAAAACGTTTTTCTCAATATGCGTATAGCATTGCAAATATTACTGACAATCGCAGTTTCTATTGCCAGTTGCGAAAGATCATTTAGCAAATTAAAATTGATACTTCCATATTTGAGAGCCTCGATGGGCCAAAGTCGATTATATGATCTTGCTTTACTTAGCATAGAAGGAGAAATGACCGAAGAAATAGACTTTGATAATATAATTAAATAATTTGCGTCAGCTAAAGCAAGAAAGATAAATTTGTAATAAAGTGTTAATAGATTTAACTTGTGTGCTATTTTTACCCAATTCTAAAGTAGATTTTTTAGAAAATAAAATGTAAGTAACCTATCGTCGGAGAAGGGGTACAAGATCGGTGTTTGTCATAGGCGCCATTTACCCTAGGTACGCCACTGATCTATATAATAATGCTTTTCTTTTATAGCTCTTAATAACATATTTAATGTTTTAAAAAGAGAGTTTGAAGACTACAAATCAGTAATATATCCATGTTTGTTGATACTCACAAATTTTCGGCACTACTTTTTTCAAGGAAATGTATTTGAATAAGGCAGTACCGAAAATTCGTGAGTATCAACAAACATCGATATATTACTGATTTATAGTCTTCAAACACTCTTTTTAATAAATTCAATGGAAAAAATAATCAGTGGTGAAATTGGAAGAAAAAGAATTTCTTACAATATTTAATTTTAATAAGATAGTATAATAATATTAATAACTCTTATAATGACATTAAAGACTCTTATAATAATATAAATATAATTTCTATAAAAATAGCAACATAAAGAAATGGATAAATAGTGGTAGAAAATCATTATTGATGATCCAAAATTTATTCCACAATTTTGTAAGTAAAAATGTCACCCTTACTAGTTTTCAATATCCGACAGACATAACAGAAAGGTCGAACATTTTGTACACACAACAAAATAACAAGCACAACATTTACACACTACTTGACACGCACTACATGAAGAAAATATCGTGATTTAAAATTTGATTGTTTCGGTAAAATCTTTGATAAAATAAATATTTTTAACAGTGTGTCTTTTTGTTTATATTTGAATAGAAGTATACAGACACACCAATGCAACGTTGGTAATCTTAAGCTCAATTAGAAACACAAAGAAAAATGTCCTAAACGAGATATTTTAAGAAGTACAGAGAAAAGTAACAAATATCTTCGATTTCATACTAAGAGCTAAACAAAAAATCGAGACACATAAAATATTCTGCTACTCGAAATTTGTGTTTATACTGTTGAGTAGGGTGGAGTGAAAAGTGAGAAAAAAAATCATTTTGAGAGTTTTTACTTGGAATAGCAATGAAAAAACATGGAGTGTTGTCATCTAAAAGATATTAAAAGTTCAACTTGATAAGTTGATATCTTAGGCTCCCCCACGAGCGATGAAAATGACAATATTTGGACATTTTATACCGAAAATGTTTAATTATAATATACTGAAAAATAGTGATACAATTTGCTTCTATATTATCAGAAACATTTTTAGGCAGTTTTGGCACAGTGTTAACATATATTGTCTCAATAAAAACACACACATTCAAATGAGTCGATATGACTGTCACATATTGAAGTCCCGTTTTGTGTCGAAACGGGAATTTTTACCCTAGACTCCAGTCTTGTACGGATAAAACCGTCTCGTCGTTTCTCACCGAACACAGACTGAGATGCCTCAGTCACCACCTTGGTGCACCTCTCCACAGCCTGCGTGTGGCATGGGTATCTGTTGAATTTGACCACGAGCGTAGTTGGTTCACGTATGAACTGTCGGAGGTCATCGTCACTGATACTCATTGTGACTGGTGGCTCGGTAATACTCACTGTCGACCAGTCAATCATTTCGGTGTAGTCTGTGCAGTCAAAGTTAATCGACGGCACTGTGAACTGCCGAACGCCCTTCCTCTTCGGCTGGTCTCGTGCCTTCAGAATTCTACGGAGAGCTAGTTCACGAATGCTTGGTCGTTCGTCGGTCATCATGGACAGCAACAGATTTTCTGGATGAGCGAAGTAACTGTTGCGCTGGATGACGGGGTCCACGGTGGCCTTCAGTTCGTCCGTCAGATGCCGCGAGTTCTGGATCATCAAGAACACGTGTCTCGCTCCATCCTTGCACGATGGATTTTGCTTGATGTCACAACCATGTCACAACATACACGCGAACGATGAATGTGACAATGGTGACCAAAGTGTCAGACGGATTTTCGCATCCAACGTACAATCGCAGCAGGCGATTAGCTGTGGTCAGCCATCGTGATTGATTGAGAGCGCCTGGATTTATCAGTGACAGATCTCTCGAACACTAACCACTCGAAACCACTTGAGCGATTTCGTACAGATATCGCTGATCCGTACTCAAGTTGCGAGGATCAACGTGTGGTAGGTCAGTCTCGACCGGTCGGTATTCGACGACAGGCAACTCTTCGCACTTGTTTAACGGCTTGCCAAGTGTTCCTGCGAATCCATGCGGTCCCGTCGTTGCGCCATCAAGAGACTGAAACAGATGTCGAAGTGGCAACTCGTTGGCATGGAGTAAGCACACCAGCCATTACAAGGGGCGTTTCAGTTTGAGTTCAAGCAGGCGTATCACGCCACCTGTTCGGCCGGTATTCATGGCTGTGCCATCACAACCGACGACGGTGAGCTCCTTGAGGTCCGTCTTGCAAACTAGTGCGGTTGTCATTGCTTTAATGATGCTCTTACTGGTGCTACCCTCTGGCGTTACATGGCAATAGTACGTCGATCCTGACTCTCGGACCATAACGATATGTTCTTCGGTTATTTCTTTACGATGATATTTTCCGGTGTCAGCTTTAACGTTAACTAAAGTATTGTCTTTGTGACCATCGAAATATAACCCACGGAGGCTTGCATCAGACTCAACTTGCTGAAGTTTTTGTGTAGTTTCTCTTGATCGCCGCACCTTGCTTCGGTCGATGACCTTTGATGAGTCATCAGCTGTCACAATGCCGAAATCGTGCGGTGATTGAGGCTGCTGCGCGATCGGACAATCCATGTCTGTCGCAAGCCATTGCCACGGCTGGCAGCTTCACTCTCATCTGTGTCGTCATCTGTGTCTTTGGTGTTTTTGGCGTGGGAGGCAGGGTAATGTCACCTTGGTCGTTTCCATCATCATCGGTGTCATCTGTGTCATCGTCATCAATCAATATATCAGCGACGTTTGTCATTTCTTTGTTACATACCCTGAGTGATTCGCTTTCGGTGGCTTTGCGCTTCTTTTGCTTGCGTAGTCTTCTTGTCTCTGTCACATCTTCTCCTCCTATCATCATTTTTCTGTCACCTCTCTGATCCATTAAAAATGGTATCTTCTTGGCTGGAACTTTTCGTGATTTGTACAAGTACATTTGTATGTGTCAGGACACTTGCAACTACAAATGTCAAACAAATGGTCTGCCTCCCTTCGAAATGTGTCAATCCGGCCGATGTAGCTATCGTTGTCCTTTCTACTCTTGTACGGTTTGAGAAGATTCGTGAATTTGATGTGGTACACCTTCAGTAACTGGACGGCTCGTTTGTATGACACAGTTGGTACCGATGCTTTACTCCAAATGTTGATGACATCAACGATTACGATATCGGCGACATCAGCGAATGAGGACTTATACATCTTGTTTTTCTTTGTGAGTGTATCTGCGGTTTGGAGATAGAACTTCATAACATCTCTGTATGTAGGAAGAAAATTGGCAGAAAGTTCGAGTGGAGCTCCGAATACCGGAAAATCGGTAGGGCAGTTGCCTGCCTCGTGCTTTGAGCCATATCTGAAATTACTCTATCTGAACTATTACTCTACAATTATTTTATCAATAATAAGGTTTGATAAATGTAATAGTCAGTTTATTTACAAATATACAATCTAAATACCATGTAAACTACATATGAGAGATTCTATTTAGTGAATAGTATTCAGTCTTATTTCATAATTACTGTCATGTGCTCTTTTAACCAACAACATTATTATAATATCTCATAAACTAATGTTCTAAGTGTAGTGAAAACAGCGGAGGCTCCAACACAGTCCACACGGATGCAGTGAGCGGATTCACTACTCTGTCTGGCAAATGAAAAAAAATACATTACATAGCCTAAAAACAACACTGTTGCACAACTTCCGCTTCAGGTAAATGACGTAATAGAATATGTAAATCGACAAGTAACTGACAAATTATGATTGTTCAAAATCAAGTTAAACGTAATGTATGCATTGGAAGCCCTGGTTGGTATACACTATACACTGTATAGTAAACACTATACAGTTATGCCCCTTGTCGTCAATCGCGTGCTCTAAAAATCAACTCGACATACCTTATTTAGATTGCATTGGGGGAGCCTAAAAATATTTTTATGATTTATTATATTTTGCACATGTTTGTAACTGGTACGTCTTTTCTACACTATGCTGAATTGATTGTGAACAAGTATTTTTTTCACTCCACCCTACTGTTGAGGATACCTAAATGACAAGTAATATAATAAATAAGTAAATTGCTTGGAGAAGATCGTCATAACAGACGGGACAATCTATGGGAACTCTGAGAAAAGAAAACGGAAATAAAAGAAAATGAAAAATGAAAAAGAGGAATGAAACAAAAGAAATCAGACAAGAAAACAAAAACAAATGTGAGTACTAATTATTTAGTACAAAGCAGAAAAAGGAATTTCAAATTCCTAAAACAGAACAAGAGAAAAAGGGATATCTTGACAGCTTATCGGTCTAACAAAAAAGGCAAAAGGAAAACATATCTTGACATCTGTCAGAGATAAAATGGGAGCAGTTGGGAAATGCGGGAGAAAGAAAAGTGGAAAACATTTGATTATCTCTAGTGCCACAAATAAAACAAGCTGTATAAATAAAAACTGGTGGACACAAAATTCAGACAAAAACCCGAGACAACAAATTAGACAAAATATTGTTCAAAGATTTATTGGAAAACGAAACGGAAAACGAAACGGAAAACGAGTCAAGAGTCTACGAAAAAAATAGATAAAACTAACGGAGAAAATTAACGGAGAAATTGTTGGAGAAATTTTATAGAAATCATTGAGACGAGTATTTATTGGAAAACGATTTGGTGAAGAATAATTGTTAAAGAATAATTGTGAAGAATAATTGTCAGGAGAAGATTTTCAGAGAAGAATTAGTTGAGAAATAAACGAAAAAATGTTATTTGAATATTTGAATAAAGTTGTCGAAGAAGGTAAAAAAACAACCAACTCAAAGTCCCAGTTGATAAACCAATCAGTAGTTAGTGATCTTTTAATCTGGTGTTGTACACGAGTGCTATTCCTTACTGAGTGTTGCAATAAGCATTGTATAGTCACCAAGCAGAATGTTGAATTGATTGTCAGTGTAAAGTGAAAATTATTTGTGATTATCAATAAAAATTTCTTCTGTCAAGTGTTATTTGTGGATCAGTCAAAGACACGCTTGGAGTTTGAGTAAGAATTTTGACTTAAAAATATTATCACCAACCCAATAACCCAACAATACTACAAACCAACGAGATTGCGAAGACCCAAGCAGAATGATTCGACGATAAAAGCAGATTACAAATAAAAGATAACAAAGTACTCGATTTACCTCACAAAAGCCCCATTATGGACGCAGTCATCTACTCTCCTGAAACAAATTGAGGCCTGGGCATTACAAAAGTGATGGACGAGTAGCTTATTCAAGCAATAAACCGATTCCTGAAGTTAATCAACAGTAACCATGTAGCTATCGTCAATATCCTGATAGAAGAGCTAATGGATAGAGCCGAAACCAGAACAGTGAAGTCCATACAACTTGAGCAGCAATTTAAAAAAAGATTTCCTATGCCAGCATCCATTAACAAGGCATACTAGAAAAAAGAACATATATGGATATCAGGATTAACAGAAACCTACTGACCGACAGCTTTCATGTTGTTTTTGTGTAGTTTTTATTAATAAATTATTGCCTTATTTAAATAATAATTCAATTATAAAAACCTTGTTTTTAAATCTCACCACTAATTTTTTTCCATTGTATTTATTAATAAGAGCTTGAAGACTAAATATTAGTCGAAGTAAATATATCGATGTTTTGATATATTTATTGATTTATAGTCTTCAAGCTCTTTTTAATAAATAATTCAATTATATAACATATATAAANTTAGAGACATCATCGTTTATATGAGAATAGATCGGTCGCGCGAGGTTCTACTAAAAGGAAATAAAGTATTTCCATGGGTAATGGAAATTACAGGTGATGAAAATCATGATTTGGTTAACCGACTCGAAGAACCCTGATTAGAATTACAAGAGAATTAAATGAAAATTAATGATTTATCCAAGAAATTAATATTTATGTATAAGTCTCATACCTAAACGGGTCGATTTAATTTTAAATTTATTATTTTATATGAATAGCAATCCTAAACATCAATCGTAATATATTAATTTCTCTAAAAATTTTGTATTCATGACTAGTAAAAAATTTTGTCTAGTGATCTGTGTTTATCTAGTTGTAAATAATTATGAGTGGTTGACACCAACAAAAAAATAATGATAAAACGTATTTGGTTAAGTGTATCTAAATTGACCGTCTGTCGTTTGTATGTTCGTTCCGATGGGTGCGAAAATCGGTGACTATCAACAGCATGTCTTAGGTAGGTTATGTCTCAGCTGACCTACCAGGTGATAATCTCAGTGATTACTTATCTGCGCAAATTCTATGTTGTGAGTAGCCGTTGTGGGGATCTTATCGCGCATGGTGTATAACAACTTTCTCTCACCTACTCCTATCTAACCACAATCTCTGGCTGATACTTTTATCTGGATTTTCTCAATGTCCGTGCATGCGTGCATGTGTGCTCTTTCCATGTGGTGTATTACCTCACCGATGAATCATGCATCTATCTCAACCTTACCTACGATTTCTCATGAAGAATTTGAAAAAACAAACCGGATTCCCGTAGCATCGACGTTGGATATAATTTTCTGATCCCCCAGAAGGATTTATCCACCTACTCGTGACCTCCATCGCTCATCAACATACCCTATCTGTACCTGTTGGTTTGGAAGGTTATTTTCTATGTCACTGCTGGGTTTTCGTCTCGACGGAATGTGGCTATTTATTATTTTACTGAGTAAGCAACATTATGACAGATTATGTTGATAATACATTATTACTGACTTGAATTGTTTGTCTTTAATTTTAATACTTATTTAAACCTCGTTAAATATGCGTTTTCAGGCAATTTCCTCTTTTAGAGAATATGTAGCTGCTAGAAATAGAGACTACGCGTAACTGTGAGCCGTCAACTTCAGGAAAAATTTCTCGTGAATTTGTAAACTATGACGAGTGTATCTCATATAACATTATGAAGGTTGACTGGAAGCGAACGGAAAACTTGCCTAGATTCTTTTATCCGATAACGAGAATTTCGAATTTGGCCAGCCGATGTTATAAGATGATAGTGTGACACCCTCAATCACTGCGCGAACATTCAGAAACTCTTCTATTTCCTTTCTATATATCTATTGTTTTTGATCACTGTCTGGCTATCTACTTCTAGCATAATTTTTCTGACAAAATTTAGTCGCATCTTCAGCAATTGGACCCGTGAAGAAGCCTTCACATTCCGGCCCAATCTAGCTGCGTGATTGAAAAACTCCTGGTCCACCGATGGAGCTCCCGAAGGCACCTCACATGGCTGATACTTTTATCTGGATTTTCTCAATGTCCGTGCATGCGTGCATGTGTGCTCTTTCCATGTGGTGTATTACCTCACCGATGAATCATGCATCTATCTCAACCTTACCTACGATTTCTCATGAAGAATTTGAAAAGCAAAACCGGATTCCCGTAGCATCGACTGTTGGATATAATTTTCTGATCTCCCAGAAGGATTTATCCACCTACTCGTGACCTCCATCGCTCATCAACATACCCTATCTGTACCTGTTGGTTTGGAAGGTTATTTTCTACTGTCACTGCTGGGTTTTCGTCTCGACGGAATGTGGCTATTTATTATTTTACTGAGTAAGCAACATTATGACAGATTATGTTGATAATACATTATTACTGACTTGAATTGTTTGTCTTTAATTTTAATACTTATTTAAACCTCGTTAAATATGCGTTTTCAGGCTAATTTCCTCTTTTAGAGAATATGTAGATGCTAGAAATAGAGACTACGCGTAACCTGTGAGCCGTCAACTTCAGGAAAGATTTCTCGTGAATTTGTAAACTATGACGAGTGTATCTCATATAACATTATGAAGGTTGACTGGAAGCGAACGGAAAACTTGCCTAGATTCTTTTATCCGATAACGAGAATTTCGAATTTGGCCAGCCGATGTTATAAGATGATAGTGTGACACCCTCAATCACTGCGCGAACCTTCAGAAACTCTTCTATTTCTTTCTATATATCTATTGTTTTTCGATCACTGTCTGGCTATCTACTTCTAGCATAATTTTTCTGACAAAATTTAGTCGCATCCTTCAGCAATTGGACCCGTGAAGAAGCCTTCACATTCCGGCCCAATCTAGCTGCGTGATTGAAAAACTCCTGGTCCACCGATGGAGCTCCCGAAGGCACCTCACATCATGACCTGGAGTAGTTCAACACCACGTTCCTCGCAAAGTTCAATTTCCAATAATATAAATCAACAAATAATAAAAACAAAGCCTTAGATTTATGATAAAACGTTTATTTCTAAATAACCAATTCATTAAATTACGTAACGCATTCTAATCAACCGAAAAAGGACTCATAAAAATTGTTTAAATTAAGATTAGGTTCCAATTCATAAAATATATTAATGAATTGCATACTAAACATGACTAATAAAATCCTCCTTACCGAAGTTAAAATAAAACTGAATCGAAGAGTACTGAGTGAATAGATTATTAATAGAATAGTCTGTAGAAATGTTTGCAGTTCCTGGATTCTTGGAATCGTCCTTGTGATGCTGTCGTAAATCTGTGGCTAGTTGCTGTAAAGATCTAATGTAGTGGTTGAATGAACATTTGATAATTACAAATATGCTTACCTAATGTAGTGGTTGAATGAACATTAGTTGTTATGATTTTAGTGTCTACTTATATAGTAGTTTTCAATTTACGCGGACCAATCAGAATTGATTGCCGCTTAATTTATTACTTTAATTTATTTTTCTTGTTTTTGAGTTATTTCTTCCTATTTTCTCTATTTTAATTGTATTTTTATTTATTTTTCTTTAATTTCCTTATTATTTGCTACATTTTACTTCATTTTTCGTCATTCTATTGTCTTATTTCACTTTTTCGTGTTTTAATATTTTTTGTTTTAATTCTTATTTTCTCATTATTGTTATTCTTATTTCTTTTCTACTTTGTGCGTAAGTTTGTTTATTTTATTTTTTATTTTTGAATTTTTGTTTCGTCATGCTTCAACCTAATCTCTCAGATACCCTCGACTCAGCCCAACAAATCACTCGGGGACCCATCAAAATTGCGTCCCGCAATTACATACTGACGTTTACCTTTATTCATTCTAAAAAAAAAACATACACATTCCTAAAAGCAAGAGAATTAATAATTGACAAAATTTCAAACACCAACAGAATTTATTATAAGATATAGGTCAAATCAAGACCAAGCAGTCATCACTTATGGTGATGGTTTATATACAAACAAAATTTCACGATATAATGTTTAGTTCAGTTATGGTATGGTTAACTTTTTCTGATGGTTTTGGTTGGAGTTTGCTACTACAGTTGGGAATTGATATTATGGTAGGCTTGATGGCTGGATGATGGTTGAGGAGATTCTTTTCTGGCCATTTTGGGTGGGCTTGTGGTTTGGAGAACATTGATGATTTCGGCTGGGTTTTGCATTGTGGCTCTTGGTTTTGAGCACGGACAGTTTCTCTTAACGTCGAGAATTTTTAGAAAGGTTACGAGGCATAATAGGATGGTTTCTGCGATCACTACGTAGAGAAGGTAGTGGGTGTCGCTACCATTGGAGGGTGTTTCTGTTGTCTCTGCAGGGTTTTCGAATACCTCCTGCTGTATTTGTTGTTCTAGCTGATCGAAATGTTGGACTTGTTCGAGTATCTTTCGATCGATCATTCGGCATATGGGGTGATTTTTGCATAGGTTTCTGATGTTGTTAACATAGGATCGAGCTGACTGGATATTATGGAGGAGGTGGGTTTTCATTATACTGGGATATTTGCATTGGCAGGGTTCTGGTTTGGCCTTCTGATTTTGATTGCGGTGATCTCGTATACTTATTGGTTGGGCATTTAATTGTTGTTTCTCCATCAGGTGATTTATTAATACCATTACTGTTATTGCCACACCATACCACATCGTACTAGTATACATCTATTATTATTATATTATTTACATTGACTTTAATTGGTTTTAGTTAGAGGGCTCTCTGTTGCGATTGTTTTCGGTAATTTTCATCAGGGTGGATTCCGCTTTAATGACCCGGTGTCTCAATTCCGGTATCATCGTTAATTGTCGATCTTTTTCCCGACCTTCCCTTTTTAGATGTCTTATCTGCCTTTTTAGTTTGCTTATTTCTTCTCGTTTCTTGTCAAGATTTCTTTTTAACTCGATCTGTAGGAAATCTTGTTCGTTCTCTTGTGGAGGGTTTCGTTGTTGTTGTTGTCTCTCGATTTCTTTGTACCTTTGGATCCATTTGTTCATTTTTTCACTTTCTCTTTGTTTTTCTTCCAATTGTTGATTTAATTTGTTTATAATTGTTTGGCGTTCTTTCGCCTCTGTTTTCCAGTAGTCTTGAATTACTTCTTCTGCTTTGAAGCTTGCCCTCTCTTGCCATAATTCCTCTGCAATCTTTTCCCAATTTCTACCTCGTTTTCGTTGTTCCTGCAACCATTCATTTCTTTCTTCTGCCTCCCTCTTTACTTCTCCTAGCACTTTACATTCTTTCTTTAATACTTTAATTATTTTTCGGTCTTCTATATATTTGTTTACCAATCTCTCGTTTTCTCGTTTTTCTTCTCGTAATTCTTCCTTTAGTATTTGTGCTTCTGCGGTTTCCATTATAATCTCTCCCTCCTCCACTTCACTCATGGGTTCCACTATCTCTTCAATCTTCATGTCTGTAATATTTATAATTAATCATGCGCTATAGTGCGACTTATACGTATACATTTATATCGGTTTTATTTACACAGGGTTACAGTCCCTTAAATACTTTTACTATACTATTAATTTTTTTGTTTGGGATATAAGTCCCAATTTTGAGTTTTTTAACTTTTTATTAGCCCCTATACGAAGGTTTCCTCCTGACCCCCGTATCCTTCATCGCTCTCGACCGCTGCCTGTAGTTGGATGGCGATAGGGTCATATGGGATGTAATATAGGGGAATTTGAGCTTTCAGTTCCTGTACTTCATCTCTGAGTGCCCTGAGTAATGTTTAACTCTTCGTCGAGCAAATAGGTGAGGTATCTCATCTCATCATCTTTCGCTTCTAATTGCTTGTTTAACTCTTTAATCTTTTCATCGCCCTTCCACTTTTCAATCTCTATCTCCAGATTTTTGAGATTTTCATTGTACATTTTCCTTTCATTTTCCAGCTTCTTAATTTTTCCTGCTAATACTATGTTTCGCTGTTCCAGGGCCCCTTGGTATCCATTGACATCTCGTTCTAACTCGGCGACTTTATTGACAAGTTCTACGATTCGTCCCGATTGTTGGAGTATCATTTCCTCCATTGCTGCATTCTCGTGTTCTCTTATATCGCATTTTATTGCTAAATGTCGCTCGAACTCCATAGCCTTTGTCTGCCATGTCTGACTTCGGGCGGCGACCTTTCTCAACCGTTTCAGTTCCTCCTTGATTATTAAATTTTCCTCCCATTTGCCCTGTTCACTTTCATATCCGAGTCTCATGGGCAGCTCTTTCATTTCTTTCTTTATCTCGTTGTTTTGTCTCTTCCACTTCCTAGCCTCTGCTAATAGATGCATCATTTTGCTTCCTTCTCTTTGCTTTCCGCTTCGCGTTTTACGTTTTCGTCAGTGAGCCTCTTTCTCGCTTCCTGTACCAGCTGCTTTAAGTAGTGGCTGTGTGCTTCTTGGCGGGTATTTTCTAATGATGCCCATTTTGATGCTCTTTTGCAGGCTTCTGCTTCCTCTCTTAAATTGTGAATTAGCCATTGATATTTACTGCTCTCGTCCTCTCTTGCTTCTTCGATGTGATTCCGGGTGAGATTAACTAATTGGAACATTACTTTGTTCCATTTTTCGTTATGTTCTCGGGGAATTTGTGTCTTGTTGGTATCGGTTGGGGCTATCATAGTTTCGGTTATTCTACTTTGTGTCATTTCTAAATCATAGGTATCGATTAATCTTTTTATTATGATAACAATTTATTCATTGGTTACTGGTTTTTTCGGAAATTTTCGCATTATTTTTGGGTTTTCGTATTTAGGGTTTTCATACTGTTATTATATACTATATTAGTGGTTATATACACCGATATATACAGATTATTATATACAATATTATTCGGTGGGTTACTCCGTTCTACTAATCCCCTCTTTCCTCACACTCATCTTGATATATACTGTATCATTTTTCGCCATATCCTCTACTTTTTGCTGTGGGATGAACGTAGGCGCTCCCGTTGCTGATCCTTCTTCTTCCGTGGGTCTTTGGTAGGCTATCTGATTCCCCGTTGTTCTGAAGCTTTGTTCATGTGTACTTTGATTGTTCATTATTGCAATATCGAATTTCGCCTGAAATGGCCATTCTAATATTTCATCGTATTCTCCTTTGCATAATAGAAAGAAAATCGAAAAGTGCGTATCTAATCCGGTTCCGTCCCCGTTGGGATATATCTTCATTTTCATTTTGTACCCATTTTTCCAAGACTGGAATGCGGGACTCGTTATTTTTGTCTCTTCTCCGGTTTTTGCTTTTCGTATTCTTTCTTTTATTCCAGTTATCTTCCATATGTAGGGTGCTGTTGGTATTACTTCATTTAGATTTATTTCAGTTATCTTTTGATGTAGCACCTTGGCCTGACTGTTGCTGATTTCTATACGATTTATTTGTAGCTTTATATTAGCTCGAGCTTCTTCGAACGCTTCTCTTTCTTCTAGTAGTTCTTTGACTAACCCTTTCAATGAGGTTATCTCCATCTCCATTTGTTTTACTTTCTCTTCACTTTTCTTGTAGCGCAGTCGACCACATTTCTGCGTGAGTTATTACGTTTTCTGTTAAGTGGTGTGGCAAATCTCCTCGGTGCAATAATTTCTGACAACCCCATTTGCCTAGTACACATATCATTCTTTTCTTTTCGCATTTTTTAAGATGCTGGGCTAATTTTATTATTCCCCCTTCATTACATCCGTTTGGGCATTCCCCACTGAACTCCGCACATACCTTTTCCTCTTGGGCATTGTGATGTTTGGTGGTGAGATTTTTCCACGTATCTAATTCTCCACAATGTTCGCATCTTTCTAATCTCTCTTCACACTGGGTTTGATGCTCTTTTTCTTCGCTTGCTCGAATGGTTTTATGACACCTTTCGCACTGGCCGATTCTGTACATACATTCTCCCATATGTTGCACTACTTTCCATATTACTCCTTTCCATTCGCATGGGGTATTTTTACATCCCAGGTTAGTGTTCAGCATGTCTTTTACTGCGGCCTTATCTTCATTAGTATCTTCTAGGCTTGATATCAGTGTCTCTTTACATATCGGGCACCACTGTGGTTTGTTTTTTATTGTTTCTTCTATACATCCCTTGCACAATCGACATCCGCATTGGGTTTGATGGGGTTCTTTTAATAACTTCTCGCATATTCCACACATGACATGTTTGTGTATTCGGATTGCTGTTGAATTTCTGACTACCTCGATGATCTCGTTAAACTCCTCTCTTTTTTGTTTATCCATGTCTACAATTATACACATATAATTTCTATCGATACAGGTTCGATATTTATTTACAGTTATTTACATGTAATTTTAGGTGTTGATTATGGTTCTGAAGAGTCGGCCTCCTGTCCGCCCTCTTCTCTACTCATCAGCCATTCCTGACCAGTCTTCTATTTCTGTCTGTTCTGCTTCCTCCACCATTCTCTCCAACTCAATTTCCTGTCTACGGCTATATTGGGTTATCCTTTCTATTTCCAGTCGCATTTGTTCGATTTTTAACCTCTGGTCTTCAATTATTTTCAAATAACTAAATCCTCTGTTCATACTCTCGATTAGGTTCTTTTGCATTGTCAGTCCTTGTTCTTGTAAATTAGATACTAACTGTGCTAATACGGCACATTGTTGCTTCCATAATTCTTCAGTTACTGTGTTGTGGTTCATTTCATTATTCACTTGCTCCATTCCTAATTTATATATACTTTCAACTCTTATCTAAATTTAATTTTATTTTATGATTCCCATTATTGTATAATATTGATACCGCGCTTATATAAAGATATAGTACTGTTATATACATATGATATACTTACTTTTTACAATTATATACAGTCATATTCCTTTCTATATACGTGAGTTTGGAGGGCGCTGTGCGTTCCAGGCCTCCGCCCACTGTCCTTGTTTGACCTCACTTGATCGTTTCGCTGGGTGTTGGGAATTTCTGATTCGAGTTGTTTCTGGTTCTCTGCGATGTCGTTTAATTATTTTTATCGTTCCTCCCGTTACGAGTAACAATGCTCCTGTTATTATTATACCGCTGATCCCTATCATCATCCACATCATCTGTTTTACGCTGATGATCTCTGAGTTTCCATTGTTTATCACTGTACTTGCTGTTTCTGCATTTCCCTCCTTCTCTGTTCGACTTTTTCCTTTCTCCGGCCCTCGTATTCTTGTTATTTCCTCATTGATCCCTTCTTTTGCCATCTTTTGTATTTTTTCCATCTCTTCCTCCGAAACATAGTTGTCCTGAGCTTCCTCGTCGGTTTTCTTGTGTTTTCCTTCTTCGTCCTTTTCGTCGTTGTATCTTCTTTTCTTCCCTCTCTTCCCCGGGTATCGTCGACATTCTCTCGCTGTGTCGTTTCTCCAGATGCATACTGTGTATTCTTTTGGGGGTTGTTGCTGTGTCGCATATTGTAGACAGTCTTCCCCCGGTCCTAATCTTGAAATGCAGACTTTGTGTTCTTTTCTTGGCTGAAGTTGCGTTATTACTACCTCACCTCCTTTTTCCAGGTGTACCTCCTTCCCTTTGACTTTCGTTATTCTTTTCCCGTCCCGCTTTCGATATGCTTCTTGTATTCTCACTTCCGTTATCGGTTCTGTATCCTCATTTATTAACACTAGTCTCTGATATGCCCTCGACATACATCTTCCTAGTATGCACCTTTCCTTTAGGCCCCATTCTTCCTTTAAATCCCATTGCTGCTCTTGTACTTGTTTTTTCCTTTCTTGCTTTAGCTCCTCTTCTTTGTTGTCGTGATTTTCCGCTTCTTTGGTCTCCTTTAATGCTCCAGTCCCTCCATGTGCTGTTACTAATTCTATCATGGTTAGGACAATTATCATTAGTATCATATTTGTTTCCATTTCTTTGTTGGTGAAAGGTAGGTATACCCTCTGTTTTCCATTATTTGGTTTTTCCTCCCCTTTCATCTTGTTTCCGGGGTTGTTCCCGTCCTTTCCCGTACCTGGGTCTTTGTTTTCCCGGTTATCCTCTTCCGGTTTTCCTTTTTCTTCGTCCTCGTTTCGACCTTTTCCGTCATTGTCATCGTTTTTATCTCCCCCGCTGTCGTTTAAAATGTCGTCCTCGACATTTATATCGTTCAATAATCTGCGATATGCTGTTAACACTCTATTCCTTGCTAACTTTGCTTCGAATTCGAATTCTTTTCTACCTGTTGCCGCATGTCTCTTTCTATTCCATTCTTTGACTAATTCTCTTAATTGAAGACGACGATGTTTTCCAATACGTTGTTGCTCGTTTTGATTTTGCGTGAATTTGAGGTCCTCTCTATTTAATACTATTAAGATAATTTTAGGCGTCCCCCCTTTATTTAGTGTATTCTTTACCATCGCGTTTTCTCCGTTTTCGTAGAATTCGTTTACATTTATCGCATATTTATTATTTTGTGGTATTCTCCATGTTAATAACAATTTCATTGCTTCTAGATTTTTTCGTACCGTATTCCACTGAAATTGGGAGGTATTTTTGCATATATTTTCCACTTCTTCCTTTGTCGCATTTTTGCAGATGAATCTGATCATTTCTAGGTTTGGCTGAATGGTTGCCCAATCCATTGCGGAATTTCCTTCGTTTGACTTTTCGTCCAATCTCGATCCTGATTGGTGTAGTATATGTAATGTTTTTGGGTGTATTTTCGTTATAGCTGCATACATCATGGCGGTTTCGCCTTGTTCGTTTTTTGTGTTAGTTTCCTCTCCCAAGTCTCCGAGGATTCTTATTATTGTTATTGCTCGGTTTTCCTTTGCTGCTAGTATTGCCTGTTGTAATGGCGTTCTTTGATCCTTGTTTGGCATGGTAAATGCTCGTGGCATGAAGGTTTTGATTTTCCCGATATCTAAATGTGTTGTTTGGTCTCTGGCATACGTATGTACCGCTTTTATTATTTCTGACAATATTCTGTCGTCTGATAACTCTAGCATTTCCTCAAGGAATACCTCTTTTGCTTTGCGTATTATTGTCCATTGATTCGCATTTATTGGTTTTATTTCGATGACATTATTTGTTATAATTTGGTTCGTTTGTGGCTTCGGTTCTTTTGATATCCCCTTCTTTATTTTTATTCTCTCTCCAGTTGAATTATTGATTCGTTCTTCTGCTGTAAGTACTTGAATAATATCTAAGTAATTCTCGCGAATGTTGTTCGTTACCTCCATCACATATAACACACTTCCCGTTTCCCAATATTTGTGTCGTACCTGGTTAGTGAACTGAAATATTGATTTTTCGAATGTGTCAATTCGCTTTTTTAATAACTGTTCATCTTTATGATTTGTGAGTTTTATCCCTCGTTCCAGCAATTGGTTTGGGATTTCGAACAAGTGATGTCCTTTCATGGCTTCTTTCATAAGCGTGTTTTCTCCTCTCGTGAAGGTTTCGTTTACGTCAATCGTGTAATCGTTTTTAATTGGGTTTCTCCATGTAATTAATATCCCGGTAATTGTCGTCAATTTCTCTTTTATTGCTGTCAATAATCCGTCATACATGTTTCCGATTTCGCGATTATCCTCGTATGCTAGTAGTTCCATCAACGTCGTGAACGTTTCGGTACGTTTCCCTTCGATTGCGTGATGTAGTGCGTTTTTCTGATTTCGATCTTGTGTGGTTATTTTCGATCCCGTGTCAAGTAATGCGATTATAATGTCTTTTGTTTTACCTCTGTTTGTTGCTATCATTAGTGGTGTATACCCTTGGTTGTTTTCTTGTTCTGTTGATCTCTTGCAGTCGTGAAATGCTTCTATTGTTTCCAGTATTTGTTCGTTGTTACCCACTTTTATAAGTTTATGTAATGGTGTGTCTCCATCATGATCTGTTACGGTAAATAATATTGGCCATTGACTTTTAACTACTCGTAGCAATGGATGTGTCCTTTCTCGGTTTGTGTAGTTCTCGATCATGGTTAACAGGCCTCCTAATATTTCGAAGTCTAATCGATCCTTTGCCCATCCAGGTATTTTAGTTTTTACCTCCTTTATGATCTTTTCGGCTTCTGATGGTTGGATACCTACTCGACTAGTTGTGGGTTCTGCGAGTTGCTGCATCATGTTCATTCGGTAAGTTTGCGAACGTGTGGTTAACGTACGGCCTTCTGGTTGACTGGTGGCTGTTTTTGGAATTGCTTTGCATCGTGCCACGTTTACGTATATCGGCCTGGTAAATGGATTATTTACTAATTTTACTCTTACGTTAGTTTCTCCCACGAATAAGATCTCATATGGCCCTTTTCCGTTCCGCTGTAATTTTTTCGTGGTTCCTGGAATCAATTCTGGTGTTTCTATCATTACCCAATCGCCTGTTTGAAACGTGTGCTGCTTCACGTTTTTCTTTCGATCGTGTAAATCTTTATAACTTTCTTGATAAAACTTGATATTCAACCCCGCCGTTTCCCAAATTTCCTGCATTCTTTCCTTAAATTTCGTAACATAGTCATCTACCTCCATGTATTGTGATATCGGTGGTTGGTATTCCAGGTCCATTGGCATGTTACACTCTCTCCCGTACATTAATTTGAATGGGCTCATTTTTGTTGACGCATGAATTGACATTCTATAGGCCATGAGACATAGGTTTATATATTCGTCCCAATCTCGTTGGTGACGGTCAACGTAATTTGACAACATTTGGATAAGTGTTCCGTTAAATCTTTCTGTCATCCCATTGGTTTGAGGGTGATATGGAGATGTTCTTAGTTTTGCGATTTTGAAATAGTGGGTTACTTCGTTCATTATCTCACTCATGAAATTTGTGCCCTGATCGGTTAATATTTGTTTTGGTGTTCCATATCGGCAACATATTTCTTCTACTAAGATTTTTGCGATTGTTTTAGCTTTTTGGTCTGGCATAGCGAATGCCTCGGGGAATTTCGTGAGGTAATCCGTAATTACCAATATATAGACATTTCCTTTGTCCGATTCGGGTAATGGACCGACTACGTCCATTGATATCATTGTCATCGGTTCTATTGGTACTGGCATTGGCGTTAACGGTGCTTTCCATTTTGATCCAGTATTCTTCCTGGTTGCACAAGTTAGACAATTTTTTACCCATTCGGTTACGTCTTCGGTTAACGTAGGCCAAAAATATTTCTGTTTCATTCTTGCTAACGTCTTTTTTGATGACATGTGTCCTCCCAATCTTCCATCGTGATATTGCGTCAGTAACTCTTTCCGTCGGTTTTCCGGTATACACATTAATCGCTTTTCTCCGTCCATTATCAGTAACCAGTCTTTTTCTATAATATATCGGTGTCGATGCTTATCCATATGTTCTTTCAGTTTCTGATCTTTCTCGTACACTTCGGTTTTTCCTGTTTTTATATAATCAATAATTTGCTTTAATTCCGCATCTTCCTGTTGGTCCTTTCGCAATTGGCAAAAGTCCAAATCTTCTGCTACCATAATGCATATGCGTTGCATTTCTGGGTCTATCAAATCTGGGAAAATAAATCTTGACATACAGTCGGCGTTGGCATTTGCCCTTCCGGCTTTAAATTTTATAAATGGAGAGTATTCTTGCAATTGCATAGCCCATCTCATTAGTCTGCTTGACGCTTCTTTATGTTGCCCTAACCACACCAATGGTTGATGATCGGTGGTTATGCATATTTCGTGCCCCCATAGTAAATATCGGAAGTGTTTGATGGCTTGTATTATAGCCAATGCTTCTCTTTCTGTTACTGAATAGTTCTTCTCGTGTTTTTTAAATGTTCTGCTGTAATACCCGATTACTCTCTCTTTTCCCTCGTCGTCCAGTTGCCCTAAAATTGCTCCGGCTGCATATCCGCTTGCGTCTGTCGCCAATAGAAATGGCTTCTTAAAATCTGGGTGTACGAGGATTGGTGCTTCGATCAATTTATCTCTCAACGTTTCGAATGCCTCTTGTTGTTCCTTTCCCCATATAAACGAAATATCTTTCTTTACTAGTTCTTGGATTGGTTTTGCAATTCCTGCATAATTTTTGATAAATTTTCGATAGTATCCACATAATCCGAGAAATTCCTGAACTTGGGTGACCGTTTTTGGTGCTGGACATGTTTTTATTTTTTCGATGTTTCTTGGATCTGGTTCCTTTCCTTTGGCTGACACTATGTGTCCTAAAAAGGTAACTTTTTCCTTCGCCCAATCACATTTTGAAGGTTTGATCTTGAGTTTCCATTGTCGTAATCGAATAAACACGTTTCGGATGTCCTCCAGATGTTGTTCAAATGTCGCTGAATAGATTAACAAATCATCGATATATACCATACATTGTTTGATTCCATGAGTGACGAAGTTCATACACCTTTGGAATGATGCTGGTGCGTTGGTCAGTCCGAATGGCATTTTCCTGAACTGATATAGGTCTCGTCCCAACGTGAAGGCGGTCTTCTCTTTGTCCTCATCTTTGACTTTAATCTGCCAGTATCCACTTTTTAAATCTAAAGAAGTAAAATATGCTGCTCCCTGCAACATGAGTAACATCTCGTTAATGTCTGGCAATGGATAGGTATCTCTCTTTGTTACTGCATTTAATTTTCGATAATCGATGCAAAATCGTTGCGTGCCATCTTTCTTTTTCACCATGACTACTGGAAACTGCCACGGTGAGCAACTTGGTTCGATTACTTTTGCATCTAGCATTTTCTGTACTTCTGCTTCGGCTATTTCCTTTTGCATCTCTGCTAGCTTGTACGGTCTCAATGCAATTGGGGTTTCATCTATCAGTGGTATTGCATGCAGGGTGACATCGCATGTACCCAAATCCAAATCTGAGATGGCGAATATATCCTTGTATTCCACTAACAATCGGTGTAGTTTTCTCTTTTCGGTCTCCGTTAACAATGTGCTATCTATTGTCCATAATTCGTCGTCTTTGGTTGCCTCGTTGGCTACTTTTGGTAATTCGATGTTGATCATTGGAGTCAATTTTCCTAATCTTTCGTTCTCGTAGATGATTTTGTCTTCTTCTTCGAAATTCGTGATGTTGATCGGTATCACTCCTTCCCGGTTTATTGTTATTATCTCTCTCGCGAGTGGTAATTCTCGTCGCTTTTCAAATGACTTACTTGGTTCGAAAATAACTTCTCCTTCCATTCCCGTGTCCACTTTTATTTGGCAAATCATCTGCGACTTCGCTGGTACTATGATTTTCTCTGGACATCTGATTACCGCATTCATTTTGCATATTCTGCCGGTTTTATCTTTTAGGCACATAGTTGTTAAGTCAATTACTACTTCTTTTAATAATTCCGGCATCAAATCCGTTCCAATTATGCATGGTACGCTAAGTTTTGGTATTACTGCTAAGTAGGTTTCAATTTCGTTATCTTGATATCTTAAGGTGGTCCACCATCTTCCGACCACGTCTACGGTTTCTTTACTGCATGCGATGATGTGGATTGTTGTTGACTCGATATCTTTCCAATATCTACTGGGAATTTGATTGATTGCTATTGCTGATACGTTAGCTCCGGTGTCGATCATAGCATTTGTTTCTTTCCCATTTATCTGAATCATGACTGTTACTGCGGGGCCCCCAGGTGAGCTCATTGTTGCTATCGTTCTGACGTCATCGGCTTGATCTACGCTTTTGGTCCTTCTAGTTGGTAGGTAATTCGTCCCTGGTTGACTTGGTAATTGTGGATACATATTTTGTGTCATGGTCAAAGCTGCTTGTTGCCCAACGATATCCGGTGGTATATAACTTCCATTCGCTATCCAGGTGTTTGTCTTATCTTTCTCCCAATATGGGGCCGTTTCCATTTGTTTCTCGTTCGGATTTCTGCTTGGATATGGGTATTTATTATTCCCTTCATCATTGTCATCGCTATCACTGTTGGATGATGGGTTTCTAAATCTCTCGAAGAACTTTGGCTTATTCTTTTTCAATTGTCTTCTTGTTGCTTCATCATACATGGTTTTCCGGAATCGTCTGCCTATTTCCTCGTCTGTTCCTTTAATCTTTGTTAATATTTTAATTAATCGCTTTATTCGATGAATATCCTTTGAGTGACCATGTAATACCATGGTTTTTGCTAAAAATGGTAGAAATCCTACTATCATTTTCCAATTTACTTTCTTTTCTCGCTTGTATATATCAAAACAAGCTAACATTTGTGTCAATATTACTCTGACTATTTGGATTATGAGTATGATTCCCAATATTCCGGCCATCATTTGTCCGAATACTAAAAATCTTCCCCACATCGCTTTCATCATATTCGATGTTGCTTGTTGAAAATGGTCTGGTGACAATAGTAACTCGTAATTTGGACCTGATTGGAAATTTGTTCCGCCGGTTATTGTAACCATACTTGACAAGATTGATTCTCGCCTGGCTGGGAACAGTATGTTTAGCCGTGCTGTTTCTAGGTCCTCTGGGGAATACATACCTCCATTTGACACGTCTATGGGTTTGAAGTCTTGCTCCGTGGCGAGTTCTATCAATCCAAACTTCTTAGGTTCCTCTACTGGGGCTTTTACTGGTAACATTATCCATTTTCCGTCAGGTCTCTCGTACAGTGGTCCGTACGCATTAGAACAGTTAAAGAGATTTGGATAGAAGCCCAATGGATTCATAATTCTGGTGACTGGTTGGACGAATCGATTTTGTCCTTTGTAACGAATTTCTAATTCATTTGCACATTTTCCTGGTGGTATTGTGGGTTTTTCTGGCATGCGTGCAAACGTCTTAGTGCACTGGTAGGTATACATCACTTCTCCCACCATTCTACCAAAATGTCCATCTGGTAATGGGAGTGATGGCATCGTGTTATCCGGGTGCGTTATTGCGATGGCCAGTTTTGTTTTCAATATCTCTTTGTTTAATGAACAATCGTTTTGTATAAGGTCGTAGTATACTTTTTGCAAGGTCGTTTGTCCACGATGGAACAAAAAGTCCATTTTATTGTTGGCGTATAGATACAATTTAACGTCCTCCGTGGCTATCTTTCCCACTGCTCGGTCTATTATCTGTCTTGACATGTAGACTCCGGCGTAGTTGGTCTTGTAGACGATACTATCGCATTTGGTGGTCTCTTTTCCTCTGATGAATCTCATGCCCAAGTCTGGATCGTCTGTGATCAGTGCTGTTGGTGTTTTTTGTGTTGTGAGCCTTTTTTCCTTAGACGATGGTAGTACTGGTTTTCCATTTCGCATTCTGACTTTTCCATTTCCGTCCTCGTCGTCTTCGTTCTCGTAAATTTCTCCTTTTACTTCATTGAATAGGGCACTTTTTAACAATTGGAGTCGGCATTTTTGAGTGTTAGCTTCATATATTATTGTCGAAACCCCCGTTTTGCATACGTTCTCCTGGGCTCTACAGGCTGGATTGGTTTTCATTTGATAGTTATTAGCGTCGAATTGTGCTTCGTATTCTTTTAACTCAACGGTATATGACTCGATTACTACTACCCCCGATCTCGCCTCTCCTCTGATCGTATACGTACCTCCGTTACAGGATCCATCAGTTGATTTTACGCGTCCAGCTACATAAATGCTTTGGGTCTTAATCATTCCACTTTGCCCGTGTATTGTTACTCCGTCTCGGATCCTCATGGTTCCGGTCCTAAACAGTTCTTTGCAGTCCTCTCGTTGTATGGGCACTATTTCTTTATCTAATCCGGGTAGTATGATAGTTGAGTATGACTGGTGTCCACAATAATATGCCAACACACGTTTCGATACTACGCATTCCCTTGCCAGTGTCCTGATGAAGTCCGATTCTTGATATACGTGATATGAGACCTTTTTATTCACGATTTCTAATTTATTGGGTGACGCTTGTCTGCATTCCTCGATGTCTCTCAGTGAGTATCTATCCCTTATTACGGAATTATCGCAGTCATAAATCGCGAAACCCGTTGCTCCACTTGTGCATAGCATCCATATCATCATAGTCATCATTAACGAATTTATTGACGCTTTTCTACTAGTTGGATCTTTTGTTGGTAATTCCCATTCTAATTCATTCAGCAACTTTTTCAATCTGACTTGCATTGATCTTTCCTGTTCGTTTTTTCGTGGTGCTTGTATGAGTCTTTTCCATCCTCCAGCATGGATAATATGTGGTTCAATAGTGTTTTCTACGATGGAAACGGTCATTTCTACGTGATTTGCGAACTGTTTATTAGGTATTTTTCTCGCAGCTAGTCCCATTAGATTATACATTAGATAAGTGATTACTACTAGATGGTGTTCGTCATCGTTTGCATTCGTTGTGAGTTGTTCGATTACTCTCCTCGTTTCGTCCCAATCTGTTTTCGTGGTTTAGGGCCATATGAGATCTTATTCGTGGGAGAAACTAACGTAAGAGTAAAATTAGTAAATAATCCATTTACCAGGCCGATATACGTAAACGTGGCACGATGCAAAGCAATTCCAAAAACAGCCACCAGTCAACCAGAAGGCCGTACGTTAACCACACGTTCGCAAACTTACCGAATGAACATGATGCAGCAACTCGCAGAACCCACAACTAGTCGAGTAGGTATCCAACCATCAGAAGCCGAAAAGATCATAAAGGAGGTAAAAACTAAAATACCTGGATGGGCAAAGGATCGATTAGACTTCGAAATATTAGGAGGCCTGTTAACCATGATCGAGAACTACACAAACCGAGAAAGGACACATCCATTGCTACGAGTAGTTAAAAGTCAATGGCCAATATTATTTACCGTAACAGATCATGATGGAGACACACCATTACATAAACTTATAAAAGTGGGTAACAACGAACAAATACTGGAAACAATAGAAGCATTTCACGACTGCAAGAGATCAACAGAACAAGAAAACAACCAAGGGTATACACCACTAATGATAGCAACAAACAGAGGTAAAACAAAAGACATTATAATCGCATTACTTGACACGGGATCGAAAATAACCACACAAGATCGAAATCAGAAAAACGCACTACATCACGCAATCGAAGGGAAACGTACCGAAACGTTCACGACGTTGATGGAACTACTAGCATACGAGGATAATCGCGAAATCGGAAACATGTATGACGGATTATTGACAGCAATAAAAGAGAAATTGACGACAATTACCGGGATATTAATTACATGGAGAAATCCAATTAAAAACGAGTACACGATTGACGTAAACGAAACCTTCACGAGAGGAGAAAACACGCTTATGAAAGAAGCCATGAAAGGACATCACTTGTTCGAAATCCCAAACCAATTGCTGGAACGAGGGATAAAACTCACAAATCATAAAGATGAACAGTTATTAAAAAAGCGAATTGACACATTCGAAAAATCAATATTTCAGTTCACTAACCAGGTACGACACAAATATTGGGAAACGGGAAGTGTGTTATATGTGATGGAGGTAACGAACAACATTCGCGAGAATTACTTAGATATTATTCAAGTACTTACAGCAGAAGAACGAATCAATAATTCAACTGGAGAGAGAATAAAAATAAAGAAGGGGATATCAAAAGAACCGAAGCCACAAACGAACCAAATTATAACAAATAATGTCATCGAAATAAAACCAATAAATGCGAATCAATGGACAATAATACGCAAAGCAAAAGAGGTATTCCTTGAGGAAATGCTAGAGTTATCAGACGACAGAATATTGTCAGAAATAATAAAAGCGGTACATACGTATGCCAGAGACCAAACAACACATTTAGATATCGGGAAAATCAAAACCTTCATGCCACGAGCATTTACCATGCCAAACAAGGATCAAAGAACGCCATTACAACAGGCAATACTAGCAGCAAAGGAAAACCGAGCAATAACAATAATAAGAATCCTCGGAGACTTGGGAGAGGAAACTAACACAAAAAACGAACAAGGCGAAACCGCCATGATGTATGCAGCTATAACGAAAATACACCCAAAAACATTACATATACTACACCAATCAGGATCGAGATTGGACGAAAAGTCAAACGAAGGAAATTCCGCAATGGATTGGGCAACCATTCAGCCAAACCTAGAAATGATCAGATTCATCTGCAAAAATGCGACAAAGGAAGAAGTGGAAAATATATGCAAAAATACCTCCCAATTTCAGTGGAATACGGTACGAAAAAATCTAGAAGCAATGAAATTGTTATTAACATGGAGAATACCACAAAATAATAAATATGCGATAAATGTAAACGAATTCTACGAAAACGGAGAAAACGCGATGGTAAAGAATACACTAAATAAAGGGGGGACGCCTAAAATTATCTTAATAGTATTAAATAGAGAGGACCTCAAATTCACGCAAAATCAAAACGAGCAACAACGTATTGGAAAACATCGTCGTCTTCAATTAAGAGAATTAGTCAAAGAATGGAATAGAAAGAGACATGCGGCAACAGGTAGAAAAGAATTCGAATTCGAAGCAAAGTTAGCAAGGAATAGAGTGTTAACAGCATATCGCAGATTATTGAACGATATAAATGTCGAGGACGACATTTTAAACGACAGCGGGGGAGATAAAAACGATGACAATGACGGAAAAGGTCGAAACGAGGACGAAGAAAAAGGAAAACCGGAAGAGGATAACCGGGAAAACAAAGACCCAGGTACGGGAAAGGACGGGAACAACCCCGGAAACAAGATGAAAGGGGAGGAAAAACCAAATAATGGAAAACAGAGGGTATACCTACCTTTCACCAACAAAGAAATGGAAACAAATATGATACTAATGATAATTGTCCTAACCATGATAGAATTAGTAACAGCACATGGAGGGACTGGAGCATTAAAGGAGACCAAAGAAGCGGAAAATCACGACAACAAAGAAGAGGAGCTAAAGCAAGAAAGGAAAAAACAAGTACAAGAGCAGCAATGGGATTTAAAGGAAGAATGGGGCCTAAAGGAAAGGTGCATACTAGGAAGATGTATGTCGAGGGCATATCAGAGACTAGTGTTAATAAATGAGGATACAGAACCGATAACGGAAGTGAGAATACAAGAAGCATATCGAAAGCGGGACGGGAAAAGAATAACGAAAGTCAAAGGGAAGGAGGTACACCTGGAAAAAGGAGGTGAGGTAGTAATAACGCAACTTCAGCCAAGAAAAGAACACAAAGTCTGCATTTCAAGATTAGGACCGGGGGAAGACTGTCTACAATATGCGACACAGCAACAACCCCCAAAAGAATACACAGTATGCATCTGGAGAAACGACACAGCGAGAGAATGTCGACGATACCCGGGGAAGAGAGGGAAGAAAAGAAGATACAACGACGAAAAGGACGAAGAAGGAAAACACAAGAAAACCGACGAGGAAGCTCAGGACAACTATGTTTCGGAGGAAGAGATGGAAAAAATACAAAAGATGGCAAAAGAAGGGATCAATGAGGAAATAACAAGAATACGAGGGCCGGAGAAAGGAAAAAGTCGAACAGAGAAGGAGGGAAATGCAGAAACAGCGAGTACAGTGATAAACAATGGAAACTCAGAGATCATCAGCGTAAAACAGATGATGTGGATGATGATAGGGATCAGCGGTATAATAATAACAGGAGCATTGTTACTCGTAACGGGAGGAACGATAAAAATAATTAAACGACATCGCAGAGAACCAGAAACAACTCGAATCAGAAATTCCCAACACCCAGCGAAACGATCAAGTGAGGTCAAACAAGGACAGTGGGCGGAGGCCTGGAACGCACAGCGCCCTCCAAACTCACGTATATAGAAAGGAATATGACTGTATATAATTGTAAAAAGCAAGTATATCATATGTATATAACAGTACTATATCTTTATATAAGCGCGGTATCAATATTATACAATAATGGGAATCATAAAATAAAATTAAATTTAGATAAGAGTTGAAAGTATATATAAATTAGGAATGGAGCAAGTGAATAATGAAATGAACCACAACACAGTAACTGAAGAATTATGGAAGCAACAATGTGCCGTATTAGCACAGTTAGTATCTAATTTACAAGAACAAGGACTGACAATGCAAAAGAACCTAATCGAGAGTATGAACAGAGGATTTAGTTATTTGAAAATAATTGAAGACCAGAGGTTAAAAATCGAACAAATGCGACTGGAAATAGAAAGGATAACCCAATATAGCCGTAGACAGGAAATTGAGTTGGAGAGAATGGTGGAGGAAGCAGAACAGACAGAAATAGAAGACTGGTCGGAATGGCTGATGAGTAGAGAAGAGGGCGGACAGGAGGCCGACTCTTCAGAACCATAATCAACACCTAAAATTACATGTAAATAACTGTAAATAAATATCGAACCTGTATCGATAGAAATTATATGTGTATAATTGTAGACATGGATAAACAAAAAAGAGAGGAGTTTAACGAGATCATCGAGGTAGTCAGAAATTCAACAGCAATCCGAATACACAAACATGTCATGTGTGGAATATGCGAGAAGTTATTAAAAGAACCCCATCAAACCCAATGCGGATGTCGATTGTGCAAGGGATGTATAGAAGAAACAATAAAAAACAAACCACAGTGGTGCCCGATATGTAAAGAGACACTGATATCAAGCCTAGAAGATACTAATGAAGATAAGGCCGCAGTAAAAGACATGCTGAACACTAACCTGGGATGTAAAAATACCCCATGCGAATGGAAAGGAGTAATATGGAAAGTAGTGCAACATATGGGAGAATGTATGTACAGAATCGGCCAGTGCGAAAGGTGTCATAAAACCATTCGAGCAAGCGAAGAAAAAGAGCATCAAACCCAGTGTGAAGAGAGATTAGAAAGATGCGAACATTGTGGAGAATTAGATACGTGGAAAAATCTCACCACCAAACATCACAATGCCCAAGAGGAAAAGGTATGTGCGGAGTTCAGTGGGGAATGCCCAAACGGATGTAATGAAGGGGGAATAATAAAATTAGCCCAGCATCTTAAAAAATGCGAAAAGAAAAGAATGATATGTGTACTAGGCAAATGGGGTTGTCAGAAATTATTGCACCGAGGAGATTTGCCACACCACTTAACAGAAAACGTAATAACTCACGCAGAAATGTGGTCGACTGCGCTACAAGAAAATGAAGAGAAAGTAAAACAAATGGAGATGGAGATAACCTCATTGAAAGGGTTAGTCAAAGAACTACTAGAAGAAAGAGAAGCGTTCGAAGAAGCTCGAGCTAATATAAAGCTACAAATAAATCGTATAGAAATCAGCAACAGTCAGGCCAAGGTGCTACATCAAAAGATAACTGAAATAAATCTAAATGAAGTAATACCAACAGCACCCTACATATGGAAGATAACTGGAATAAAAGAAAGAATACGAAAAGCAAAAACCGGAGAAGAGACAAAAATAACGAGTCCCGCATTCCAGTCTTGGAAAAATGGGTACAAAATGAAAATGAAGATATATCCCAACGGGGACGGAACCGGATTAGATACGCACTTTTCGATTTTCTTTCTATTATGCAAAGGAGAATACGATGAAATATTAGAATGGCCATTTCAGGCGAAATTCGATATTGCAATAATGAACAATCAAAGTACACATGAACAAAGCTTCAGAACAACGGGGAATCAGATAGCCTACCAAAGACCCACGGAAGAAGAAGGATCAGCAACGGGAGCGCCTACGTTCATCCCACAGCAAAAAGTAGAGGATATGGCGAAAAATGATACAGTATATATCAAGATGAGTGTGAGGAAAGAGGGGATTAGTAGAACGGAGTAACCCACCGAATAATATTGTATATAATAATCTGTATATATCGGTGTATATAACCACTAATATAGTATATAATAACAGTATGAAAACCCTAAATACGAAAACCCAAAAATAATGCGAAAATTTCCGAAAAAACCAGTAACCAATGAATAAATTGTTATCATAATAAAAAGATTAATCGATACCTATGATTTAGAAATGACACAAAGTAGAATAACCGAAACTATGATAGCCCCAACCGATACCAACAAGACACAAATTCCCCGAGAACATAACGAAAAATGGAACAAAGTAATGTTCCAATTAGTTAATCTCACCCGGAATCACATCGAAGAAGCAAGAGAGGACGAGAGCAGTAAATATCAATGGCTAATTCACAATTTAAGAGAGGAAGCAGAAGCCTGCAAAAGAGCATCAAAATGGGCATCATTAGAAAATACCCGCCAAGAAGCACACAGCCACTACTTAAAGCAGCTGGTACAGGAAGCGAGAAAGAGGCTCACTGACGAAAACGTAAAACGCGAAGCGGAAAAGCAAAGAGAAGGAAGCAAAATGATGCATCTATTAGCAGAGGCTAGGAAGTGGAAGAGACAAAACAACGGATAACGAAAGAAATCGTTTTCTCTTTGATTAACTTCGGGATTATCCCTGACACAATGTGCCATAATTGTCTAGCTTCTACACTGGCTACTTTCCGTTGCCACAAGCGTCTAAGTTGTGGGTTTGTTATTATTAGCATATCTTTTATCAATTCCCGTATCCATTTTTCTCCTCTTTCGATTGTTGGTTGGGCCTCCTTTAAGTCCCATACTATTTTGTCTAACTTTTCCAATCGAACTTGCCCTTGTTCTTGTTTTAATTGTTCCTTAGTTTTGAACTCAGACTTTTCTCCTTGTCTCTTAGGTCTTCCTTTTGCCCGTTTTTCCATCATCGTTCCAGCTTCTCTGGTATTTTCGTAATTCGGATTTCTTTCGTTATCCGTTCTGGGTAATGAGCTATCGTTATTTCTCAGCCACTCATTCCACTCGTCTATTATTTTATCGGTTTGACCTTCCGGTGTTATTATTTTTGTTGGTTCTCTTTGCTTCTGGAATTGTTCATCTGTTTCGGTTTCCGTAGTATTGTCGATGATTTCTTTGATGTTTAGTTCCGTTGGTTGTTGGTAACTTGTTGATGGTTGGTGGTTCGTCCATATTTCGGCTCCTGTCGGCCATTTCACTAATAACGGTGATCTTTCTCCCGGTTCATCGTCACTATCTTCTAGGATAATCTCTTCGACTTCTTTGGTTTCATTTGATTTACTCGGGGCTTTGTTTGGGCTTGGAGTGCTCAAACTACCTTTTGTTGGTTTACTACTTTTGCTTTTCCGTTTTATCGGTTTCCCCAATGTTTCTACCATTGTCAGCACATTTGTCTCGTCCAATCTCATGGACGTTATTCCGACGTCTGCATTATCGTCTAGTGATTTCCCTTGTAGTTGTAGGTGGAATGGGGTTTCGTATGCCAATTTCTTTTTTAGTTCTCTAATTTTTGTTGTTGGATGCGCCTCTACTTCCTCGATCGTTTTATCTGGGTATTTAACTCGGATTCGGTATCTCTCTTGGGTATCTTGTGACCACTCATGATTTCGCCACTTCCCGATGATTTGTTCTAGTTGTTCCGGGTACCATTCGTTGTATTGCCGGTATTCTTCTATAGTTTTTACTATTTCTCTCAGATAATGGATATTATCCGATATTTTTAAAATGAAGTTAGCCAGTGCTAGTACTTGTCGTTTTTGATTTTTCGCTCCCTTTGTCAAGATATCACCTAATTGTTTATATCTTTCCCTCTCTTCTCGTTCTCTTGCTTCTGTCGCTTCCTCGCCGTCCATGTCGGCATATTCGCGTTCCTTCTTTCTCATTGCATGAATATGTCTCGCTTCGTTTTCGCTTTCCGACGTGACGTCCGCCTCGCTTTCATCGTCTGATGTCTGTCCCCTTGTTTCCTCTTCATATTCTGGAGGTTCCTCTTCTTCTTCCTCCGATTCACTTTCTGTCTCACCAATGTCTGTTTCTACAAATACTCCTTTCCGGATTTCCCATTCTTTATTTTCTGCATTCCACACTCTTTCCCATGGGGTTCGTCTACAGGATCTGGTGCTTAGTTTCGCGAGTTTCCCTTGTAGTTCTTTTTCTTTCAACCATTGTTGGTGGATTTCAATTATTTCTACTGATTTTTGATATAACGTCTTCATCCGATCTCGTATTTCCTTTTGATAGGTTATATCCCTCGTTCGGAATTCATCCATTGGTACTATTCTGATTATTTGATGATCGTCCCACATGCCCATTTCGCTCAACGAGGTGTCATCCCCGGCGCGTAATATTATTTTATCGTACATCATGACTACATCATCTATCATACCATCATCACTCTCCCGTTGCACCTTTTCCGTTATTTCTTGGTTTATTTTTGATACTAAGTTGTCCACCGTATTCTGATTACTCATTTTTATACGTCGTTTTTCCTCATTCGGCAACCATATTGTTACTTCCAATTTCCTCAGCTGCGTTTCTTTTAACCGTCCATATTTGTGGATTAAATTGACGGTCCTCCAATCGCTCATCCTCAATAGCTCCGTATCGCGCAACCTGCTCATTAGTTCATGCATCTCCGGGGTTCGTCTGGCTATGAGTAACTCCCAGTTATCTTCGACCTGTTCTTGAATCTGTTTGATCAGCTTATCCAGGTTTCGTCTCAAAGTACATTGTTTTATTTGTTCTAATTTCAATTTGATATTAAAATCATATTCTGCCTTAGCATCTTTAGCCCAATCGTAAAGGTTGGCTGGTTGTTTTTCTTTGTGTAACTTTAGTATTTGCGTTTCTCCTGGCCATATTAGGGCGTCTACTAAGTGCATATCGGGTTTGATCTGTTCTCCTTGGTATTGATACAGATATTCTTTCTTTCTCGAACTCCCCAAATGTTCTCGTATCCAATTGAAAAGTTCGTCGGTGACTGTGTTCTTAATCCACACTCTTTCAAGTCCTTTACTCGTTCCGATTTTTATTACATATCGCGTGGTATCGGCCTGCTTCATTTTTTCCATATACTTTTTTATGATTGATTTTTCCTCGTTTGGTATTACATCTTTCCCGTTTCTTTCCAATTTCATCGCCTTTTGTACGAATCGTCTGAATGGTATTACATCGATGAACTCCTGATTCCTCACTACCACTGGGAGTATTTCAGCTACTTGTTTTATCGCTTCCTCCCTCTCTCTTCTCAACTTTATTTCGATATCTTCGTCTTCACTTTCGCTGGTTATTTCGCTTTCGCTTTCTTCTTCTTTGATTTCCCCTTTTGGAGGTTCACCAGCTTCGTTTAGCTGCAGTATTTCTCCACCCAGACTACTCACGTAGTCTTCGTCTGATGACGACGTATCTTTTTTCCTTTTCATCATGTTGATTCGTAAATTTCTCATCCTTGGTACTCGTTTTAGTTTTTTATTTTCGAATATTGTTGTTTCCTCGGAACCTAATTCCTGTAACATTTCGTGGCTTATTTGACTGGTTTGTTCTTGATTTTTGTTGCCTTCATCCTTTGCCTCTGTTTTCACTTTGTCATGTTCTTTTTCGATTTTTTCTTTTATCTTTTTCCAGAATATTTTCTGGATTCTTTGGTTTCCTTTCAGTACCGTTGTTGAGTTTTCTGGTCGAATTTCAGTTGTTGTTTCTTTTACGTTTTCTGGTTCAGTTATGGGTACTACCCTTGGGTTTTTCCCGTAATTGTAACAGTACTGGCTTTTCATGTCTTTTACTAACTTCATCATATTTATTCGCAATGGTTGTTCTTGTCGTTGTTGGTTGCGTTCTTGTTTTATCCTCTCTTCCTCGGCCTGTAATCTTTGCCATTCTTGTACATGTTGATGTACTTCATAATTGTTGAGATTTTCGGTGCTCCTCATCATACGTATATTCTGAGTTTGTTGTGGTGCTGGTTCTTGTCTTGGTCTCATCATTTGTTGCATCATCTGTTTCATTTGCGAGATTTCCTGCATAACGTTCAGTTGTTTTCCTTCACTGGGGTTACTTGGTCGTTGCGGATTTGGGGTATAATTATTATTTCGTTGTGGCTGTCGTTGTTGTTGGCCTCTTTCTCTGCAGTCCCTGGCGATGTGACCTGGCTGACCACAGTTAAAACAGCCTCTCAATTGGCATATATTTTCGGTATGTCCACGCCGTCCGCAACGATTGCAACTTGCATTTCTATAACAATCTCTGTCCCAGTGTCCTGGTTTACCGCATGTTCGACACTGCTTGTTATCGTTCATATTTCGTCGATTATTAAAATTGTTCTCATTATTCAGGTTGTTACGATTGCCATTATTCCCATTTAATCGTCCTTGTGGTGATTTGAAGATTTGATGCGCTCCTGGTATAAACTGATTCATCTTTGGTTCTTGGTTATTGTTATCTCCATTGTCTACTTTCGCTATTGCTGTCGCTATCCTTCCATCCTCTTGCATAATATTCATTTGAGCTGGGAGGTGGAGCTCGCATCTTGTAGCCCAATCTATGGCTTCCTCTAACGTTTTACACATTTGACAACCTACTGAGGCTCTTACCTCCTCTCGGCGTAATCCCTCTATGAAATAACCGATCAAATTTTCCTCTGGCAATTTCCCATTCATTGCTTTCTTTGCTAATCTCCGCAATTCGCTTGCATATAATGTTATTGATTCATTGGCTCTCTGTTTTCTATTGGCTAGTTCGCCGAGTGCTTGATTTATCGGCTTGCTTGCTCCGAAAGTTTTCTTCAGGAATGTTTTGATATCTTCCCACTTCTCTAATTTCGTATCTCTCTCTTTGGCTTCTAAATATACCTCTAGTGCGCTATCGCACAAAAATAACGGCATTCTTTTACTAATTGCCTCGGGTGTCCATCCACACACCGTGATATATACTTCAAAATTAGTTATAAACGTTGCTAACTTATTTGCATTTCCGTTGAACGGTTCTCCTCTGAATTTCTCTTATACTCGTCGGTCTTTACGACATTCGTCATGATTGGGGTTCTATCTTCGTCTGGTTCTTTTAAATTATTCGATAATGTGACTAAACTTTGGGCTGATAGTTCTTCGGTTGACGTTGCTAAACTATTAGTGATGTCGGATAGACTTTCTCTGCTTCGAGATCGACTAGGGGTGTATACGAGGTTTTCTTGGTCAAATACGGTTATTTGATTAGTTCTTCTTGCTCCTTGTGATAGTCCCCTTGGCTGTTTTATGGATCGTCCTCTTCTAATCTGGTCTAGTTCGTCTCCTGAAAATAATACGTCTCTTGTCTTACTTGATGATCTAAGATTGGGTTTATCCGTGATTCTTTTCTTACGCTTCTTGGTAATTAGCGGTTACTGAGCCGGACGAGTTCGGATCTGATCGCTTTTCCTTCGAAAAGTATTCCGTATGTTTCTACTAACGATATTCTGAGGAGATTTAGGAGTCCTTGGCTGATGGCTGCTAATACTATGAGGTTGAATATATCGGTGATTCGTGCGAAGTTGGAGACGTAGCTAGCTGTATTTTCTTCCGTTCTGAGTCTTCTGGTTGCTGTGTTTTCGGTGCTGGTTCTGAATGAATTTATTCTTGGTCGAGTATCGATTCTTCGAATTCCTTTTGTGCAGGTTCTGGATTGGCTTGGTTGACTGGATTGGTTGATATCTAAAATGAAAAAATGATCTCGTGTTGCATTTGCTTACACGACTTCATCATTCTTTCCTCAACGTTCAAACACAGACACCGTTTTAGGGCCTCTGTTATGCTCTCTTCATTCCCCCATACAATTCTTCGTGGACTATAATTACCCATCAACCCATATTTTTCGTCGATTTTGAATTATCTATTTGGGGTAGTAACAATTATCTATATAGTCGTATCAATTATCTATAGTTATCATTTATAATATCGATAGGTCGTTGTCGGTCACTGCTTATCGCCCCCCATATTTCCCTTAATCCTTTTACGCGGTTCCGCTTATTCATTTAATCCTTCATCTCTATTTTCCCCTTACCCGGTTCTACTCTGGAACCAAAAATCAGATTTGTTTATCTGGTTTAAACCCAAAAATCTGTAGAACTCTGTCTACTCACCTGGGATCCCTTGCTAATTAATTAATTACTTTCCTCTTTTACTCATCATTTATCCTCACTTATTCTTTGTTTCTATTATCTTCTAATTCATTTTCTTTTCCGTTTCTCCTTCTTTACTAAACGAATTTTACTATCGTCCTTTACGAGCTCGTTTAATCCTCTCTAAATTCAAATTTTCGTATCTAAATTCTACTTGTTTCTAGCTAGCTTCAATATTCCATTCCACTGTTGACTTAACTATTATATCATGGTATCTTAAATGCTATCTCTCGTTTCTCTAGGCCTTTACGACTGGCTGGCACTTTTCAACAGCTCAATCTTCTTCTCTTGACCGGTTGGACTATTCAACAACTCGATCTTACGACTGGCTGGCACTATTCAACAGCTCAATCTTCTTCTCTTGACCGGTTGGACTATTCAACAACTCGATCTTACGACTGGCTGGCACTATTCAACAGCTCACTCTTCTTCTCTTGACCGGTTGGACTATTCAACAACTCGATCTTACGACTGGCTGGCACTATTCAACAGCTCAATCTTCTTCTCTTGACCGGTTGGACTATTCAACAACTCGATCTTAACATCTCCGAACTGGCTGGACTTTTCACAGCTCAGTTTTCATTTTCCTTGACCGGCTGGACTATTCAACAGCTCGGCTTTAATATTCCCCACTCTGCATACTCCTATTTTTCTTTTCCCTCTTACTCTAGATTACCATTTTCTCTGTCTACTTTTAATTTGTCGACCTAATTTTTACCGCTTGGGAGCGTTTCTCCTTTCCCCCCTTGCTCAAAACGCACGACGATCGCGATGATCCATTTCTACATTGGCATGGTGATCAGTCATGTCGTAGAAACTTCTCATCATCTGCGATGGTACCCCGCCCTACGCTTCTTACTTGGGTTGATCGGTTATCCCCTCCCAATTGGTCTTCCTCATGTTATAACGTACCGCCCGAAGGTGGCTCGGTTTGTACCCTTACAGCCTATATTGGGACTAATTCCACATTAGTTTAGTTCCTTTTTCGTTTGATTCACAAAAAAATTAAAAGAAAAAAAACCATGAATACTCAGTTCATAACAAGAATTTATTTGTCATAAAAATAAAATTAAGACTTTAATAATATTTCACACAACAATTACATTTACTCTCATTCAATCGTCAGTATCAATTCGGCATTCATAGATGTCATTATTATCTTTAACAATTTCATTCACCATAATAAACCATATGAGTCTCTTTTATCTCATGCTTACATATCGTGCATCGCTTTAACTCGTTAACACATTCTTCGCAGTGACTGAGGTGTCCACAGGGCAAGAACAGTACGCGAATAGGACGAAGTTTGCAGGACAGACAGGTTCGTAGTTTAGTGAGTTTTTCTTGTATCTTTCGCTCGATTGTATCTGATATTGTGTTTAACGGATCTTTTATACGTTGATAATCAAGATTTAATGTTGGGTGGTTCAATCTCTCTTGATACCACTGATACACAGTTTCGGGGTTTATTTTCCCATCTGGGCGACTTAGGCCCGTGGCTAATATCATGTGATTCGGTACGACTGGTGTTTGTCCGATTGCTTGTAGTAATATCATGTTGATTCTTTCTCTTTTTTGCGTCAGTGTTGTTAAGGGGTCGTTTTCTATATCGATAAACTTGAGCAATTGTTGAATTTGGTTTGCGAATTCTGTCATAACTATTGGAAAAGTAATGTGTTAATAATATGTAGTTAATTAATAGTTAATTTGTTGATTGGTTTCCTTAATCATTTTTAATTATTTAATTTGACTACTTCATCTGCTTTATTTATTTATATACCTTTCATTTTCCTATTATCGATTTTCTCTACTTGGTTCCTAATATAATTTAATAATCAATAGTCGATTTGCACGTTTCCGTCAACACCAAAATTTAGTTGCAACCAGTGAAGCCCCCAGCCCTCGATTTTATGACTATGTGGGTTTGGTAGTTTATTTTTTATTGTTGTAGTAATTTTACGAGATGATTTAATTAATATGCAATAACATTTCTAGTTAAATTTTCTTTTGTTATTTTCTTAAATTGGTCAAACAATGGTTGGTCAAGAACAGATAATCGATGTAATAAATCTCTTTAATTTTGTATGAAAATCTCGGTGAATTTTGCATTCGTTAATGGGAATTTCGATCGACTAATCCCGACGAATTCACGCTATTCGACAATATTCCATAATACATCCCGGTCAAGCTTACACTAGTCAATGGAATTTTTTAATCTAAATCCCGGCTGAGCCCCCAAAAATTATGTTGGGGCACTACTCGGTTGACCACCCTTAGTTTAACCTGCTAACCTAGGGGATGAACGTCCATTACAATCGCGTCTGTCATTGCTGCGTCACCCCGAGCAGGGCCCGTGCATAATCTATCCTCCAACATAGCACCCGTGAATCGCTTCACGTTGGAACTGTGCTATGTTGGCGAGACGCCAGTAGGCAGGTGAGCCATCTCCTTCGGACTACTCCCTACTGAGGCCTCGACTTACTAACCCGGACTGCCGATAGAAGGACTTACGTCTTTTATCCCGTCACCATACTCTTGATTTGCAAATGGAATCCTACTCCTCGACCCTCAAAACATTTACTGCCGTTTACCACTCAATGTAACTCCCTCATGAATGAAAAAGAAAAGAAAAACACGAATACGGACAAAATTGTTTATTTTTAACATCGCAATACAGGAGCGTCATAATTTATACATCAGAATTAGAATAAGAGAAACACAAGGACAGGAAACGATATTAGTCGATTCTAGACTCTCCGACGGATGAGGTCATCTCACGAGAACATTCTCATTTTTCCCACTCGGAGTCGGCGAGTAACTCGTCCAAATCGAAGAATTCGGAGGCGTTTTCCTCCCATGTCACCCCAGCGGCAGATATGATCCGCCCGGGTGTTCCCGTGGTTAGGTCAATTACAGCAGGGACATTATTGACGTTACTCCCGGGGTCCGGCAGTTGCTGGGAATGTTTTGCGGCTATCCGCTCACGCTGTTTCCTTTTGCGCTCGGCCCTCGATAGTTGCCGACGCTTGGGCTTGTTGGTCGATGAATTGTTTGGGGCTGCCGCCGATGTAGAGGCGACGTCAGGCAGTACCCGACTATTTCCAACAAGAACCTCCTCTAGTCGTTCTGGCGAGAGTTGGGTTTCTACGCACGGCCGGCAAAGTTTTTTCGAAGGGGGCGACGACTTGGCAGTCGTGTCATGATGGGCCGGAAATAGATTGTCGGCCTCCCCGATGGGAATTTTCACTATCTTTCTCGTTGCCGTGGCCTGGATATACACCTTATGCAGCGCCTCGGACTGCTCCTTGATCAAACTTCTTTGGGCACGACTCTCGGAGATTAGAGCGTCCCGGCAATGTTCGCTTCGATGCAGCTTCTTCTGGACCTCTTTCATTTGCGCGGGACTAAACCATGTCCCCTCCAACTCGTCTATCTTCTTTTTGTATTTTCCAATTTGAGCCTGTAGATCTTTTATGAGGAAATTCTTGTCTGCACAAGAAAAACAAGGTTTGAGGACGCTTTTGGAATTTGCAGCCATTTGGGATAACTATAAGGAGAAGAGACACATAAAATTAATCGAAGGCAGTTTAGAGACATCATCGTTTATATGAGAATAGATCGGTCGCGCGAGGTTCTACTAAAGAGAAATAAGTATTACCATGGGTAATGGGAATTACAGGTTGATGAAAACCCTGATGTGATTAACCGACTCGAAGAACCCTGATTAGTATTGCAAGGGAATTAAATGAAGATTAATGATTTATCCAAGTAATTAATATTTATGTATAAATCTCATACCTAAACGGGTCGATTTAATTCTAAATTTATTATTTTATATGAATAGCAATCCTAAACATCAACCGTAATCTATTAATTTCTCTATAATTGTGTATTCATGACTAGTAAAATTTTTGTCTAGTAATCTGTGTTTATCTAGTTGTAAATAATTACGAGTGGTTAACACCAAACCAAAAAAATGAAAAACGAGTTTAGTTAAGTGTATCTAAATTGACCGTCTGTCGTTTGTATGCTCGTTCCGATGGGTGCGAAAATCGGTGACTATCAACAGCATGTTTTAGGTAGGGTATGTCTCAGCTGACCTACCAGGTGAAAATCTCAGTGATTACTTATCTGTGAAAATTCTATGTTGTGAGTAGCCGTTGTGGGGATCTTATCGCGCATGGTGTATAACAACTTTCTCTCACCTACTCCTATCTGGCCACAATCTCTGGCTGATGCTTTTATCTGGATTTTCTCAATGTCCGTGCATGCGTGCATGTGCGCTCTTTCCATGTGGTGTATTACCTCACCGATGAATCATGCATCTATCTCAACCTTACCTACGATTTCTCATGAAGAATTTGAAAGCAAAACCGGATTCCCGTAGCATCGATGTTGGATATAATTTTCTGGTCTCTAGAATGATTTATCCACCTACTCGTGACCTCCATCGCTCATCAACATACCCTATCTGTACCTGTTGGTTTGGAAGGTTATTTTCTACGTCAATGCTGGGTTTTCGTCTCGACGGAATGTGGCTATTTATTATTTTAATGAGTAAGCAACATTGTAACAAATTATTTTGATAATACATTATTACTGACTTGAATTGTTTGTCTTTAATTTTAATATTTATTTAAACCTCGTTAAATATGCGTTTTCAGGCTATTTCCTCTTTTAGAGAATATGTAGATGATAGAAATAGAGACTACGCGTAACCGTGAGCCGTCAACTTCAGGAAAATTTTCTCGTGAATTTGTAAACTATGACGAGTGTATCTCATATAACATTATGAAGGTTGAATGGAATCGAACGGAAAATTTGCCTAGATTCTTTTATCCGATAACGAGAATTTCGAATTTGGCCAGCCGATGTTATAAGATGATAGTGTGACACCCTCAATCACTGCGCGAACCTTCGGAAACTCTTCTATTTCTTTTCTATATATCTATTGTTTTCGATCACTGTCTGGCTATCTACTTCTAGCATAATTTTTCTGACAAAATTTAGTCGCACCTTCAGCAATTGGACCCGTGAAGAAGCCTTCACATTCCGGCCCAATCTAGCTGCGTGATTGAAAAACTCCCGGTCCACCGATGGAGCTCCCGAAGGCACCTCACATCATGACCTGGAGTAGTTCAACACCACGTTCCTCGCAAATTTCAATTTCAATAATATAAATCAACAAATAATAAAAACAAAACCTTAGATTTATGATAAAACGTTTATTTCTAAATAACCAATTCATTAAATTACGTAACGCATTCTAATCAAACGAAAAAGGACTCATAAAAATTGTTTAAATTAAGATTAGGTCCAATTCATAAAAATTATTTAATAATTGCATACTAAACATGAATAATAAAATCCTCCTTACCGAAGTTAAAATAAAACTGAATCGAAGAGTACTGAGTGAATAGATTATTAATAGAATAGTCTGTAGAAATGTTTGCAGTTCCTGGATTCTTGGAATCGTCCTTGTGATGCTGTCGTAAATCTGTGGCTGTTGCTGTAAAGGTCTAATGTAGTGGTTGAATGAACATTTGATAATTACAAATATGCTTACCTAATGTAGTGGTTGAATGAACATTAGTTGTTATGATTTTAGTGTCTACTTATATAGTAGTTTTCAATTTACGCGGACCAATCAGAATTGATTGCCGCTTAATTTATTACTTTAATTTATTTTTCTTGTTTTTGCGTTATTTCTTCCTATTTTCTCTATTTTAATTGTATTTTTATTTATTTTTCTTTAATTTCCTTATTATTTGCTACATTTTACTTCATTTTTCGTCATTCTATTGTTTTATTTCACTTTTTCGTGTTTTAATATTTTTTGTTTTAATTCTTATTTTCTCATTATTGTTATTCTTATTTCTTTTCTACTTTGTGCGTAAGTTTGTTTATTTTATTTTTATTTTTGAATTTTTGTTTCGTCATGCTCAACCTAATCTCTCAGATACCCCTCGACTCAGCCCAACAGTAATAATAAATTTGAATAACTTATATTACTGAAATTTAAACAAAATAATAAAAAGACATAAATTTAATTTTAATTAATTTAAAATTTTAAAATGCTTCATAAAAAATCTTCTTACCAAATTTTTCAAAAAACACGAATAGAAAACTATACTAAAATATACAAACGACCGCAATATTGTACAAACAAAAATACTAACTAATCAAAATTCACTAAATTTCACTAAATTTATTTTCATTGCTTCTCTCTCGTTGTTATAACAAAGCGCCGCCTACTACAAAATAATTTTAAAAAGCAGTAAAATGTGAAAAACAATGTTTCGTTAATTTTTAACATTTATGAAAATACAATTGCAACAAAAAATTTTTTTTAAAAATTCAGTTGAAAAAATTTCAAAATAAAAAAATCGAATTCAATTTTCAAATTCAATTATCAAAAATTCAATTATCAATGAGCCGCAGTTTACTCAACGAAGAGCCGCATGCGGCTCTAAGAGCCGCATTTGCCCACCGTTGTTATATATACTAAAGTGCAATAATTAAGAGCCTGTTAAAGGAAAGGTTATACTTATTTAATTCTTCAGTGTAATAATAAATTGTAACCGATTCGTGGCAACTAAAATATAGGGATCACTAAACATTTTTAATAAGTATAATTTTACAGTTAGATTTATACACTGATAATAATAATACTATTTAGATTAATTTAAATCAAATTATTTAAAAACTGTTTGTTGTTTATCACATCCCCGCAAAATTCTTTATTCTGATCCTTAATGGTAAATTACCGGCTTTTGTTTTATTGGATATCTTGTCTCAATATTTCATCTTTTCTTCTGACGTCAAACTATCCTTTTCCTTCTCAATATCATTTTATCTACTCTGAATTATTTCTATTTTATTATAATTTCTCTGAATTCTTCCATTTGTTCTACTCAGAAGATTCATTGTCCAATTTCATATGCTCCAATATATGTTGTCTCCAAACAATTCCTCTGTGTAACTTCAACAATAGCCCATTCTTCCACTTTTATGACCCGTCTATTTCTATTGTAAATCTTTTCAATGCACATTTTTGCTTTATCTAACCTTATTTTGACTTCAATTACAAATCCGCATTTTACTCTTTCGTGTTGTTTCCAGCGTAACCAAGAATATAAGGATTTCTTTACTACTCGATACACGTTTCATTATCAACGTTGGAACTGCATCGAATGGATGAATGCTGGTGAAAGTGAGCGTACTTTTGTACACTATAATCGGCAAGCACTCAAGCAGGTTCGCAGACTGCTACTAGAAAGCGTGTTTCTGGCTTAACTGAGGTTCCCTTATTCTGCGCTCCAATGACACAATACCTTAGAAGGTTTCGTTAAAATTATATTTATATTGTAGATATTTATAATGGACAAAATACAGTAGATCATTTTTACCGATACTTAAATTTTCGGGACATCTTTAAATAAAAATTGATATGTAAGGACAGTTGACCTGAAGAATAATGCTAATAACTCGATTAATTTATCTTTATTATTACCCCTTAACTATATAATTGATATAACACCCCACCTTACCCTACGGATTAACTATATAGCTTAAACGACCCAGTTTTTCGATTCCCAAAGCGTTACAACTTAGTTTATTTACTATTCGTTATTTATCACTATTTATACATTATTATTAACAATCGACATATTAAAATTTATTTGATAAAACGGAAGGAAAGAATAATTCTTAGTGTTAATAACACGATTAATCTCTCTTTATTATTACCCCTTAATTATATAATCGACCATAATCAAGGGAACCACGATCTTAATACTACACCTACGACACCCATATAAATCCAACCCGGTCACCCTCAGAAGTAGACCCAACTAGATCAGAAAAAGGCAACGGAACTTTTCCCAGGTCAACCACCTGAATTAGGATATATACTCTCGTGTGTCCATTGACGAGAAATAATCAGTAGCCCTCACTGCATAATACCTTATCGAAATAGTTACTTAGTCAAATTTGAACGAAAGTGCTAGCAAAAAACTAAGCAGCAATATTTTCAGAATGTTATGCAATAAAAATTAAATATCGAATTAAATTCAATAAAAAGAAATTTAACAAAATCATAGACTTTATTTCAAAATCATATCAGTAACCAAAAAGTCTTATCGATGATGTGAATATGTGAATGACAAATGGGGTCCTCTCTAAATTCCCTCGGGTCCAATTTGTTACCTAAGTTCCCACTGCACGTACAAGCATGGAGCAAAAATTGTGGCGAACAAAAATTTCAAACTAGACGTCTCAAAATTGGATAAATTGGCATATTATAGACTACCATGATACCATGTAAGCAACAAACGCTTCGAAATACTATCCAAACAAACTTCACACTTGGACTGGAGTTTTTAGAGATTAAATTTCTAAAATTAAACGAATTAGAAAGTTCAAAAATTAATTACCCGTCCAATTAAGATGACGATGAAGCTACTTACAAACCCTACGATTAGGAATTGCTAGGAACCGAATATAACTAGAGGCACGTAGCAATATCCCTCCCCGTAGTGGATCCTAGCTAGGGTTTCTGAAAAACAGTGGTTTTCAAAAACAGCTGTTTAACTGTTTCTGATTTTTAAAAAACAGCTGTTTTACTGTTTTTAATTGTTTTTACTGTAAATAATGTAAGGAAAAAAATTTTTTAATATGAAATTAAAGCCTTTTAATTATTTATTTGATTTATTATAATAATATTTCAAAAAGACCAATGCTTGGAGTGATTTATCTGATAGACGAGATCGAATTTTTGTGCAAAAACTTGAGGTGACCGAAAAAACGCGTTCTACGTCCGTGGAAGTGGGTTTGATGGTCAAAATGGCATTAAAGAGTTTTTGTAGGTTTTCAGTTCGCTGTCCAGTGTTCTTGAAAAGTGTAAATTCCGACTTCAGCCACCTGACAGCATCATTAGCTGGCGTGACTGTAGTTTCACTTTTTTGAAGCAAAGCATTTAGTTCCTCCTGCATTGATAAATTTACAGATATTTCTTCATGAGGTAATTGATCGCCAGTATCTTCGTCAGCAACTAATTAAAATCGTTGATTTATTACCGAAAATAATTAAATCAGTAAAAATATTTATTTCAGTAAAAGTTGCAATGCTTATTTTATAATGTGAAAATAAACACAAACCAGTGCTGTTCATTTATATATAAGTGGTGCTATGTCTAGACGTCTAGACAATGCATTGACTGTTGACCTTGAATGGAAAGCGGTCGCGTTGTGTGGCATGTTAAGCAAAGGCTGTCCATTGATTTGCCTAGCATATGACGCGAGATAAATGATGCGTAAATGACGGGTTAAGACGATTAAATGACGCGAGACAGGTCAATTCAGAAAAAATTGAGAAAAGAACGCTGAATGACGTGTTTTCTGGTTCTTAATGACGGGAAAACCCGTCATTTTTTTAACAGTGAACTTTAAGTTTTACTGAAAAACAGTTAAAAACAGTTATGAAAAAACAGCTGTTTGCTGTTTTTGATTTTTTGACGAAAAATCAACTGTTTTACTGTTACTGTTAAACAGTATCCAGAAACCCTAATCCTAGCAGTATAGTTTATCCGAATTTAAAAGAAAATTTGTTACAAAATAATGTTTAAATATTAAATCAACAAGTTAAATTTTTTGACTAAATTAAACAACAGTCGTTCGAAAATGGAAACTTAAGATTAAACTTTTTGTAGTTTTTTTTTACCAATTTTTAATTTATCAACTCTTGACTTATTAAACCTGAAGTTAATAGTGCTTAGATTATATATATATATGAACTTAGTTAATTTAGCGATTTTGAATGGTCAAATTTTTAAATTTCTAATTCTCGAATGAATCCCCTTGAGTTCAGTTGAAAAGTAAAAATCGGGTAACTTTTTCGTAACATAAACACATCTTAACCACAAGAACATTGTCTGTTGGCTTGATGCGTATTACACTTGAGGTTGGAATGTAAAATTTATGTTTAAACGTCCTTGGTTAATATGAACCCAAATGGGTGAACGAAGGTCCGTTATGAAATACTTTAATATTTCTCTTATCATCGCAGGCATGCCTAATACGAGACGAATAACTGAACAAGCTAGTCCCTTGTCATCTGAATCAAAACTCGGAACAACCCAAGAGGAGGTCAAAGACACCACCATTCTGGACCGAAATGAAGAACTCATCCGGCTAAGGTCCTGGTGGATATGGTATCGCATCCACAATTGAACCTATCAGAATGTGATCCCAGTAACTCCTTAGGTGGAGCCATTTATTAATTATACCTTGCTGGCCTTGACAGAGGCCTTCAATAGCATCAAAACAGCCTTGAATCGGCTACAGAGGCTGGAAAATGAAACCCTGGTCGGAAACCTAGAAGATGTGGATGGGTATGCCAGGTTACAATGTTACCCGGAGCGAACTGCTGCTATTCGACGTGGTGTGGAGCGTTCAAGGAGCCGACAACAGACCAGGCGGATAGCCGAGCCGGAGGTCCCCCGGAAACGAGGAAGTCCCCGAAAGAGCCGCCCTGAGTAAAACGTTCGAGTAGATTGGACAATGCCGTCATTTAACGGATTTGTTGTGTATTGTGTGATCTCGACAACGAATTTGATCTGACTACAAATTATGTGTTCTTTACTTGTACTCCAAATTTTCTTTTGACTTATATGATAATTTAGTCTTAATGAGTTTTAACTATTTCAACAATTAAATATCGGGAATTGTAGCGGGTAGTGCAGGCCTAAACCGGTAATTGGTAGTGCATTAATGTAGGGCCGCGGTTTGAGGGTCGCGTACAGCATAGTGAATTTGTAAAAGAGCATGGCCTTAAATTATATCTTTGATTGAGTGATAAAACTTTTGGAGAATATGCGTCAGGTCCGTGAACGGGCGCAGCAACAGGTGGAAGTATTTCGGGCTAAGCCGATGTGAATCAAGGAGCACTGCCGGAAATTTGAGAGCACATGGTTTCCGCCGGCGGAGATGCAAAAGCGCCTGAAGCTGATTTCGCAGCTTCAGATCGCTCAAGATCAAGTAGAATTGCGAGCTCTCCGCCTGAGAGTGAGAGAATTCGAGACTCAGGTACATCAGCATACAATCGATCGTGATGTGATCACAAAAATCCAGTCTTTGTCGGAATTGCTCGACAAGCCCAATGTACTCATATCTCCTACTCCACCTCGGAAGAAGGTATGGCCGGGTAAAGCAGCCTGAGCTAGGTTAAGTCAAGCCAATTTAGCCCAAGGATCATTCAACCTAACACCTCCAACAACGACCCCAGGAGAGTCAACTAGTGCACCATGAACTTTTCATGATAGTGTATATGTTTTAAATAAAATTAGTATTTATTATTATGTTAAACCGTATATCTGCACGTATTCTGATTATTCGGCAACACAATTTGAAACTGAAGGGACCGAGAAAAATCGGACCCAGGCCTTCTATCGGCAGTCCGTGGAACCAGGTGAGTGCTAGACAATTACAGTATGCTAAGCATGTTCACTTTTTGCTAGTACTCAAACCCTTGGTACAGTTCCAACGTTGATTACTCAATGGGTATCAAGCGGTTAGCTGTCAATTATATTCTGGGTTACGCTGGAAACAGCACGAAAAAGTAAAATAGTTGATCATAAGTAACCCACCACAAATATTTTATTAAAAAAAAAATCCGTAAAAATGTAAATTAAGATAGGACTCTAAGGAAATTAAAAGAACTAAATAAAAATATATAAAATAGACTAACAAAGAAAAGTTGAAATGAAGCAGACAAAGAAATAGACCATCAGTAGCAACATTTCAGAAGAAAAACTAGGGGAAAAATAGGAAAATAAAAATCCATAAGTAACAGAAAATGCCCGGAAAGAGTTATTGATAGAGAAAACGACGGAGATCGAGCAACAAAAAGATTGGACGATTTAACCCAAGGGGCAAAGAAAAAGGGTACAAACAAACTCTAAAAATTTATATTTTGGGTGACCTCTTTAACAAAAGGTAGGTCCGAATCAACAGCACCTACCTAAACTCAATCTACTATGGTTGATAAAGATAATGTTTCATTTCATTGTCTCAGTGTCAATAAATTTTTGAAAATTATAGTTTTATGTTTCATTTGATTCAAATTAAAGTATTTAGGTATAGAATGGATTGTGATGGCAAGGGACCTGATCTTCATTTTAATTTCATTTTTTCTTCTAAATTAATAAATTGTTCAGCGATATGAAGAGGAAGTTGGACAGAGTTATTTGCAATGAGAGGTATCTGAAACTGCCCGGATGAGCAACATGCATTTTTTTATGATGAAATGATCGGATGACAAGCTCCAGAGTTTTGGGATTGAATTCTTTGTTTTTATTTTTGTTATTCTTTTAATTTTAAATTTAAATGAAATCATTTCATTAATTGATTTTTTTAAATAATAGTCATTGACAACGATTGGAATATTCTATTGCAAACACTACATATGATGAAAAAAGCCAATACCCGGAAGTTTATCTACTCCTGGTGGTCTGATGGAAAAGAGAACGACTGAGGCTGGAAGGCAAAATTCGATTTATCCGTTTCCCGACTTAACATAACATGCATTTTGGAAAACACAAAACGACATAAGCAATTGAGAAAAGCGGATGGTCATCATCCACAAAAAAACTGAATCGAGAAAGTAACAGACAGCAATTATGAAAATTTAAATGCAGACGAAATCATAAATAATGGTTGTAAAATGTATGATATTAATACTGTTATTTTTCAAGTTCTTTAAAGATTTTAGGAATCCAAGGGATTTTCAGAATCTCTAGAAATATGATAGGTTTTCAGATGCGTCAACCCATTTATTAATTTGATAATCTTGACATAACTATTTTTACAATGATGATCATTTAAATTTTCTTGCTAAGTTATTAGGTTTTAGTGTGATTGGGGAAGCAGGAGTCAACAGCATTTGGGATGAAAACTGATGAGTAGGGCAACCCAAATGCCAAGATTGAAGAGAAATTTTAATTGATTTAATTGTCGATTAACAGCATCTGAATATAAGTTTCACATAATTCTGAAGTAAATTTAATTTTTATAAATACTGGTTCTAATTTTTAAAATTTTTTTCTAGTTTAATTCCATGACAAAAACATTTTTAATCGCTCGAATGCAATTCAGCGATCTATGTTCGCATGTACCCGAATGAGTTCACCATCGACCCAGAGGATCGCATATTTTGCAATCTGTTTTCAACAATAGTAAATTGTTCCAAGAAATATAATGTCAAGTTTATCGCAAGAGATCATCACATCAAAATGGATTGAAAATTCTAAATATTGGTGAACAAACGTTTTTAACTACCGGTGAAATTGGCGAAAGAATCATCAGATCCTTCGGAGAATGTGATATTTCACTATCGAAGCTACGAAGAAAAGCTATGAAAAATATATTTAAGATTCTTATTGTCCAAATCCCGTCAGGCTAGAAGAGTACTTTAATAAAATGGGATGTGAAGAAATAACCAAGCTGATAAATTACTTGTCAAGTTCGAGTATATTCTTAATAGTGAATGAATCAGAGATCAAAAAATAAAAAATTTTAAATATTCTTTCTAAATTTCCGAACCTTCAGTAATCAAGATTTGGGAGGTGAAAGTTTAAGAAACTAATCCATCTGCACATGCGCGTCCGCAGGAATTTTTTTCCAGGGGGGCAAAAACATTTCTTTTACCAAGTAGAGTTGAAAAAAATGCATTTGTACAATAAATATTTGGGGCATTATACAAAACATGGCTTTTTTTCGTTTATTTACCAAATAGAACACTTTTTAAAACCAGAACGTCAGTTAATATTGAAAGTTTTTATACAAATAAGATGATTTGAAATTATTGCCTATATAATTAATAACATTAAAAAATACCAGAAACCTTAAATTATTAATTTTGTCTTAGGTTTTTCCAACATTGTTTGAGGGCATCTATTAAAATAGAATGGTTTGGAATCCAGGGGGCAAAAATATAAGTCTCTATAATGCACGTAGACGGACAATTTATATAAGACATTTTCAGTGTTGCCGGTTTTAATTTAATGTAAAATTTGCATCGAAAATAAATATGGATTTTTATCAATTTTGAATTTCATCCAGTCATCAAATAAAAACAGAATAAAACAGTTTAATGCGCTTGTAAAATTAAATACATTTTATAGAAAATATTTCAACATAAAATTCGTACACTAACATTTAATAAAAAACCAATGAATAATATGCTATGAATGAATGCTATGTAGAAATAATGCTGCATTTATTTCAATGAAGATATGAGGAATCTATTTTATTTACTTCTTTTATTAGCTACTATAAACAATTTGCACAAAAGATCATGTTTTTAATGCTTTTCTTCTTTCTTTTCAGATTCACTGGAATCAGTTGATGAGCTTGACCCTGATTTCGATTCTCTCTCAGATGCCATCTAGAAAACATTATTTTTATAATAGGCTGAATAAATTATTACTTTTTTATAAGCCATCTCAAATAATTTTAGTGATGACTGTTGAAGTTCATTTGTTGCTTTTTTGATTGATTCTGCAGTTTCATTTTCTTTATTTGCTAATCTATCTCTAACTGTCTGTATCAACTGCTTCAACTTTTCACATTCTTCTGCGGGTAACTGACTCTTAAATTCATCTATTTTACTTTCTGTGTCATATACAATGGATTCAGCTTGATTTACAACCTCGACCATATCTCGTTTCTTTTTATCATTTTCAGCATTTTCTTCTGCTTTTCTAATCATATTTTCAATTTCATCTTTACTTAATCCCCCACTAGACTGAATTACAATCTGTTGCTCTTTTCCAGTACCTTTATCTCTAGCAGAAACATTCACTATACCGTTGGCATCTATATCAAATGTAACTTCAATTTGTGGAATACCACGTGGAGCTGGGGGAATGCCAATTAAAGAAAATTGACCTAATATTTTGTTATCGGAAGCCATTTCTCTTTCACCTTGATGAACTTTTATTTCAACTTGAGTTTGACCATCTGCTGCAGTAGAAAAAACTTGAGATTTTTTTGTGGGAATAGTAGTATTTCGATTAATTAATTTAGTGAAAACACCTCCTAAAGTTTCAATACCCAACGAAAGAGGAGTAACATCAAGTAATAATACATCAGTGACATCTCCAGCAAGAACTCCTCCTTGAATTGCCGCACCCATAGCAACGGCTTCATCGGGATTTACACTTTTACTTGGAACCCTACCAAAAAGTTTTTGAACAGTTTCCTGGACTTTAGGCATTCTTGTCATACCACCCACCAACAATACTTCTTTGATATCTGATGTCCTAACTTCAGCATCTTTAATAGCCTTTTCACATGGCTCCATCGTTCTCTTAATTAAATGTTCAACTAACTGTTCCAACTTTGATCTCGTAAGTTTTAAACTTAAATGCTTGGGTCCTGTATTGTCCATTGTCAAATACGGAAGATTAATATCTGTCTGAATAGCTGATGAAAGCTCTATTTTAGCCTTTTCAGCAGCTTCTCTAACTCTTTGTAAAGCCATTGGATCTTTATTGACGTCAACACCTTGTTCGCGTTTAAATTCATTGACAATATATTGTAATAACACGTTATCAAAATCTTCACCTCCCAAGAAAGTGTCACCACTGGTAGATTTAACTTCAAATACACCTTTCTGAATCTCTAAAACTGATATATCAAAAGTACCACCACCCAAATCAAAAACGGCAATAATTTTATCATCAGTTTTATCTAAACCATATGCCAATGCAGCCGCTGTAGGTTCATTAATAACTCTCAGTACATTTAATCCCGCAATTTGTCCCGCATCTTTGGTAGCTTGTCTCTGAGAATCATTAAAATAAGCAGGAACTGTAACTACTGCATTTTTCACAGTGGTGCCCAAGTAGCTTTCTGCGGTTTCTTTCATTTTTATTAAAACAAATGCTCCGATCTGGCTAGGAGAATACATTTTATTTTGAGCTTCTACCCAAGCATCCCCATTTGATGCTCTAACAATTTTATACGAAACATTCTTCATGTCCTTTTGAACTTCTGGTTCATCATAGCGTCTTCCAATCAATCTTTTTGTAGCATGTAATGTATTCGCTGAATTTATTACAGCTTGGCGTTTTGCTGGGGTTCCAACTAAACGCTCACCATCACTGGTAAAAGCAACAACTGATGGAGTAGTTCTTGCACCTTCTGCATTTTCTAATACTTTTGGAGTCTTGCCATCCATAACTGAAACGCATGAATTAGTAGTTCCCAAATCGATACCTATAACATGTCCTTTGACTTTATCGCCGAATAAACGAATATTCTTAATAAAATATTATTATTATAAAATAATGCTAATCATTACTTTTGTATAAGTAGACAATCCATTTTGTCCAAAAAGTTTCATCATTTTCAACATGATTCTAGAAATGTGAAATATTGTGGGTTTAAACAAACGAGAACAATAATTATTATATGAAACTGAAATATATATGAAATAATTTTATATAACAAAAATGAGATAAAAATTATTTCATTTAATTATTAGGTAATTTTTAATGAAATACATAAAAATTTTATTCAATATTTAAATTTTAGAAGAAAAATAAATTAACGAGTATTAATTCAAAGTAAATCATAGAATCATAATTCACATAATTTCTAGAATTATGAAATTAAAATGTTCATACTTTCATACTTAAATAAAAATTATAATATATTTTGATGTCAGTTTTCATGTGACTACCGAGTCCAAAAAATCTTGAATTAAAATTTTAAGGTTATGAGTTTTTGACTGTAATTGTATCCACTTAACTACTACCGCGTTTCAATCTGGGAATCGCTACAGTGGCTTGAATCATGGCAGATATGACTTCAAATCCAAACTCAAAACAACTAAATCAAACCTGCAACTATTGACATTGGTGCTGTCTAGCTTGGGTTGAACCTGTAAACAAAATTCAAAACTACTAACTCAGGATTTCCCCAAATACAAGGTGTCGATAGAAGACATGATGGGATCGTTCACTTGGAATACCTCATTTAATCATCCAAATTTCTTACCGCGTGTATCATTACTTATCTTTAGTCATTCAGTAAACGGTATACTCTTCAAATGAGACAAATTAAATACCTTTATATATCTTTTATAAAGTTTTATATAAAAATTAAATTTTTAGAATTTCAAATTATACCCAAAAAAAGTTTTTTTTCAAAGTTGATCAGTCCAGATCATTGATTCCTAAAATATCTAGTAAGCAAAAATATTCAATGTAAAATGTAATACTAGTAAAAGGCCAAACTAGTAAACGCTTTGATGTTTTAGACTGGGACAAGATACGCGTCTCCTAAAAGAATTTAATTCAAATACAGAAACCATACATTAATTAAGCAAAAAATAAAAGGAAAATGTAACAAATAAATAGGGAAAACAAGAGACTAAATTAAAATAATAACAAATTCATTATGTGAGAATGAATAAAAACGGAACAAAGTTAACTAATTTTTAATAGAAAAAATAAAACAAAAGAGAATAATAGAATAATAATAGGATAATAAAAATTAACAACAATATATTCGAAAGATTTAAAATGATTGTTGAGTGTTACCATAGACTAAAGGGATATTATGGTCAAAATTGTGCTGGGAAATAACAAACAATGATAGTCAAAAATAGAGTAAAAATTACAACACGAAATGAAGACCTATTAAATCAATCAAAATATAATTATAATTTCCAATTTCCATTGCAGCTAAACCTTTTGAAAATACTTGTGCACTTTTAAATGTTAGTTTTGCCAACATTCTATTATATCTTGCAATATCCTTTTTACTACTTGTTAATAATTCAATCTTTGTATACTTGTCAATATTTTCCATGGTTTTTCTAAATACAGAATTATTTAATAATTTATACATGGTATCTCCAAATGCATCTTTTGCTTTTTTACATATATTTCTCATTTTGATGTTGCCTTCAATGTATTTTTTCATGAATGGTGCTTGTTTAAATTTTATAACATTCTATAATGAATGAGATAATTTGTTTTATCTATTTGATCACATAATAATTTCATACTAGTATGTTCATTTTTCTTTTTTTGCCATGGGGATAATTCATCTTTTCCTATTTTTCTTTTTATAGGAACAAATGGGAAATGTTTTGTTTTGAATTTTATACTATCTGGATATTTTAAATCAACTTCTAGAAAATATCCAATATTTGAATCTTTGGGAGTATTTAATATTTTATCCATTAATCTATTTAATTCTGGGTTTGAGTTCGAACCTTGATTCCAAGTCAAACCTTGATCATCTTCAGGTATTTCAACCCATTCAAATGAAGAAATTGGTAAATATTGTGTCATTATCCCCGAATATAAAGCGGTTGCATCAATATATAAAATTTCACATGGATTATTTATACACTCGATTACCATTTAAAATTCTTCTCGAGTTTTTATTTCAACATATGATTCATCTACATCTTTGAATAAAGTTCTATAAACATGTTTATGATTGAGTGCAGTTATTCGTCTTTCTCCCATTCCAGAACTAATTCCACCTCGAATATTATTTTTTATTATGTTGAATATATTAATGTCTGATAATAATTCTATACTTTTATTTGATTCAGAAATCATATTATATAATAACATATCCCAAGATAATGATGGTAGAGTTATATAATTATAAGCTTTCAATGCAAAGGTTTCTATAAACTTTTCAAAACAATCTGTGAGAATATATACATCTAGACTTAGATATACATCTGTATAATCACCCATGGTTGACAATTAAATAATTGCCACATTTTTCTAGCTTGAGCATCTTCTTGTTCTGATGTATTTGATTGATTTAATACTGAATAAAATTTTTCATGAGGTGGTAATTCTATTTCTTGATATCTATCAAATGAATCAATGTAATCATATGGATATATTCCTTTTGCTAAACATGTTGGATATTCTTCAATTGGAATATTATATTTTTTCAAAACATGTTCTATTGTATTGGTGGGTTACTGGTGGTTGAATGTTTAAGTGCTGTTACCAGCGTAACCCAGAATACAACATTGTGTTCCTCTTGGTACCCGTTGAGCAATCAACGTTGGTACTGTACCAAGGGTTGAGTACTCGCAAAAAGTGAGCGCGTCAAGCACTGTAATTGTCGAGCACTCTTTGGGTTCACGGACGCCGATAGAAGGCACATGTCCGATTTGATTTGGTCCCTCATCGAGATTGTTTTTCCAAACGCCCTTCCGCCAACCATCTCGTTTCAGACAACCGCAAAGTTCAATCACACACCCACTAGATAACAAAGATCATTTATTTAATTACTACTATATGACAAAGTTTGTCTACGCACTCTCGAACATCTCTCAGGATTGTGGATTGGCTTCCGTTTCTTTCAATTTCGCCTGTTCGGCTAGCCAGGCCCTCTTCAACTTGTCCCGGGTATTCCGCCCTAACCGTTTGCGTTTCGGCTTGCTTGCCTGGGCTGGTGGGTAAATCCGGGCCAACTCCACGGAAAGTGGACGAATCTGCTCGCAAAGAGAGTCCTGGACAAATCTTTCGTTCAATTTACTCTCGAGCGAGCGCACTTGTAGCTTCAGCGCTCGGAGCTCGAGTTGATCTTGCTCCGCCTGGGTCTGGAGTTGGGAGATGCGCGTAGTTTGTTTTTTCATGTCGGCCGGACTGAACCACGTACTTTCGAGTTCCCGGCACTTGATCTTGAGTTTCTCGACCCGAGTCCGAAGTTCTTCGGCTTGATGTTGGGCCTGTTCACGGTCCCTTCGTAGGTTTTCGAGGAATTTGTACACTAAATGGAAACAATCATAAAGTTCCATCACTCGCTGTCATGTGCGTAAATGTGATTCGCTTGGGGGTGTAAAATTTATAGCTGAAGGATGAGGAAGGACCCCCCGATCCTGACGACACCTCATAAACTATAAGGCCCAAATACAAACACAGAGAAAAGTAATTTATCATATGAAGAATACGCATGATTAAATACAACATTAATAATTTTTAATAAAATACAAATTCTACAAAATTGTCACGTCAGCTACGAAAGAAGTCAACACAATCACCATAACATTATGTCCGATTGATCAATTAGTTCGTTCAATCCACCACTGCCGTCAGATTAAGCAGGGTTCTTCCGGGGCCTCCCTCGTTTTCTCGGAGGTGCCTCGGCCTCTTCTAATTCTTCCAGGGACACCCCTTCTCTTTCGGCTCTGATTTGTAGATCGATCTTCTTGAGCCGGTTCTGAGCGGCTTCCACATCCCAGGCCGCCTGATCTCGGGCCTCCTGCAGCCGGTTATTCTCCGGTTCCACCTTCACCCAGGCCGGGGCATCGGGCTCTGGGCCATTCCGGATAACCCGATTGGAGCAGTCTAAATCCCGCCCCTAGCTCCACCTGTGAATGTAGCACCATATATACCGGGTCCGGAGCCGTGTTATCATCTGCCGGTATTCTGCTTCGTCGGATCCACTTGATTGAGACATTCTATCAAATAAGCTCAAATTAAAGGCAGTAAGGTTCTCAATTCACTGGTAGATTCAAAAACTCATCCGTTACGGCCCCTCTTTTCAACTAAGTGGCCAGATGGTGAGTGGGTGACGCGTGGATCGTCCTAATGTAATTGCAGGGGAATACGATTTTGGAATCTTTTCAAAATTAGGCATACCAGAATTTAATTAGACAACAAATTGCTACTTCTACCTCAGCAAAAGGAAATTTTGGATATTAATCTGGTGGGTAGTCTATAAATTTTGTCCTAGGAAATCTCCATTACTACTAAATCGTTATCACCAATATTCTACCCAAAATTATACTCTCAAGAAACGTAACTCTATCCATTGGTATTAATCATCGAAAAATTCAGCCTCTAATTTCTATTTTATAATATTTTAATATTATCCTGTTTTATTTTTTATAATTTAAATTTAATCAAAATAATTTGTTTATCCGTATGAATTGTTGCCACCATTACGATGTGGTTTTTCAATTTTTTAAATTAGATTTTCTGTTAAATTTTTAATGTATTGATTAAATACTGAATCAACCAGTCCCGTCGGTGCTGGGTGAGCTGTTGGAACTTTGGTTTCCCACCTCATCCTCACTTAGACTGGGTTGTCATATTCAGTGGAATCGCCTTATTTAGGTACATTTTCAGATTGATTTGGCCCTTCTTTTTCGGATAATTTAACGATGCCAATATTATGATCTTTTAAATACTTATACCTTGCATGATTGGGTATATAATTCTGATTTTATGAGGTAAGTGAAACTATTTTATTAAAAACAAATTGTCTATGTTTATGGATTCAACGACTTAATGTAATCCTGATGATGACGGTTACTCAGGGCTAAGTCTCCGTTCATAATTTAAATAGGTTTGAACCAAGTACAAATTGCTGATCCCCCTTCTTATTCCTTATAATTCTATAGGGCTATTTGTACTTTACCTATCAGCGATTTCAATCCATCTTTAGGGTACATATCCATATCACGTTTATATTTTACATCATTTACGTATCCTAGTGGTCATAAAAAATGGGTGTCTAGCTAATTATAATCTATACTTTGGTGGTTGCAATTCGTATGCCCTCATCCTTAGTTCATAATTTAGAATTAATCTATGGATAACTATACACATATACACATACATATATACATATCTTATGCCTACTGTTTATAAATTATATTTTCATCATCCCAATTTGATATTTAATCATTATAGTTTATAGTTTTGTAGTTAGAATTAGCTTACCCTCACTTATAATTCGTCTCGTTATGACCGAAGTACACATCTGATTGGTATATCCCATTTATAGTTTATATATAATTATTGACACTTTATAATTTTAAAATCAAAATACGTTTATCATTTATAATTTATATTATAATTTATATTTTATAATCCACTTACAGGTATAAGCATTTCTAGTTTCTAACTTTAAGGTCATAATATATTTATAATTTATATCCTGTTTTTATAATTGATGTTTTTATCACTAGGAATTATATATCCCCATTTCGACTTTATATTATAAAATACAATTTATATATGGAATTTATACTTTTACATTCAAATTTTAGATATAACCATTGACGTTTATAATTTCAAAGTTGTAACATACTTATAATGCTACATCCTGTATTTCTAATTTGGATTTTTATAGCTAGGAGTCCTACATCCTTATTTATACGTTATATCTTTATAGTCATCATCCAATTATAATTTATATATTATGTTTATAATTTATATTTTTACAATCAAATTTTAGGTATAGCTATTTATACTTTATATTGTTAGGGTCGATAAGATATTCATAATACCTATTTTACATTTATAAGTTATATTGTATAATCAAATTTCAGATTTACCATTTATACTTTATAGCTATATTTATACTTTCTATCTACAAAGTCAAAGTACATTTCGAATTTATGTTTTATATTTATAGGTTATGATTTATGATTAAAATTTTTATACTTTATATTTATAATTATATTTTATATCTACAAAGTCGAAAATACATTTAGAATTTATATTTTGTAGTTATAGGTTATAAATTATAATCAAATTTTTTATACTTTATATTTATAATTATATTTTATATCTACAAAGTCAAAATTACATTTAGAATTTATATTTTATAGTTATAGGTTATAAATTATGATCAAATTTTTTATACTTTATATTTATAATTATATTTTATATCTACAAAGTCGAAAATACATTTAGAATTTATATTTTGTAGTTATAGGTTATAAATTATAATCAAATTCTTTATACTTATAATTATATTTTATATCTACAAAGCCAAAATTACATTTAGAATTTATATTTTATAGTTATAGGTTATAAATTATAATCAAATTTTTTATACTTTATGTTTATAATTATATTTTATATCTACAAAGTCACAAATACATTTAGAATTTATATTTTATATTTGTAGGTTGTCATTTATAATCAAATTTTTGATATGACCATTTATAAGTTATATTTATAATTATACTTTATGTCTACAAATTCGAAAGTATTTTTACAATCTATATTTTATATTTATGGTTATATGTTGTAATCAAATTTTAGAGGTAACCGTTTATACGTTATGTCAAAATACACTTATAATTCATATTTCACATTTAGGGTTTAGATCTGCATAGTCTAATTCTTGTTGAAACTAATTATATCCGATACTCCTGGAATCACAATACATTTATATGATGTCGGGAATTTATATTTCCAAAATCGAGACTTAGATATAATTATTTATCCTTTATATTCCTGAAGTCAAAATACATTTATAATTTAGATGTTATAATCGGGGAAGGTTAACTTCAGGCTACCCATTTACCGGTTAGATTTATTCGTTACATACTCCAGTCCTACCTATGTGCCTGCCGATTATTAGTTCAATTACTTTAATCACGAAGAAAGATTTTTTCACACTGTTATAGAAATCTAAAATTCGGCCGACGCATAAATATGACTGAACCCCTTTTAATGATATTCAACTGGCTACAATACTAGATAGTCAAATGATGTTTAGTTTAGGTCTGAGTCCTACTCAATTATGACCTTAGTGTAAAACTATTGTATACGATTTTTAATGTTGAGTTTAAATATGTTTGCATTGACTCGGGAAGAATGCCTGCTTACACGGCCCCACTGTGACCGCTACGACAAGCCTTAATGTTGTGTGGAGTCGAAACATCACTGTCGACCGGTAAATAAAATATATAGAGCCATAGCGGAGGGGTTTTATCGACACAACGCCATGGTAGAACCATGACGTGGCCGACCTCCGATGACCAAACAAAAAAAAATATATAAAATATATTGCATGTCTGCATGTGCTAAAATATTTAGAAGGTCACATTACTATCGAATGCAGGACCGAATAGCGACGCACTAAGACGTCGCTGATCAGTCGGAAAAAATTATAATGAGAAAAATCATAGGTCTTTAAATATGTTAATTAAAGATAGAGTACATTTAAATAATTATATGAAACATAGGTTAACATTAAAATAATTACGTAAAACATATATCAATGAAAAATTACTCACTATAAGTTTCGTAAGATTTTCAACAATAAAATATTGGCATAAAAAAAGTGATTATTGTGACTGAAACGTGTCAGTATATATACCTATTTTGTACACGTGTATGTATTGATGCATTAAAACAAACTCGAATTCCTTTTATTCCAGAATTTTCTATTTCACGATTTTGCTATTTTTAATGGCAAATTTTGTGCCATAATTTTTGTTTTTATTTTTATGATTTTAATTTTTAATTATTTTTTGTTAATTTGGCGTCCATGATGGATTTGGAACGGTTCCAGAACATTCTATTTTATTTTTAATTTAATTTTTATTCTAACTGGTGTTTTACGAATTTCCTTTTACGATTTATTATTTTTAATACTAATTTATTTATTTTCTCTAACTTTTATGGCTTTTGTGATGGTCATCGCCATTTTAATGGAATGTTCTGGGTTTTTCTGGAATTTTTACTGTTTTACCATCTTTTAAGTTATTCGAGTTTGCTTTTTGTAATTCTATGTTTATTTGGTTATTTTTGAGTTAGATTTTGCATCACTTCTTGCTTTTGGTATAATTTTATTTAATTTCGGTGTTTATTATTTTTGTTGTTTCTGTTTAATTACCAGTGTTTATTTGGTGTAGGTTTTTAATATTTAGCTATACTTCTTGCTTTTTACTTGCTGTGTACCTACACATTTCAGTCACAATGAGTATTTTGGGTCTAGAATTCAGTTCTAGCCCAACAGTATATTTAAAATCTTCACTTTTCATTGTTTTTGATATCATGTCTAAACTCATTCCAAAGAAATTTAGAGAATCTATGAATTTTAAACATCCATATTCTACACATTTAAGTAGTATGTAGTGAGGACTCCAGCGCACTTTCAAGGTCATGGAATATCAAGATCAAATATAGACCAATCGAATCATTTATTTTTTAAATTAGCATTTTATTTAATTACTTCTTTTTAATTTTTCTTTTTTATTTTATTAATTAATTATTTTATTATGTTTTATTTAAATTTATTACATTTAATTAATTTATTAGTTTATTAATATTTTATTTTAATTACTTACGCTATTTAATTATTATTATTATTATTATTTTTTTTTTATTTATTATTATTTTTTTTTATTTATTTATTTTTTATTTTTTACTTTTTTTTTAATTTAAATTTTATTTAATTACTTCAATTTATTTATTTTTTTTTTATTTTTTAATTTTCTTAATTAATTATTTTATTATGTTTTTATTTTAGTTACTTACTTTAGTTAATTTTTAATTTATTACATTTAATTAATTAATTAGTTTATTAATATTTTATTTTAATTAATTACTTTAGTTAATTTTCAATTTATTACATTTAATTAATTAATTATTTATTAATATTTTATTTTAATTACTTACGTTATTTAATTGATTTTTTTTTTTTTTTTTTAAATTAATTTTTAAATAATTTTTAATTAATTATTAAACTGTTTAATATTATTATTATTATTATTATTATTATTATTATTATTATTATTATTATTATTATTATTTTTTTTTTTTTTAAATTTTACATTTACATTATATTCTAACAAGAGCGTAAATTATAACAGTAATATTTCAATTTGAATAAAATTTTAATTAGAAATAATCATAAAATAAAGCTGTGTTAATTTTAGATAAACCGGATATTAATTTTTCGGAAAAAATAAATAAATAAATAAAATAAACACGAAAATAATATTTCTTACTTGAAACTAATTATCTAAATTAATTGGACAAATAAATAATTAAATGATAAAACACATTTTAATTAACTAAGTCAAATAATTAACAATATATATTTTATTATTCACATAAATTTAATTGTTAAAGTGCTTGTTTCGATTTGCATTCATTTGTAGACGGAGCAGTTGCGATATGCATTTGACGAATCTTATAGTGACCGTAGGCATAGCTTTCATTAGAATTGAACCAATATCTTTTATCATCCAAACATTGGAGAGCTCGTTTTTCTGTAATGAAAGTATACAACTGATGATTAACACTTCCTATTCTCTTTTGTTGGATGCTCACTGTTCCACCATCAGTATACACTTTTTTATAAGCTTCATGGGTGATATTAGAATTTGTAAGACTTATTCCTTTGGCTTTTAGAGTGTTTTTATCGCCTTGGAGTGAGTAGCACTTGGGTCGAAGAAACACCCATTCTTTATATTGATTTCCTTTATTCTCATCCTTAACTTTCCCGATTACAGAACAAATTTTATCAGAGAACAATGGATCAGTCACTGGATAATTTGAAGTATCTAGGAGCCCATCTTCAATCATTTTTGGATATAGTTGTAAGCGTAAATCAACATTTTTACACTCTAAAAAGAAGGAATCTGTGTCACCGGCTACGATATTAATTTGACAATTGAATTCTTCTCTATAACTCTGTAGTTCTTTATATTGAAACTGGTACATGCGAAGTTTAGATAAATCAAGTACGGTTTGTCCAATATACATTGGTCTATCTAAACACACCATTTCCTTATCAAGTATAACAGCAATGAGATCATCCGCAATCTTGATGCTACGACGAAACATAGGATTACTACAATAAGTTATCAATCTTTTGCTTTTGCTGCATAATCTCAAATTTATACGTTTCTTCAAGTTTTCCACAGTTTTACCGTATAAACTGTTGTTTTTTAACTTATAATAATCTCGCTGAAACGAATCCATACTAGCTGCTCTCATTTTGGTATTGTAATCAATATATCCTTTGAAAATAGCCACTTGCTTGAATTCTACAGCACGATTAACTTTTGTGACCTTTGCACCGTAACTCAACCACTCTGTCAAAATTCTACCATTAACTACATAGTTTTTCTTAGGCTCATGAGTTAACAACAGCTTTTCAACTTTACTACCAGGTGGATAACAAAGCTCAGGAGCTATAGGTAAATCATCTAGCTTATCTTGTATACTATTAGGAATGACGATGTCAACCTCTAGAACATATCCACGATCTCCATCAAACTCATCCCCATTTACACATCTTTCAACAATACCATTCATTTCAGTCTGATCATTTATCCATCTAAATTCACCAATAGGAAGTTTTTGCGACAGCGCCCATCCATATAAATTATTAACATCTAGGTATGACATTTGTGTTGATTCATCAGCTTCAACATGATGTTTGTTGATAAATGTCATTCCACCACGAATACCAGCTTCAAATAAACGGTAAAGCTCTGGATCTTGAATAAGTTCTACCGGTTCAGGTAACTGTTTAATAGCTGATGCCCAACTTAATCCAGGTATGGAAACAAACGATAGAGCCTCAAGTCCATCTTCGTCAAATGTTTTTTCTCTGAACGCTTCAAAAACATCGGCCAACAGAAAAACATCCAGCTTGAGATATACTAGCATGTAATCTAACAGTGTCTCACAGTTGTATTGTTGCCAGATTCGATTTGCATGTATATAATCTTCTTCACTAACTCCCTCCCAAATCAGTGGTAATTCTGTTATTGACTGTAAAGCATCCATTGATGTAGCCATATCATAAGGAAAAATGGTTTTACAAGTCATCATCTGTGATTCGAAAACATCTGAGGTCAGTGGAAGACATGGTAAATTTTTTGATAAATTTGCCAAGCTGCTATTTAAAAATTGTAAAGAATCAATGAATCTAATTCTTCTGCCTTTCGATGTCGCTGTAAGTGTGAGAAACTTTTCTGTTGATTGAGGAATAACATTTAAATTCCAATCGGGGAATTTTCCAATTGCATATTTTAATATATGATGAATGTCATATCCACGAAGATTGTGAAATACAACAGGTAAAGACGGATTTATTCTTCTAGCCAAATTACAATCTTGACACGCTGCTCCGAGATATTGACCGGTAAAATGATCATGATCCCGAACAGGTATATTGATAATCTTTTTACAAAGGTAGCAATGAGTTTGATTCGTAAATTCTTCCTGCTGTTCCCAAGTGAGTTCCATCATTTCCTTTGATCCATTAATTTTATACCACGGATAAACTATGTCTGTAGCTATATCATCCAATGCTTGTATGAACTGAATGATACAGTTTTCCCCAACAAATGTTTCATTTCGGATCGGACAACCTTGATGTTGTATTTCACAATCTTCGTGGATATGACATTCATCATATATTAAAATATGCAATTGGAAAATTCCCCGATTGGAATTTAAATGTTAAAAAAAAAAAAAAAAATAATAATAATAATAATAATACAATAAAATGATAATTTAAGCCTTTTGCTGCAAATAATGTATTTAATGAAAGAATTTTCGACTATACGATAGTCCTTGTCAATCTCCTGGAATTTAGCAATGTTCTTCTTCAAAATACCCTTCAATCTTTCTTTTATTTCCTTTCTCTTAATTCTCATTGGTTGTAAATATAATGAATTGTTTTACTAAAAACTTTTAAAAATTTTTTTATTTTTATAAATTTTACATTTAAAATTTCAAAATGACACAAACTAAAAATTTTTAAATTTTTTACAGCTTCTCTAATTAGCTTCTAGAAGCCTAATAAAATATTTGAAAATATTTTAAATAAAGCCTCCAATAACCACTTATATATGCTATTTAAATATTTCAATAAATGTGTCAATTTTGATTTTCAAACCCTATTTTTTAAAAATTTTTTTTTCCTATATTATTCTAATTATTACTTTTTAATTTATTCTATTTTTTTTAATTTCTTTATATATTGTCAGTTATTCTCAAAGTCAATGACAACAGATCAAATTCATGATTTCATTGATTTCTTCTTTAGTGTTGATCTTTGGCTGTCTGTTTATGATGAGAATTGCTTCTTTGATTCTGACATTTTTCTTTTGGATGTTTCCATTAGCTATGATTTCTATTGAAATATTTTTTCTTTCCTCTGTTGGCTGACACTGCCGGAGATGTCTGCCCAACGAGGATGTTCCACCAGGATCTAGATGTTCTTTAACTCTTTGGTGCAATGTCCTGAGGGTACTTCCAATGTAGATTTCATTGCATACATTGCACGTGATGCAATAGACGATGTTTTTTCTAAAGCACATATCTTTCGGTGTCTGGCAGTTTTTCATTGTGCAATTGTTTTCTCTATTTATGTTGCCTGCCAGAGCCCTTCTCAATGTCCAAGATTTATGTGCTATCCGAATTGGAAGACCGGTACGTTTAAGTTCTTTCAGGATCTTGAAGTCGAGTATGTCACTGATGAATGGGATGTTCAGATAGAAATATTTCTGATTCTTTTGTGTTAATTCCCTAGATCTTCTTGGGGTAGAATTCATTTTTTCAATGTCCTCACCTTGGTATCCGTTTCGGTGTAGGATTTTATTGAAATTTGATTGCTCTTTAAAGTTTTCGTTTTTCTCCGTGCATCGATTGGCTATTCTTTGTTTCTCGTTTCTTATGACATGTACTTTCTGTAAGTATGGAAGCGCTGATCTTTGGTGCATAAATATTTCTTTGCGAGCTGGTTTTCTGTAGAACCCGTATGTTGGAGTATTTTCTTCTATTTTGATTCTCAAATCCAATAAATTGAGGGATCCATCTTCTTCCGGATATTCGATTTCGAACTTAATATCTTGATGAGCCGCATTGAATGTATGAAATATTTCCTCCGCTTCTTTTCTGTTTTTGGTCGTGATGAAGATATCATCTACATATCTTGCATAGAAACCGATGGGTTGTATGGTCCTCAGTGTCTGTCGTTCGAGGTTATCCATAAAGATGATTGCTAGCAGTCCTGATATGCTAGAACCCATAGGCAGACCTTTAACTTGTTTATAGATATTTTGTTCAAAGGTAAAATAGGTGTTCTCGAGGATAACAGTAAGTAGTTTGGTGATATTCTCGATATTCATTTCCTTTATTAACAAGTTGCTTTCTCTTAATTTCTTTTCTAAACATTGAATAGCCTCTGTTGGTTCGATAGATGTGTATAGTGATACGACATCAAGACTAAATGGGTATTGAAATTCTCTATGACAAGTCATGTTATTATTTAGTCTTGTCATGAGACAGTCGCTGCTTTGAAGATGGTGTGGTATCGTGTCCAATAAAGGTTTCAAGATCTTTGCAAGGAGCCAACTTGTTTTAGTTGTTGGTCCATTTTTGTTGGATACTATAGGTCTAATTTTGATACCAGGACCCTCTTTGTGAGTTTTAATTAGGTGGTAGAAGTTAGGAAGATCAGAATTTTTTGTGACGAAGCTGTTGGTTATTCTGTTGTTGAGCCTCATTTCCAAAGCTATGGCTTTCCATACTTTGTTGATCTTCATTTCGATGGTGTTTGGTGACATGCGGCTGACTTTCTTGTATGTTTCGATGTTGCCGAGGTGTTCATAACCAGCTTCACAGTAACGATTCTTCTCTATAATGCAAAATTCTCCCCCCTTGTCACTTGGTAAGTAAACGTACGGTTTCTTTTTAAGGGATTTTAATATTGCCTGTTCGTCTTTCGTTAGGTTTGAGAGATATGGTTTTCTTCTTTCCTTCTCAACTAACTCCATGATTTTGCGACAGACCTTTGAGAGTGTTGAATCTAATTCTGCATCAGGATTTGGTTGATAGAGTTTATCTGTGTTTATGTATACTGGGAGCTTGTTTTCTCTATTTTCATTTTCATGCGGTATTGTATTGTTCCATTTGATCTGGTACGCAATGCGACAAAGAGCTGTTTTGAAATTGAGAATGGCTGCTTCATCTATTTCTCTGTTTATACTGAACTTTGGTCCTAGTGAAAGTAATCCTTTTTCACCTTTGGATAGACAATTTGTGAGGTCGGTTACTAGTTCTTTGTTCACTGTAATGCTTTCGTTTCCGTCCAGTGTTTCATTGTTCGTAACAAGGCCTGCTTTGAGCTCCTTTTTTCTCAAAAGGTGTTTGATTCTTTTGTCAAATCGCAAGGAATAATGTGCTTCTGCTGTCATGAAGGATTGTCTTTGTACCTCGTAGATCAATTCTTTTGGGTGGTTATTCAAATACGTTTTCAAAATGTTTTCTTGATTCTTTTGTTCCCGATGAGTTTCTCCGTACATACTTCTAATTAAATTTGTTAAAATATAATCTTTGATGTTTTTATTTCTCTTGATGTTTTGATCTTTGTTGAGAATCTGAGGTAAGTGGATGTTATCTATTGTTGTTGGAAGGATCTTTATTTCCTTACATCGGCGAAGGAAATTTATTTGGCAGTATAATTTCGCAATTTTCTCGTTGATTCTAGCTAAATTCCGTATTTCCAAGTATTTTGCCCGGCTCAGGCCTTTTGAAAGTATAAAATGATGATTGCTTGGTAGCAGCATTTATTATTTAAAACAATAAATACGGGTTCTACAGAAAACCAGCTCGCAAAGAAATATTTATGCACCAAAGATCAGCGCTTCCATACTTACAGAAAGTACATGTCATAAGAAACGAGAAACAAAGAATAGCCAATCGATGCACGGAGAAAAACGAAAACTTTAAAGAGCAATCAAATTTCAATAAAATCCTACACCGAAACGGATACCAAGGTGAGGACATTGAAAAAATGAATTCTACCCCAAGAAGATCTAGGGAATTAACACAAAAGAATCAGAAATATTTCTATCTGAACATCCCATTCATCAGTGACATACTCGACTTCAAGATCCTGAAAGAACTTAAACGTACCGGTCTTCCAATTCGGATAGCACATAAATCTTGGACATTGAGAAGGGCTCTGGCAGGCAACATAAATAGAGAAAACAATTGCACAATGAAAAACTGCCAGACACCGAAAGATATGTGCTTTAGAAAAAACATCGTCTATTGCATCACGTGCAATGTATGCAATGAAATCTACATTGGAAGTACCCTCAGGACATTGCACCAAAGAGTTAAAGAACATCTAGATCCTGGTGGAACATCCTCGTTGGGCAGACATCTCCGGCAGTGTCAGCCAACAGAGGAAAGAAAAAATATTTCAATAGAAATCATAGCTAATGGAAACATCCAAAAGAAAAATGTCAGAATCAAAGAAGCAATTCTCATCATAAACAGACAGCCAAAGATCAACACTAAAGAAGAAATCAATGAAATCATGAATTTGATCTGTTGTCATTGACTTTGAGAATAACTGACAATATATAAAGAAATTAAAAAAAATAGAATAAATTAAAAAGTAATAATTAGAATAATATAGGAAAAAAAAATTTTTAAAAAATAGGGTTTGAAAATCAAAATTGACACATTTATTGAAATATTTAAATAGCATATATAAGTGGTTATTGGAGGCTTTATTTAAAATATTTTCAAATATTTTATTAGGCTTCTAGAAGCTAATTAGAGAAGCTGTAAAAAATTTAAAAATTTTTAGTTTGTGTCATTTTGAAATTTTAAATGTAAAATTTATAAAAATAAAAAAATTTTTAAAAGTTTTTAGTAAAACAATTCATTATATTTACAACCAATGAGAATTAAGAGAAAGGAAATAAAAGAAAGATTGAAGGGTATTTTGAAGAAGAACATTGCTAAATTCCAGGAGATTGACAAGGACTATCGTATAGTCGAAAATTCTTTCATTAAATACATTATTTGCAGCAAAAGGCTTAAATTATCATTTTATTGTTTTAAATAATAAATGCTGCTACCAAGCAATCATCATTTTATAATAATAATAATAATAATAATAATAATATTAAACAGTTTAATAATTAATTAAAAATTATTTAAAAATTAATTTAAAAAAAAAAAAAAAAATCAATTAAATAACGTAAGTAATTAAAATAAAATATTAATAAATAATTAATTAATTAAATGTAATAAATTGAAAATTAACTAAAGTAAGTAACTAAAATAAAAACATAATAAAATAATTAATTAAGAAAATTAAAAAATAAAAAATAAATAAATAAAAAAAAATAATAATAATAATAATAATAAATAATTAGCGTAAGTAATTAAAATAAAATATTAATAAACTAATAAATTAATTAAATGTAATAAATTTAAATAAAACATAATAAAATAATTAATTAATAAAATAAAAAAGAAAAATTAAAAAGAAGTAATTAAATAAAATGCTAATTTAAAAAATAAATGATTCGATTGGTCTATATTTGATCTTGATATTCCATGACCTTGAAAGTGCGCTGGAGTCCTCACTACATACTACTCATTTATATTTTTCTTTTGTTAAACCAATAACTTTAAAACTGTTTTTTGCATTAATTGCTAAATGTTTTATGAATAGATGAATATCATATCCAAAGAGATTATGAAATATAACTAGTATAAATTTTGGTTTTTTACAATTTAAATTACAATTTTAATGAGCTGCCCCTCGGTAATTATCTATTTCCTTAAAATGATCATAACCTAAAACTTTTGGATTATTATCATTTGAACTCAACCTTTAATTTAAACTTTGGTTTGAGTGAGAATCTTGATTCGAACTCAAACCCTGTTTACACATCTAACAAATTGTAGAATTTTCATATTCCATAAATTGTTCTGGTGAAATATTTATTGGAAAATCGTTTTTTAATTTTTTATGTAAGAATGATTCCAAACAATTTATACTTTCAACAAAATGATCTAGAGTATCTTGTGGACAAGTTCCTCGATATGCTATTTCATATGATTCTATTTGTGGATAACTTTTTATGAATAAACGATATGCTGGTGGAACTTGTTCAGTCAATTTTATTGTAAAAGATTTGTTGTTTAATTTGAGAAAGTTTTTCATTTGTTCTATTTGGTTTGGTTGAGAATCTTGGTTCTCTCTCAAACGCTGTTTTGCTTTCCTATTTTCAATCAATTCATAATCCCACCATGATTCTAATAATTTATTTTTTTCTATAACTTCTAGATATTCTTTTTCTAAATTTTGTGGTTTATTAATTGCTTCAAAATCTCCATAAATTGTAACAAGAGATTCTAATAAATTCGAATAATTTTTAAATTTCATTTCAAGATTCTCTGGCATTTTAATTAATGCTGGTTCATTATCTTTACATAATCTATCATGTTTTATTCTTACAGCATCAGAGGTTGAATAATAAATACATCTTTCACAAGTGTGTCCTCTAACCCTATTAGAACTTGATGATTGAGATCTCAAAAAACTTTGAAAATTTTATATCCAAACATAATGAGAAAATAAATCATCTGTATCAGTTGAAACCTTTTCTAATATTAATAAACTTATTGTATCAAAACTTACAGTAAAGAAAATGTTTCTCTAATTTTTTTAATTCCAATACAGTTTGTATAGTGTTTATTAAATCCTGAAAATAAATATCTCACTTTACATTTGTTACAAATTTTAGAGTTGGTATCATTTAAAAGATTTGCATTAATTAAATGATCTTTTGATTTTTTATGAGAAGTTAATGCTGTTTTTGATTTAAAGTTTCTTTTACATAAATCACAAAAATATCTTTGGGTATTCAAATTTTTCGAAGTAGTCATCTTTTTTAAAAAATATTTTTTCACAACCTTAATTTTTTCAATTTTTATAAATTTATATTTTTCAATATTTCAATATTAAAGATAGTAGTGTATATAATGGGAACACCGGCTTACCCAACCATTTTAGACATCACTACATCTTCAATTTTTTAAATTAAATAAATTTTAGATTTGAAGTTGTGTGTTATAATTATAGACCCACCCAACCATAAAATTTTAAAAATTATTTAATTTCCAAAATTCAAAAGTTAACCAATTATCAACTCCCACCCGACCTTAAAATTTTTAAAATTAATATTTTTTGAAATTGAAAGTTAACTAATTATCAACCCCCACCCAAGCTCAAAAATTTCAAAAATTATTAATTTCTAAAATTGAAAGTTGGGCGATTATCACACCCCATCCAAGCTCAAAAATTTTAAAAATTATTAATTCTCCACGATGCTTCCATATTTTAAATTATTAATTTTTAAAATTGATGAGTTAGTGATTCCCTAGATGGGTGGGGGTAAGCCGTTGTTCCCATTACATACACTACTGGCGCAACATCTTCTACGGTAGCCCATGAATCCAGAGACTCGTCAGGTTATTAACAGTCCTTGTGATAATGTTCACCTTTTGCTGATAGCCACCCACTAAAGCACAATATCAACGTCTTTGGCAACGGGCGTTTAATTGTCAAATAAAATAATTATGCGCGGTTGCTAGGGGCGCGCGAATAGAGTGAAAGAGATAGTTAAATAAGTTTCGNTTTATGAATTATTTTAAATATATAATTTATTAATAAAAAAATATTTATCTTTGTTTACTTTTGATGATTTTTTCTGCTGAAAATTGAATTAGAAACTATTTTTAATCATAAAAATACTGTGATCTAAGAACTTTGCTTGAGGCATCGAACTGGAAAATGGATTCGATAATATTTCAGTGTTATGATGAATGTCAGATAAAACGAGTCGTGATTGGCAAAAAGCAGAAAATTGTGAAATTTCATGCGACGACAAAGAGTAATAAGGACTCAATTACAGAAAATAGAATTTATAAATGATAAATAATCAAAGAACGAAGGCAACGTTTTTATAATAGAAAATCCCCAACTAAGTATATTAAAAAATAACATTGCTATAAATTTCGACTGTTTAACAGTCTTCTTCAGGTTGAGAATCGTATTAATCATAACTTAATGAAAATAATAACTAATAATCGTAATCAAACTGTATCAAAAAGATATTTTAATAAAATTTTGAAAAAATTTTTTTAATCATATAAAACTTATTTTAATTTTAAAAACGTACGAAAATTGTTAACATTCTCATACAAAAAATCTTTTTTCTTAAATTAATATAAAAAATAATTTAAAATTTAAAAATAAAAAATTGATTTTTAGACAAATTTTTTTTTACAAACAATGACATCATCCCAAATATTAAATATACAAGTTAAATTATTTAAATACATTCACAATCCCTGTAGACTGGGCACATTGAATATTAATTATAGAATTTAAAAATCTAATTAATAACACCTCGCACGTTACTCGTTCACAGTAATTACTCAAACTCTTCGACAAGATCTTAAAATCAACAACACTTTTTTTACTGGTACACTTCCTAAAATGATCACTAGTGTGGGTCAATCCATTCCGTCGGCAATGCTCAAGAACTCGAGTGTAGAGATGCCGAGCACTCTCTCCAATGTATGTGGCATTACACCTATTACATGAAAATTGACACCCGAGTTCTGAACATAGACCAATTGGAGTTGGCGACTTATTAGTGAACATGCTACCAACCTTGCAAGACGTTGAAACAATCCTAAATATATTCTTATCTAGATGTTTAAGGATCTTATGTTTGAATTCTCTGAAACCTTCAGAATAAGGTAATACCAACATATATTTATGATCAGTGTGCTTAGATCTGACTTTTTCATCTTTTAAATTTAAATTTATTTTTAATATTAATTTAAGAAAAAAGATTTTTTGTTTGAGAAATTAAAACAAGTTTTATATGATTAATAAAATGTTTTTTCAAAATTTTAATAATCTTTTTGATACAGTTTGATTACGATTATTAGTTGTTAAATTGTTTGAATATTATTATTTTCATTTAGTTGTGATTAATTCGATTCTTAGCCTGAATAAGACTGTTAAACAGTGGAAATATATAACAATGTTATATTTTAATATACTTAGTTGGCGATTTTCTATTATAAATGATAACCGGTTTTTTTAGTCGTTACAAACGTGATCAGCTTCGTAACTAGAAACGAAAGTTTGGCATAACCTTTTAAAAAATTGTTTTAACGTTGCAATGTTTTTAAATATTACTTTTGGCAAATTTGATATTTTATTGCAAAATTAAAATAAATAGTATTTTAGAAAATTAAAAATTATTATACAATTAAAAACTATTCCGGCAACTCACTCCTTGATAAATTTTTGCACCTCTGTTAAAATTAGTAATGGGAAATTTTATTGCTTTTTTCTTGAGTAGTTGCGTTAACCATGTCTAAAAAATTAGAATATAAAGGAACTTCAACTCACAATTAACCCAAAATTGTGTGTTCATTTGCATTAAGGTGAATGTGAATAAAACCGGATGTAATTAGCATTTGTTCCGTAGTCCTGATTATATGCCACTTATATATATATATGCAATTATTGGACAGTATACACATTTTTCGTTTTATAGTAGATTGAATTTGGAAATGGAGTATTATTAGAAACATTGCACCAAAGTTATTTTGATGAGTGGTTTGCATTAGTGTTCAAATACTAAGACATTTAACTTGATCATTAGTTGATTATTCTCCGCGTTTTCTCTACTTAATTTATAGCGGAAACCCGAATTGATACAAGGATCTCTGAGAATTGGAATATATATTAAATAGCATCTTAAATAGCATTAACAATTATTGATCAGACTCAAAAACCAGTGTTAGATGACAACAATAACGAATTATAGACAATGTAAACTTTTATTGATTACCTATTTACAACGACACAAAACGATTAGATATGATAACAGTAACTTTGAGTGCTTATTGTAACCTTTCTGGAGGATTATCACGTCTGCAATACAACTTTGAATTCACAACCACTTAATCGATCTAGTTGCTATCTTGATTTAAACTTAAAATTTCTCGATACTCGCAATTAATACCTTTAATAAATTGTTTTAAATTTATTTACAAATGACAATGTTTTCTTTAATAATTTTGTAATTCACTTTGTCTTCGCTTTTACGTTTCGTTTTAATTCTGTTTTCTCCTTCGTCCTTTTCTTTTGAATAATCTGTCATCTAATGACATTTACAGATAATTATTTTGTTTTTGATTTCTACTTCCTCTATTATTTCTGACAGGTATCGAAATATACAATTTTATTTGTTTTTCTCCCTTTTTATTTTTCAAAATTTCCTGGTGATATATTTGTTATCTCAAACAATCTGTCAAAATAAGGCAATTCCATTTTTCAATTTGCTCCTTGTTTTTGTTTTTCATTTTTAAATTGTAATTGTTGTGTTTAATTGTTTAATTTTTTTTAAATTTTGTTATTTACTTCTCAATTCTGTTTCTTAGAATTCTGAAACGATATACTCGACGATCATTTCGTTCATTTATCAATTATTTACTTTTATTATTTAGATATCCTCACTAAAGCGTGTTACTTAAATTCTGGACATGAATTTTTATGATTTACTTTCATAATTATCTTCGACCAACTGAAAAAATCTTTATAATATAACTAAGTGGAGAAATTTTTCTTCTTATTATTAAATCTCTATTATTAATAAAAATATTTTAATTACAGTTACTCATAAATTTTGCGTGAGACTTTTTGAAAAAATTCATAATTTGCATTTTGATTAAACAACTTTTTCAATATTATTTAATTAATTTTTGTCCACCTCTAATCGAAGATAACATTTTTATTTATTAAATATAAGTACAAAAAATTTAAAAAAACAATTTCTTTTTACTTTATTAAGTAAACGCTAAAAGTGATCTGATGCACTTGCAAACAGTTTCTATGTGCAGAGGTGAATATAATTTTTCATGACTCATGTTTGAAAGTTTACAGATTTTCTGTGACCAAGCTTAAAAAAGAAAGCGATGTGATATTCGTGTACCAGGGAAAATATGCAATAAAGTTTGAATCAACAATATTGCATACTTACCTGGCGAGAATAGAAATCTTCGAGTCTCCTTCATAGTACTGATGAGAGCCAAAAGCTCGAAACTAGTCTACTATTGGAACTTGTACTGGGTATCAGAAAGCTTACGCTGTTAAAATATCAATAGATAAACAAACTTTTATTTGTAAGAAATTAAGAATTTATTGATATATTGTCACATTAACCAGTGCTTGAAAAGGTTTGAAAAGGTTTGAGCTCATATTTTAGAATTAGAAGTAAATCATTAAATATATTTTACAACCTTAATAAATAATAATAAATTCTCAATTATTCTTTAAATAAACAAAAAGGATGAGAAAATTATATTTATTCAAACACAAGTTAAGAAATATTTAGAACTTAACTTCGAATCAAAATTTGACTATAATTATTAGAATAAATATTTTCTCGCAAATTTGGTTTATTATATTTTCGACTTTTTAAAGAATACAAATAATTTTTACGATTAAAAAAGAGTTTGAAGACTATAAATCAGTAATATATCGATGTTTGTTGATACTCACGAATTTTCGGCACTGCCTTTTTCAAGTGAATTTTCAGTGAAAATTCACTTGAAAAACGCAGTGCCGAAAATTCGTGAGTATCAACAAACATCGATATATTACTGATTTATAGTCTTCAAACTCTTTTTTTAATTCAATGGATAAAATAATCAGTGGTGAAATTGGAAGAAATAAAAGTTCTTATAATATTCTTTATGCTGTTTTGTTTTGAATTTAAGTAATAGGTTAACGGAAAATTTTCTGAATTTAAACAAAATTTCAGAAAATAATAATATATATATTCCATTTAAATAATGCAATAATTACAACTTCAGTCAAAATTATATGTCATTCAAGTTCTTTTTAACAATTTCCATATTCAGCCAGAATTCTATCACTCGTTTGAAATGTGGCCGGATGGAGATTGTCACTTGATTTATAATGCTACAAATAATAAAGCAAGGAAACACAAAAGTGGATGGGCAATGAGGAATACAAATAATCATAATAAACTAATTTTGAAAAAATCGTGCCTAGGAGTAATCAAATGTTCCAAAACTTGTTGGTATCCAAACCAGAATAGCATTGTCAGGCTTGCTCCCAAAATAAGTGAAGCAGCTAGACGTTGTCAATTAAACAGTATAAAATTATTTAAATTTTTTTATTATTCTTATTCTTATTTGATTATTATTATTATTATTATTATTATTATTATTATTATTATTATTATTATTATTATTATTATTATTATTATTATTATTATTATTATTATTATTATTATTATTATTATTATTTATTATTGACAGAATATTTCCCGCGATTAATTCATTATTTATATGCTTACTAATATAAACTTCAAGTACTACTTGAAATAGCAAAAGTTAATTAGATATTTTGGTAAATTTCAATAAAATAAGAGTAAAACCAATTAGAAAATTTGGAAAGTTTTCGATAACTGGTGCAAAAGCCACCTGGAAAACAAGTGAATGAAGTTGAATTATTTTTGGTAAATTTTTATGAAGTGACAAAATTTATTTTGCTAATTTAGTTTCTGTAAAATTTTTTGTTAATTTTTAATTGTATTTTTAATATAATTATAGAAATGTTATTTATTTGTATTTCCCAAACATATTAAATTGCAATTTAAATTTATAATAAATTAAAATACAGATTATAAATACAGTTTAGTGTTAATATTGCAAAATAATATTGTAAATATTGTATATAAAAATTCATTAAATTCTTTTACATAACTTATTGTCTACAAGAGATTCATTTTCCTTGATGTCACCATTCCAAACCGATCAAACAGAATCTGAAATTGTTCTGTCAAATGTTGAAACTACCGATATTCAATTTTACATTTTTAGTCATTTTTAATGAGTTGAGAATGCTCCTTAATTGTCGACAAAGTGCTTGCCAAATGCATTGTATCTGGTATGAAAATAAATAGGATATAATTCATTAATTTTTGAGTCAAAAAATTAATCTAAAAAATTAATTCAAGATAAATTAGTTAAAATCGCATCAAAATCAAAACTAAATTTATTAATTTTAACCTCAGTGGTAACGAAGAGGATACATATGTGACCCTGGCCCTTAGCTGGATTTCCTAATCAACATAATCGATTATAATTTTTAACTTTTTTTTAAATTTTTATTATTTTGTAATAAAGAGAAAATAAAAATAATTGAGTAAAATGTCATTTATTCAAATTTTAAATTATCAAGAGTCATTTATTCACTATGACAAAAATTTTATGTTAGATATAATTCTATATTTAAACTATAGAAAATAAACAATTGGCAAGGTTAACTTTTTCATGTTCTCCCGTAATTACAAAACAACAACCTTTTTGTAACACAACAATTAACAAGCTAATATTAGCAAAAACTACCCCTATCCCATGGGGAATTTGAAAACGTTTTAAAGGAATGTCCACTAATTCTTTATTATTCATAAATTTTATCTACCTAATTCACAATTATTCTAACGTATAGAAAAAAGCAACTTTATTCAAAAAATACAAAATATTGAATGATACAAAATCTCGACTGTATGTGGAAAATAATAACAGTTTACCCATTCAATCTCTATAAGATCTTAGAAAAATATCAAGGTTTCATGACAACTGAAACTCGTCAAGTCGATTTAAGAGCAGCAGTTGAATTCATTGAATTCAACTGTAAGTTAATGATCCATGCAACTTTCTGTTGTTGGAAATTGCTCCATGACTTCTTTCAATTACACCATTTGTAAATTGAATCTGGAATAAGCAAATAATTTGTAAGTCTCTCTCAAGTGACATTTTTGTAGTTATATAGAAGAAAACTTCAACTCACAATTAACTCAAAATTGTGTGTTCATTTGCATTAAGGTTAATGTGAATAAAACCGGATGTAATTAGCATTTGTTCCGTAGTCCTGATTATATGCCACTTATATGTATATGCAATTATTGGACAGTATACACATTTTTCGTTTTATAGTAGATTGAATTTGGAAATGGAGTATTATTAGAAACATTGCACCAAAGTTATTTTGATGAGTGGTTTGCATTAGTGTTCAAATACTAAGACATTTAACTTTTATTTATTCTCCGCGTTTTCTCTACTTCATTTAAAGCGGAAACCCGAATTGATACAGGGATCTCTGAAAGTTGGAATATATATTAAATAGCATCTTTCTATGTTTTCACTGATTCACTAGAATTGACAATTGCGCGTCTCGTAAATTAATTAGTTTGTATTTTTGCAATTACTTTACCTTGTGACGCTTATCTTTTCTGATTATTACAGTCGCATTTAACGTTTTGTTTTCTCTTCACTTATACATTTCTCTTCGAATAAATATTGATTTTTCAAATACTTGCTGTACTTTATTAAACCCAACCTAATAAATATAATATTTATTATAATATTATAAAAATTATTACATTTTTAACACTTTGACGTCGAAAGCGGTTATATCCGTCATCCAAAACTTCAAATTCGGTGAAATGACAGTTATAGCCATCATATATTCGACATGGTGCTGTGACCAGCAGTTAGTGTGTTCATTTAACATCAAGAATTTTTATATATTGTGTCACAATAGGAACCATCAAAAAATATGAACCCCGGTTGAATATTTAGTGTCCGTCAACGTGTTTATAATTATTCGCCCTTCGTTGTTTTGTCAAGGGCTATTTTGACGGATCATGAACTAGAATATAATTTTTATAACTATGTATTTTTTTATATAACTTTAAAATATTTTATAACGAAATGTTTTAACTCAAATTTAAAATTGTAATTGTATTAAAATTTAAAATTTAAAAATGTTAAAATTTCAATCAAACTTAAGGCCTAACAAATTTCCTTAAAATAAATCACTTAAAATTAGTTGAAATAAAAATATTAATCTTCTTTGAAATTTAATTAGAATTTTAAAACTAGTTACAATAGTCCTGCTAAAAATTCTACATAAAATATTTGTCATATTTGATATATTACAAATATTCGTGACAATAATGCAAAATATTCGGCGAAAATATTTATATTGTCACCCATAATTTGATTAATGAAGTACTGATTTTCGCCATGTTTTTTATTAAATGTTTAATTATTTTTAATAATTATTACAATATCTTATTAATAATATTTAAATTAATAATAATTAATATTTAAATAATTATATAATTTATTATTTTTTTCATTCACCAAAATCTTCAACCAAATCAAGAATATTATTTGATAAAATTTCCAAAATGTCCAAAATACTGTCAAAATTGTAAGTGTTATCGGAAAATAATAATTATAATTTAATTTGAAATATAATTATGATAATTTATCCGTAAATTTATCCGGCAGTAAACATTTTAAAATAAAAAATATTCCAATTAAATACTAAAATTAGAATTTAAGTGAGTTGGTTAATTTTTATTATTTTTATGAACTAAACTAATTATTTTTATTTACTAAATACGATAAGGATAGTTCCAGATAGATCCAGTTAACCCTTAAACCACTGAAATAGAATTACGAGGAATTATGTCTTAATAATTACTGACCGTTACAAGCAAACCATGTGTTTGTTCGTGTTCAAACCTGCAAGTTGTGGTGGGGGTCTTACTGGTTAGAATGCGAAAATATTTTGATTTGAATTGAATGTGGTTTTTATGATGACCGCCTGCAAAGGGTTTTAGTTGTTAAAAGGTTAAATATAGTCACATAAATTTGTATTTTAATATTAGTCATAGATGTTTGCTTTGTTTAAAGGTCGCTAGATAGAAGCCTAGAAGCTAGAATGATGACTTAATCAAATTGATAAGAAAACCAAGAGGAAGCAATCATTGTCTTTTTTTATAAAAATATGACATTAATCGACGATCGTTAAACTAAAATTAGGAACTTGTAAATTAAGTTTTACTACGCGTTGCCGTCTCTGAAAACTGCTAATAATATAAGAAAATAATCCTTAATTTACATTATTATAAAAATCGGAAACATTTTTATGTATTGAAAATTCTTTAAATTAATTCAACGAATTTTGTAGAATAATAACATCTATAATAGTAATAACACTGGGGGATCCAGACCATCTAGTAAGGGGGTGATTTTTAGGTTTTAGTGGCAACTGCAGGTAAACTCTCTAGTCTTCATCAAATGATTGTATTTCAAATTTCAATAATTATAAATTACTTCAAAATATAATTTACAGCAGTGTATATCTACATTAAAATTTGAAAATTTTTGTTGACATTGCATACTTTTTTATAAAGGGCTGCAAACGCCAAGTAAAAATTGTTAAAAATATTTTTTTCCAAATAATATAAGGGGGAGGGGGCGATCACCCCCATCGCCCCCCTATGAATCCGCCAGTAAGTAATAAGTGTGCATCAACTAAATGACTCATTAGCTTTTAGAAATGAGCAAAATTTTAAGACTTTTATTTTAATTTCTTAAAGAAATGAAGCCATAATTCAGGCTCTTTACTTTACTGTAGTGCTTTTCCTTTATATTTTGTTAGTAATTATATTTCAGCATTCGTTTTGATGAAAATATATGAATAAATGAATAAGATGAATTATTTTTGGCTTTATTACGTCTTAAAGTAAGCCACAATAATTTTAAAATACAAATTATTTTTCTATCTTTCCTCCAATTATTTCCATTTTTATAGCATTTTACAATATTTTTGTCAATAACTCAAAATTAAGCCATCAGAATTTTCTTCTAAATGATATTGGTCAAATATAACGGTTAAAGATACTGAAGTTTTGGATGAATTTTTACTGTGGTGTGCTTGTGTGTTTAATTTATTATTTCTACCACTTATTTCCTATATGAAGTTATATTATTCATTAGAATGGCAAGTATCAACATCCAGATAAGTTTGTGTTTTTATAATATAAGATTATTGCTTTTTTTAATATATTATGCAATACATTATTCCATTGAAACTCTATGTATGGATTTCATCAAGGGTAGAAAAAATAAATGAAACATACAAACACAGCACACTCAATCCATATAATAAAACACAAATAATAAAGTACCGAAATGATATGAACTTAATAAATAACTCTTGTGAAAGATATGGTAGCAATGACCTATTATATGCACTTTTTTTCGCTGGCGTAGATGGTTAACAGAATCATGTGGTTGGATTCTAAGGGTTGGTTTTCTAATTCTAAATAACTTGGGGTCTAATTTAGAGTAGAATGTTTTTACATTGTGTTGTGGTGACCTTGAGAACTGATTGTGGTGTTCTTCAGGTGTTTGTTACATTGGAAGGATGAGAAACTTGTTTTTTATGGTCAACGAGAAAGGCTAGGCATTCTTTCTAGAGACAGACATCTAACGAAAGTTTCTACAATGATGAGTTCTTAAGAGCAAAGTATTCACTTTATGCAATTGAGCTCGATTTTTTTTATTTGTTGATTAATTATTTTATGGTGGTTTTAATGAGTAATTATTGAAATATTATTTTTATTGTTATAAATTTGATTTCTTTTATATCGTTGTTAATTTATTTAATTCATGAATTTTATTTTCTGTAATACTACTTGATGTTTTAAAATAAAAATTTTATATATTGTGATTTATGTTTTGTTTTGTTTTAAATTTTTTGCGATATTGCTGTGCAATATTTTCGATGCATTCAAACAAAGCAAAACTATTTTCTGTTTTTGCTCAAGAATACCATAAACTACGATAATAAATTTTCAATTTTCAGTTATCTTCAGGACGAAATCAAATCTTAAATAATAGAATAACTTAATTAAATTACAAATTTTAATTATAAAAATTAATTAAAATTCAGAAAAGCCATGCCCCAATCCAAATTGTGATGGATTTCTAATTCAACAGCCTTGCACTGGAAAATCTGGTAATCCAGTCACTCACTACTGGCGATATCATCAGCAGACAAATAGTATATATTTTATGGCTCGTGGGTCCCATGACCATGAAAAACCAAATATCCAAATTAAGATGATTGATAAACGTTTGAAATGTGAAAAACTGGTGAGTTTATTTCTTTTCAAAGTTTAAAAAAGTTTTAGTACTATGTTGCCATTTTTAGAATTTCAATGAATTAAATGATTATTTATTTCACGATGAAAATTTTGATCAAAAATTCAATTCAGTTAAATACGAAAATTTGGTATGTATTTTTGATGTGTAATAATTTTATTTATCATTTAAATCCTGTGGCTCAACATTTTCAAGGTGACGGCACCCTATTATAAAATATGAAAATTTACAAGGTACCCATCCCGTATAATATTTATTCGCATTAAAATTCAAATTGAATTTATTTTTCAAAAAAATATTTTTCTGATTAAAAAATACATTTGTAATTTTAGCCAAGGATAAATCCAGAAAATATTTTTAATATTCCACTTGATTGCATGTATTCTCCCTACGTCAACAAGTCTTATCAACAATTAATGATAAAGCCTCAGATGGAAATCTTTCCGTCAGATCTCAACAGAAATTGTCAATATATTTCGCCAGTTTATAATTCTTCTGTATCAAACAGTACTGATTCAATTAATGACAATTGGAATCATCTGACCCCTTTGAAGCAGAGCTCTGATTTTTTAAACGATGAAATTCCAAGATTATACTGCTCTGAATTCCATATGAATCCTAACAATGCTAACAATGTGGAATATATCTCAAGAAATATCCCATTTGACATATCGTGGAATAACCCATGCGTGCTAGATGAGCACAAAGTAGAAGTTGATAAAGAACCTTTATTAATTTGTGAAGAACTTGGAGATTCTATCAATAAGAATCATCTAGATTGTGCTAATTTCAAATTTTCGTTTCGAAATGAATTGGAAATGTTGGATTGTTTTAATAAATAAACAATTTTATATTTTTGTTTTAATTTATGTAAATTAGAACAATAATTTAAGTCAGTGATCAGAAATTATATTCAAATTATAAGGAAATAACAACGGTGATCGAAAATGTTAAGAATTAAATAATTTTATTTTCGTCAGAATACAAAATAAAAATGCATTTTACTTGATGATGACGTGTAACAGAATCAAAATACATAACAATAATAGAATAATAGAAAAAATTATAATTTTCTGTTTTTATCAGAGAAATTTCGCCTCACATTTTTGTCAACCATTTATGGCTTATGAATAAATTTAGCAATCTATTTATATTTCGTATGTGGCTATTTATACATACAGTATGTATAAGAAATTGGCTATTTATACTTACTGTATCATGTTGGCTATTTATATTTACTGTATCATGTTGTTGAAAATGTTATGAAATGCGGAGATGACGAATGTGAATGTGTTAATAAATTTTAGTTTGAGTGTATATTTAAAGTATAATATTGAGAATTTCTTTGTTAAAGTTTTGCCTTGAATATTTTTAGCAGTACCTTTGCGACTATTACCCTTAAGAGTAGTACCCATAGGGGGACAGAATATCTTGTCGGATAAACTCTGACTATATAATAATAATAAAAATAAGTATGTATAAATAGCCACATCCAATAATTATTCATAAATTATAAGGCCGGTTTTAATCGGTTTAGTATGTGGCTATTTATACATACAGTATGTATAAATAGCCAATTGCGTATACATACTGTATGTATAAATAGCCACATACTTATATTTCAAATGTAAAATTAATTTAGTCAATTTAATTCCTTTAAACTGTTAGTTTCATGAGCTTTTTAAAAGGAAAAAATTGAATTTAAAAATATGCCTTAAGGAAAAAGTATTTATGTTGAAACGAGAAAAACATTCATATTTTAAGACATTCTGTCTGTTAAGAAGAGACATAGCTGTATCAAATTTTATTATCCAAGACAACTCTCCAACAAGCTATTATTTAGCTCTTCATTACATAATATATAAAAATAGAGTTTATCGGCTTACATATTATTGAAACAGAATACCTTCAAACACATATACCAATATTCCAAAACAACCATCAAACATCATAAATATATTCTGATTTTGAAACTACGATGTTGACAAACTATGTCACAAGTTAGTTTAATTAATTGTGTAAGATTTATTTATCGTACTTCATTACAACGTCAACATGGGAGAGCAAATAGGATATTTGTCATCATATTATCAAGTACACCAATCCTTCGATTTACGCGGTCATAAAAAATGGTGTAATTATAAAGTGTTGATTTATTGGTGGTAGCGTTAATTGAATGTTAAACAATTAAATAATAATTTAAGCATTTTACTAAATATATACTTAAATAGGCTTAAATTCTCATTTGATTGTTTAATATCAAGTAATTAGAACAATTTTACGAGCAATTGGCATTGATAGATTCACATTAAATTTACGTTGTGTGACGTTGTAATGCTAAATACAATTGTAAAAATCAATGTATAATAAAAATAATTTTTTCATACACTTCGCGGCATAAATTGGGTAACTGTTTATGTAGAGGCCAACACTGTCATTTTATTTCAGAGACTCAGTGTTTGGCGATCATTCTTCGGGTCTGGTCAACGATTAATTCAATTTTTTTCCTGACAGTTAATTTAACATATTTAAAAATATAAAATAATATTTATAATGATATTAATGAGTATGATGTAATTATCAAGAATTTACTTATTTTCTGTTTAATTAATAGGAAGTAATTATATTCGTGTTTCCCTTGTATAATATATAAAATTATATCAAAGGCGATTTTTCAATTTCTACAAATTAATATTTTCAGTATATAAAAAAGATTAAAGTCACCGAACCTTTTTATAAAACATTATTAGAATATTATGATTATTTGAAGCTGCATAGCAATTTTTTTGAATAATTATTTGATAACAAATAAAAATTTCGTCGTATATTTATTTTACATACATTTCATTTCGTAAATAAAAAATTGACACGGATGATTGAAAATATTATTTTTTTGTATTAACAAATAAATAATGAATTATTAATGGAAAATTCATTTACTTCCGGTTTTATTTCTAGCATGCTTCAAATGTTATAAATAGGACAATTTTTATGTTTAAATTATTGACAGAAATTTTTTAAATTGAGCAATCCCATGGTTAAAAATCAAAAATTATTGCCAGTATTTATCCAAACGAGTTCAATGTCAATTCAAACGACGAATTATTTTGCAAGTAATGTCTGACAAGTGCTTATTGTGATGAAAATCTTTCGTGGAATCTCACAGGAGTTCAGTAAAACATCTAAAGTTTATCGAGAACATTGGACCAAAACAACATTAAATTGATGGACAAAATTCATGAACTTACAAGGTCATAAAAGCCTTTCATGAAGCATATATTCCTTTGTACAAATTGAATTCTAAAAGTCTCAATGCTAAATTCAAGGAAATGAAGACACCTTTATCTTCTCAAACTAATGCAAGAGTCCTTGCTATGGTCATCGCATGAGTAGTGTGTTTATATCCCTAACCAAAACAGCCCTCCCAACAAAACATGCCTCCATTACGCTTAAACCATTAGAAAAACAACCTAAAACTTATACTTTTATAGTATTTTAACCCTATATTTTGAAAACAACCACCCTTAATGGCTCTAACTGTTTTAATCTTTAAAGTCTCATAAACATAAAGAGAATAGAAAAGAAAATGGTATTATGAAAAAGTTAGAGGACTATTTTGGTTAGGGATATAAACACACTACTTGAGGATGTCAACTAGCAAGTTGCTATTTGACTAATTTATAATTTTATAAATCTTAATCTTGATGTCTTGAAGAATAAAAAATTTATGAAAATAGTAAAACTGCTCTGAGAGGACAGTGGTATTTTTTTTTTTTTCACTGTCCTCTCAACAGTTTTTTTTGATCCGGATCATTTCAACCTCTTTCGTTTATCAAATCTCTTCCAATATACAAGCTGGCCAGACTCATACATCAGAATCAATTCGATAATAGCAGCACATCTTATTATTCGCTTCTCGCTCGAACACGATTTCATCGGCGTTTTAAGCGTGCTGCTCGAAAGTACAAATGAATTCGAAAGTGAATCCGAAAGAGGTCCGAAAACAACTGAGAAATAAATGTGCACATTATAGAATCGATCCGGGGGTGTTCGAAAGACTGGTGGCGATAATTACCGGTTCGCCACCACACCCGTTTCAATATTTTTTTTTTCATATTAATGTTTAAAAATTAATTAATTAATAAAAAAATAAAAAAAATAAAATAAATAAAATATACAACTACTTTATAAATCTAAGATACCCACACCATTTTCAATATTATTTTCAAATTTTTAATATTATTTTATGTTGAAAAAAAACTAACCTCAGATGTGATTTGAACCACTATCCATTTGAACCACTGTGCCAGTCTAGCCCACTGCGCTATTAGACTTTGGATTTTTGTCATTTTTTAAATTTTTAATTAATAAAAAAATAAAATAAAATAAAATAAATAAAATAAAATAAATAAAATAAAATATAAATCTAAGATACCCACACTATTTTCAATATTATTTTCAAATTTTTAATATTATTTTATGTTGAAAAAAAACTAACCTCAGATGTGATTTGAACCACTATCCATTTGAACCACTGTGCCAGTCTAGCCCACTGCGCTATCAGGTTTCAAATTTTTGTCATTTTTACAACTATAAATAATCGATTCAAGTTCTTTAACTCTTTCCCGTAATTGTTTCATTTTCTTTAACCTTATCTCAGCAACTTCTACAGCTTTCATGTAAAAATGTCGATACTTTTCATTCTCTACCATCAACTCTTTGATATATTCTAATGGTTCTTCTTCTCTTCTTTTCATTCTCTTATGTTTAACTTCATTCAATTCATTTCTCATTCTTTCAATTAAGTCAGTCATTTTATAAATATTTTTTTTATTGGATATATTAATTTTAATATATAAAAATGAATAATATAAATCTCAAAATTCAAGAAAAAAATAAATTAAATCTTGATTATAATAAAGAATTTACTCATGAAATTAAAAAAAATGATATTTTAAAAATCTCGCCAACTTCAGGATCTATTGCAAACTTAAATCGTAGGGGTGATATAGTTTTTCAATCTCTTCAAACATCAAACCCAATAGATATTTGTAATGCCAAATTATATTATAAAATTGAATTAGAAATTGAAGCAAACAAAGATATAACCCTAGAAAATAATTTCTTTCCAAATTTATTCTCCAACATGAGATTAAAACTAGGATCATCAGAAATTGAAACTGTTTTGCATCCAGGAGTATATTCTACAATGTTAAATTTTATTTTAACTGGTTGTGATTATAAAAACGAATATGGTGAATTAACAGGTTGGATTCCTGATGTTAATAAAGGGGATTTAGATAAAGATAGTTTAGATATAAATTATGGTTACCATAAAAGAGCTGAACTTTATAAATCTAAAAAATTTGAAGGTTATTTTGAATTAAAACACTTATTTGGATTCCTTCAAAATTATAACCGTGTACTTCATAATGTTTTTATAGAATTCATCTGTAATAGGCTAGAAGGTGATAAAAGATTGTTCTATGGAGCTGCAGATACAAAAGCTAAATTAAAATTATCAACACTTGAATTGTATATACCTGAATGGACATTAAACCCACATTCTGAAATCAAACTCCTTGAAAGATTAAATTCCAACAAGTCTATAAATGTAAATTATTTAAATAGAATCTGTAGTGAATTTAGTATGACAGAGGGTTCAACATATTCTATAAAGGTAGCAAATTTAGCATACCGACCAAGATATATCTTGATTGGATTCAAAGAAGTAGATTCATCTTTCCAAAAAAATAGCAACTTGTTTATTCAAAAGATTGGAGATGATAATTTAAAAACAATCCAAATTCAATTAAATAGTTCTTATTATCCAATAAATAGAATGGAATTTAATATTGAAAATAATGAAAACATATTCCCATATCTAAATTATATTGAAACATGTTATGATTTCAAAGTTGAACCGCAATTAAGTTTAGAAGATTTCAAAAATTTATATTCTATATTTTGTATAAATGTTTCAGACCAAGATGATCGCCTAGCCATAAATAATGTTGATGTTACACTTCATGTAACAAAGGATTCTAATTTTAAAGCTAAAGTATATACATTAATATTAGAAGAAAAGAAAATAGAAATGAAATTATATGGAGGAAAGATTTCAATTATTGAAAATGTTAGGGGAGATTCTTAATATTTTAACATTTTAAAATGTCTTTAAATAAACTCTATTGGAGATGTGAAACTTGTAATTGTCAAGTTACAAAACACCATAAAGCAAGTCATCTTAAAACTAAAAAACATACGAGAGTTGATATTACAGGAGGTGATCTACAATCTTCAAAAACAACATCTTCAATATTAAAACCTTTTACTACAGAAAAATATCCAGGTGAAAGACATTTATTTAAACACAATTATACTGGGCCAGGAACAAGATTAGATATTAGATTAGATGAAAATAATAATCCTAAACAAGGAGAAGAACCAATAAATAGAATCGACCAAGCAGCTTTAAAACATGACATTGCATACAACTCAGAAGATCTTAGAGATAGACATGTTGCAGATGTGAATTTAATACATGATTTAAATAGTATCCAGAAGCCATCAACCCAAGAAAAGATTCAAAGAGCTCTAGTTAAATTAGCAATGAAAGGTAAGATTTTCATAGGCTTAGGACACAGTCCGATCACCATGGGTGCAAGACTTCCTAGGAAAGCAAAAGATGTTGCTAATAAAAAGATTATCGAACAAGCAGAGATTGAAAGATCCCTCGAGAGTACAGCCAAGACTAGTTTACAAACCCCAACAGAATCAGAAATAAAATATGCCAACGAATTACACCATGAATTTAGAAAAAATAAAAAATATTTAAAAGTTCAAGTACATGAAAAAGATCAAACATGGTCTGCTGATTTAGTCTTTATGCCAACCAAATCATCAGACCCTGAAAAATATAAAATAATTTTAGCAGTAATAGATTTATATACAAGATTTGCTTTTGCAAGATGTTTAGAAAATAAAACAGGATATTCTATTACAGAAGCATTTGAAAATATATTTGAACAACATCAAAGAATTCCAAAATATTTATGGTGTGATAAAGGAACAGAATTTTATAACAAAGTTTTTACAAAGTTTTTAAATGAAAATGATATTAAATTATATTCAACAGAAAACGAAGGAAAAGCAGTTGTGGTTGAAAGATTAAATAGAACATTAAAAAATAAAATGTGGAAATATTTTACTGCTATTGGAAAACAAAAATGGAACAATGAATTGTTACAAAAGATTGTAAATGAATATAATAATGATGTACATAGTTCTATAAAATTAACACCTTTAAATGCTTCCATGAAGCCTGAAACCATTAAAGTGGTAAATATTGAAAATGATGTTATTGAAAAACCAAAGTTTAAAATTGGTGACCGAGTAAGAATATTTAAATATAAAAATAAATTTGAAAAAGGATTCACAGCAAAATGGACAAATGAAATTTTTATTATAAATAAAATACATTATACAACTCCAATAACATATAGCATCATTGATTTAAATAATGAAAAAATATTAGGTAGATTTTATAATAATGAACTACAGAAAACAGATTTTTAAGTCGACAAGCCCTAAAACAAACTTTTCCATATTTCAGCTTCTTCTCTATCCAAATAAATATAATTATATTTTTCTTTCCAATGATTATCAACAAACATATCAAACATATTCTTATCGGGTTCAACATTTGAAAATAAATCATTATAAATCATATTCTTATCACGGCGATCTAATTTAAAAAATATAAAACAATTGGAATTATTTCTTATAGAGTTTTTATCTAAAGCATAATATGTTTGAGATATATAAATAACATTACAATTATTATGTCTTCCTCTTGTAAAGTAACTCTTTTGGATCTCTTGATTTTTCATGTTGACAACATCATCAAATATAACTAGATTCTTTTTATCTTTAGGAAGTAAATCACAATGTAAAACATCTTCAGGTTTATTAGAGAATAAAACTTGAATTGCCTCCTGCCCTTCTTCACAAATATAATCATCTTTATTACTAATATCTGATTCTAAAATATTTTCCTTATACCAATTATACCAACACAAGGTTGAAAAACTTCTTCAGGACATCTATGTTGATTTTTAAAAATATCAATTATTGCTTTTTTAGTTAATTTATTTTCAAATCCACATTTCAAAAGTTGTAATTCTGGTTGATTTATGGTTGTAGAATAAAAGATTAAATTATTATAATCTAAAAAATCATCTTCAAGTAACATTCTCAAAACAAGTACATTCTTTCCACATCCAGAAGAACCAACAATTAATAATCTAAAATTATCAGGAAATACTTTATTATTAAATTTACTCTTATGTCTATTTAAAATTGGTTTCCAAATATCCATTTTGTTTATTATAAAATGACAACTGAAGAATCTTTGCAAGAATTAATAAATTCAAATAAAAATAAATCAGTAGTAATTGATGGTAAAAAATATTTTATTGGAAAACAAGTTAGAGCGAAGCTCCACGAAGCTAAAGAAGGTGGCATTCTTCCATTAGCTGCTTTAATACCTGCAATCATTGCTGCTTTATCAGGTGCTGCTGGAATAGCTGGAGGAATTGCAACTACAGTTCAAAAAGCTAAAAAATCTCAAAAGACAGACCTTGAAAAAGAAAAACTACAAACTGAAATCGATTCAATGAAAAAGGTAGGGCAAGCTAAAGGGGGAGTGTCCGTTGGAAAGGGTCTCTATCTTAATCCATATAAAGGCAGAGGTTTAAATGATTTTTTAAAAAATCAAATTTCAACATCTGAATCTTTATCATCAAAAGATAAAGATGATTTTAAAAAAATATGTAAATCTTTAAAGAATGGGTGTATTTGTAAAATTGGAGGAACTCCACAGAATAGTGGTAAAGGATTGAATTTAAAACCTTGGAAGGAACAATGATACCATTTTTAATACCATTAAAATGGTATATGAAGAAAGATTAGCACTTTTAAAAAAATTACAATCAGAACAAAACAAGTATAATAAAAAAGATATAACTCAACATGCTGAATCAATAATATTAAATGAGGTAATCCAACAACAACAGGAGCCAACAATTAAAGCTATAGAGGGACTTAAAACTATAGAAGCTCCTCTAACCCCCGAACATAAAGCTATAGAAGCCCCTAAAAAGGAATTACTAAGACTAGTAGGAAAAAAACGTAGAAATAATATTGATTTAGAAGAAGATGAATTTCTTTCAAGATTAACACCTCATAAGACTCCAATTAATTTTAAAATTAATACATCACTAGCTCCATCAATTATACCTACTATAGGTTATGATCCTAGAGGTTTTCAAACAATAACAATTAATAATCAAAAATTTTATATATATTTAAATTCAGAAAATAATCCATCGATTATTTCAAAAAATACTTTTATGAATAGAGAGCGTGTTGACATTGAACTTTCAGATGATTTTCATGGATTAATTTCTGGATATATTCCAGATGGTGTCAAGAATGAAGAAATTGATAAATATTTAAACTTAATAAAATTAATAAATGGTAGCCCTAAAGCAAAACATATTCAAGATTTAAAGAAATATAAAGATAGAGATAAAACAGGCCCTCAAATTCAAATCATTGAAGGAGAAGGCCTCAACCCTATAAATCTTTTTATTGAATTAAGAAAACTATTAGCAACTAAAAAAGCAGGACATAATAATTTAGATTCTGATATTTTAAAGATTTCTAAAGATTTGTTAAAACAAGGAATAATTTCAAAAGATAAATTTAATAAGTATACGAAGTTATAAAATACAAAATGGCTTCAATATTAGATTTTTTAAAAACATTTGGAATAAATGCAAAAACAAATTTTGATTTAAAAGATTATGCAGATTATTTAAATTTAAAAATTAAAATATTAATGAAAGATGAATTGTCGAGTCTGAAAGAAGACACTCCAAAGAATATCATTATAAATTATCAAAATTCAAATGAAAAAGGATCTCATTGGGTTTGTATATATAATAAATCTATCTACTTTGATTCTTTTGGGATTAAACCTACTAAAGAAGTTGAAGACTATCTGTCGAAGGACTATACTTTTAATTCTTTACAAGTTCAACCTAATAATACTAAAATATGTGGTATTATAAGCTTATATGTTTTGTATAGATTGAATAAATCCAAAGGAGAAGGTTTCACTTCCTTAATCCAAGAAATTTATAATGATTTAAAATCTCTATTATGAAAATGGAGCTTCGCAACCTTCCGGAAGATAATTTAAAAAAAAAGGTAAACATAATGTCAGATAAATATTCAAGAACTCTATCTATAAATTCAAAAGAATCAGACTTTACTATAAACTTTCAAGATTCAATAAAATTAGATCAAAATTTAAATTATGAATTAGGTCTATTATGGTTTTGTGCTTATAATACTATTTTTAATATAACTAAAGATAATAACACATTTAGTTATGTAAGCCCCCCAAAATTCGAGGATAACATTATAATAATAATAGAACCCGGGGCTTATGAGATAAAAGATTTAAATAATATACTTTCTAAAAAAACAAATGGAGCTATTGAAATTAAAATAGATTTACTAACTTCAAAATGTATAATGACTTTAAAGAATATAGGAATTAGGTTTCAAAATAATAGTTTCTTTAGAACAATTTTAGGATTTACACAGAGTCATTATAACATACCTAAAGTTGAGAAAGAATCTATTATAACATCAGAACATATTATAAAAATAATAAATACAAACACAATAAATATTCATTGCGATTGTATAACAGGTTCTTATAATAATGGTAAACAAACAAATGTTTTATATTCCTTTCCCTCAAACACAGTTCCTATGGGATATAAAATAGTTGAAAGAATGAATCTTCCAAATTATTTACCTTTATGTAGAAAATATATAATGGATATTAATTTTAAAATTCTTAATCAAGGAGAATTGATTGATTTTAATGGAGAAGAGATTTCAATGTATTTACATTTGAAACAGGTTTGAAGATTCATTTTAAATTATTAATAAATGAGTTCTTATATTCCATGTAATAGAGGTGGTGGAACAATAAAAACAGGGTTTAATACAGAAGAAATATTAACTTTAACAGAAAATAAATATATTAATGAAAGAGGTGATTCAATGAAGGGTGATTTAATTTTAAATGGACACAAGATAAAAGAATTATCTTTTCCAACTGATGAAGCTGATGCAGTTAATAAGAAATATGTAGATGGTGTTAAAAAATATACTGATTTAACAACAACAAGAATTGAAAGTTCATTAACAACAAAAATTGATAATATCGAACAACGATTTAATGATAAATTTGACAAGTTACAAAGTCTGTTAACTGAACAAGTTGTAAAGTTAAATACTAGCATATTAAATTCTAAAGATAAACAAATTATGAATACTAAATTTAATACAATATATAATATAATAAATGAGATGATTACATCATTTAATAAAAGAATTTCAAATTTAGAGTCTCATGGAACACACATTAACACCACACATAGTATTAGAAAAAGAGCTGCTGAATTAGAACAGAATAAAACATTATTACCCCATACATATAAACATTTTATAGAACCAAGTTTAATAACAACAAACAGTAAAGAATGGGGTGTTTTTATGGTTGTAAAGATTATTGATCCTTATTTCTTTTTGTTTGATGATGATAATGAAAGAATGAAATGGTTTGTGAAATGTGATTATAATAGTAAGCTTGAAAAGGGTGATGTTATAATGACTAGTTATGATTTACCACACGGAGATTGGTATGTTAATACTCATTCACATGGACTACATAAAGTTAAAAGTAAGAATATTATTTTTAAAAGCACACTTGTACAATATATAGATTTAATATTTTATGAAAAAAAGGTTGATGTTGATGAAGTTCGTAAAGCATTGAGAGAATTGTATAAAGATATCCTCTCAACAAGAGTTTCTTTTGATATCCGAGTATTGGTACCAGATGGTGCTCAGAAGAATAAAGTCTTATTTTTTTAATTATTAAAATGGAAGAAGTAAGAGAAGAAAAAATTTACCCAGAATTGAGATCATCAGGATATTATTCTTCCAAGGCCTCGGCTCAGACAGAACTTGAAATTATGAGAGTAAAAGAATTTAAGTCAGAAACCTTACATTTACAAGATTTATTAAAGCATTATAAAAAAAATTAAAAATAGATGGAATAAAGGGAATACAGTTTTAAAAGTTATAGGTTATTCTTTAGGATTTGCATCTGCAATATTAACACTTATTTTACCTATAACTTTACCAGTTTTAACAATTGCACCTGTAATACTTGGAAGTATTTCTGTAGCTGATGGTTTCTTAACTGAAATAGTTTCATTATCTTATACTTCTAAAAAGAAAAGTTTATATCGTGAAGTTTGTTTATCAATAGAATTAGGAATCTCTAAATTATTTTTATTTCAATTAAAAGCTTTAGAAGATGGAATCTTAACTGATGATGAAATAATGAAATCAAATCAAATAATACAAGATATAAAGAATGAGGTTATAAGATTAAAAAGGGAGGGCATGGTGGCTAATGTTATAACTAATAAAAAAATTAAACGAGAGAAATGGTTAAAGGATTCTTAAAATTATAAATATATAAAAAAGTAGATCAGGTTGCTATAGTTGCTTAAATTAATTGTCGACATTTTATTATTAAAAAATTAAATATCCTTGGTTTCAGTTATGGTTGAAAGCCAACCTATGAATCATTAATTTATGATATTTAAATTCTTTATCACTTAGACCTTTTATATATTCAGGATCAGTATTAAAATATTTAAGTTCTAAACATATAGGATTAAAAACTTGAGAATATAAAGGTTTCTCGATTTCTCTCTCGGGATAAATAATTTCAACATTATAAATATCAAGATCAGTAATCTTTGTATCATATAACTTATTCAAACTAGCAAGATTTTTTATTATCTGTATTAAATTATTTCCTATAGGAAGAGTTGTCTTTAAATCACTTAGTATGAATCTTTTATCATCATAATTTGATAATGATACTTTTTGCGATTCTATCAAGTAAATATCATGGTTTTCACTTTTAAGTTGATGTATTTCATCAATTTTATCTTTATGACCTGGGTTTAATGTATCTATATAATCTTGATGAGAAATATTCTTTGCAACTGATCTCTGTATTCCTTTACATCTGTTATCCTTTACAGGTTTTTCCTCTTGTCCTTTAGGGAATATAGGATATTTATATGAAATAATTTCCTCTTTTTCTGGGGTTTTAAATATAATTTCTCGAGTTTCAAATTTAGGATTTGTAAATGTTTCGTATGAATATTGTTTAGCACGAATAAATATTCCATTTTCTATAGGAGTAAAAGGTTTTTCATCTTTAAACGAAAATAATTCTCCAGATGAATTTATTAAATTTGAAAGTATAGGATTTTCAGTCATATCTCTTTGTAAATCATGAGTTCTTATTGTTAAAAACATTGAATCTGTATCCATTGCATGCATTGATATATTAGAACCATATATAGGTTGTAAGATGTTATAATATGTTTTATACATTTGTAATTTTGAAAGTTCTAAAATTGTAAATCCTATAAATATTGGTTTGTTGTATGTTTTCTCAAAATTCTTTAGTTCTATTGCAGTAAGATTTTCAGAAAATACTTGTGCGTTTTTAAATGTAGGCTTTCCTAGCATACGATTATAGCGCTTAATATCTTTATGAGTATTAGTTAGGAGTTCAATATGAGTATATTTATCAACATTCTCCATTGTTTTCCCAAAGACTGAATTGTTTAAAAGTTTATAATTATTATCTTTAAAAAGGTTACCTTCTCTTTTTGCAATGTTTCGGCACCTAATGTTCTCCTCGATAAAAGCTTTCATGAATGGAGCTTGTTTAAATCTTATGACACTATGAACTTTTTTTAATATCATACCTCGTGAAAGATAAAATTGGAGGAGTCTATAGTGACAAAGATAAAACCTTCGATCTGTTTGATCACAAAGAAGTTTCATTGTTGGAGGTTTATCTTGTGAGATTTGCCATTCAGAAAGTTCGTTGATATCAATCTTTCTTCTTACAGGAGCTAAAGGAAAATATCTTGTTCCTGATTTTATATCATCTGGATATAATAAGTCACATTCTATAAAGTAACCTATTGGAGAATCTTTAGGTGTTGAAAGTATTTCTTTTACAAGAGTAATGATTCTTCTGAGGAATCTTCAGAGTATATTTCATGAAAGTCACTCATTGGTAAATATTGAGTCATAATTCCTGAATATAAAGCTGTTGCATCTATATAAAGTATAAATATAGGTTTTCATTGTTTCTAATAATTCTTTTAATTCCTCATTGTTAAGTTTTATATAAGGATCAGAGGTCTTTGAAAGCATTCTGCTAGTAGTTATTGCATTTCTAGCTTTTATTTCTCGATTACCCATTACTGAAGAGACTCCTCCTCTAATGTTTGTTTTAATTTGATTAAACATATCGAGGTTAGTTAAAAGATCTATAATTTTATCAGATTCTTCCATATCTGAAGTCCAAATTGTATATAATAAAGTATCCCAAGCTAAAGAAGGAGCTGTTATATAATTGTAAGGTTTAAGAACAAAAGAGTTTGTAAATTCTTCAAAGCAATCTGCTAGAATATAAACATCTAGGGATAAGTACATATTTGTATAGTCTCCTAAAATTTTACACTTGAATAATTCCCACGTTTTATTTGCTCGAGAATATTCTTGATCTGTAATATGATATTTTTGAAGTTGTGAAGAGAAATCTTCTTGGCTAGGAAGACTTGTTTCATTATATTTTTCAAACGAGTCAACATAGTCATAAGGATATATTCCTTTTGCTAAGCATGTAGGATATTCTTCTGGAGGAATATTATTTTTTTCCAAGAATTCTCGAGCGATTTTAAATTTTTCTGGTTTCATTGTTTTTGCTATTGCATCTAGAGACATTTGGAAAAAGTTTAACGAGTCTATAAATTTTAATTTTCCATATTCTACTGATTTATATTTTTCCTTTGTAAGTCCTATAACTTTGAAAGAGTTTTTAGCATTTTCTGCTAATTGTTTAATAAATAGATGTATGTCATAACCAAAAAGATTATGAAATATAACAGGTACAAATTTAGGAGTATGACAATTAAGATTACAATTTTTATGGGCTGCTCCTCGATAATTATTTTCCTTTTTTAAATGATCATGATCGGGGACTTTTATATTTTTCGAAGATTGTAGTTGTCTTTCATGAAACATTCTATGTTCTTCTTCTTCAATAGTTTCATTATTTGGAGGTTCCTCAAGGAGTTGATCCTCAAAGAGTTGATTCTCAAATGGTTGTTTACACATCCAACAATTTGAAGAATTTTCATATTCTTCCCATTGTTCGGTTGAAAGGTTTATTTCATATTTTGTTTTTAATACTTTAAATATTTCATGTTCTAGATCATTTATACTTTTAGTAAAATGATTTAAAACATCTTCTGAAGTTCCTTGAAATGTATATTCTCTAGATTCTATGAGTTCAGGATAATTACTTTTAAATAATAGTTTATAAGCAGAAGGTAATTGTTTAGTTTTTTTAACACTATTAGGTTTATTTCTTTTTCTTAGAAAGGCTTTCATCCTCTCTGGTTTCATCTTCTCTCCTGAGGAGTTCCATGAATCCATGAGTTTATTTTTTTCTATTATTTTTAAATATTGGTTAACCAAATCTTGTTTACGATTTATAGATTCAAAGTCTCCATAAACCACTCCTACTGTTTGTAGTAAATTTGAAAAGTTTTTAAAATTCATCTTGGGATCTGTAGGCTTTTTCACAAAATCTTGTATGTTTAATCATAGAGTTTTTAGTTGTTGAATAATGAAGACATCTTTTACATGTTCCTCCTCCACTAGTTGGATTCTCTGGTGATGTAAAAGCTTGAAAGTTTTTTATTAAAACATAATGTTGATTATTTTGTTGTTCCAAGATTAAAAGATATATTTCTCTAGGGTTTTCGGTTCCACTATCAGAAATGTAAATTGGAATAATTTCTCTATTTTTAATATGTTCATAAATATTAATTTTAAGATTATTTAATTTTTCAAATTCTGGAATGTCTTCTAGTTTCATTGGATGTTTGAATCCTTTGGGAAATATTAATTCATTTTCATATTGTTTGTATTTTGAAACTCTTTGAGGGTTTGATTCTTGAGGATGTAAATGTGCAAGTATTGACCAGATGAAACATTTGTTATCATTATTCTGTATGTTTATAACATTTTTAGATTTAAAGGGTGTACGAATATAAGATTTAGGATTGGGTGGTAATCCTCTCCAATAATCAATCACTAAAGTTTGGAAAGAGTTGAATACTAAGTTTGAATCTCCTAATTCATTTTCTACTTCCTCTTGTTTTGCTTCTGCTGCTTTAATTATTTCTTTGATGGTTTTATCAAATCCTTTAGTTGAAAATAAATATTTAAAAGGTATTCCAATTTCAACATCTAAGGGTGTTGTCTTTTCTTCTGCTCCTCGCCAGTGTTTTGCTTTGATTATAATTTTATATTTTATAACATTATACCTTGTCGGTTTATAATTTTTTAAAGCTTCAGTGAAAGAATTTTTAATATTTTTTTTATTTTTATTTATATATTCTCCAGGAGTTGCAGGTCCATTAATTTTTAATTGAAATTCATCTATATGATTAAAATTATCCCAGTTATATTTTTCTCTTTCAACATGATCAGGTTCTCCTTCTTAATGACATTCCTCATCGTCAGAATTTTGTTTTTTATTTTTACATTCTTTTATATGTTCTAAATAATAGAAATTTAGTTTTGTTGAAAAGTTACAATGAGGACATGTAAATATTTCTCTATTTTTCCCAATACAATTTTCAAAATGTTTATTATATCCAGAATGTAGAAATCTTCCTTTACATTTAGGACAAAGTTTTGAATTTGTATCATTAAGATTATTTTCTTTTAATAAATGAGCTTTCGATTTTAAGTGAGAAATTAATCCAGTTTTATTTTTAAAAACTTTATTACAAATATTACAATTCATTTTTAGAAAAAAATTTTTTATTGGATATCCTGTTTTGATTTTTTATGATGTTTTTATATTTATTTTCATAATGTGACAGTATAATTTTTAGAATTTTATAAATAAAAATCCAAACCCAGATAGCGCAGTGGGCTAGACTGACACAGTGGTTCAAATGCTAGTGGTTCAAATCACATCTGAGGTTAGTTTTTTTTCAACATAAAATAATATTAAAAATTTGAAAATAATATTGAAAATGGTGTGGGTATCTTAGATTTATAAAGTAGTTGTATATTTTATTTATTTTATTTTTTTTATTTTTTTATTAATTAATTAATTTTTAAACATAAATATGAAAAAAAAATATTGAAACGGGTGTGGTGGCGAACCGGTAATTATCGCCACCAGTCTTTCGAACACCCCCGGATCGATTCTATAATGTGCACATTTATTTCTCAGTTGTTTTCGGACCTCTTTCGGATTCACTTTCGAATTCATTTGTACTTTCGAGCAGCACGCTTAAAACGCCGATGAAATCGTGTTCGAGCGAGAAGCGAATAATAAGGTGTGCTGCTATTATCGAATTGATTCTGATGTATGAGTCTGGCCAGCTTGTATATTGGAAGAGATTTGATAAACGAAAGAGGTTGAAATGATCCGGATCAAAAAAAACTGTTGAGAGGACAGTGAAAAAAAAAAAAATACCACTGTCCTCTCAGAGCAGTTTTACTATTTTCATAAAATTTTTTATTCTTCAAGACATCAAGATTAAGATTTATAAAATTATAAATTAGTCAAATAGCAACTTGCTAGTTGACATCCTCAAGTAGTGTGTTTATATCCCTAACCAAAATAGTCCTCTAACTTTTTCATAATACCATTTTCTTTTCTATTCTCTTTATGTTTATGAGACTTTAAAGATTAAAACAGTTAGAGCCATTAAGGGTGGTTGTTTTCAAAATATAGGGTTAAAATACTATAAAAGTATAAGTTTTAGGTTGTTTTTCTAATGGTTTAAGCGTAATGGAGGCATGTTTTGTTGGGAGGGCTGTTTTGGTTAGGGATATAAACACACTACTCGCATGGGATATAATTGATAAATGTATTAGACACTTTGATGGAGCAAAATATTTTCTGGTTATTGATGAACAGACATTAAAGAATCAACATTTGTGAATACCTTGAATGGATTGATGACAGATCTCCAGAACCTCTATTTCATGGATTGTCATACATTAAATTCATCCCTAAATGCTTCAATGATGTATCAAATTATTGAAAACATTCCAAAAATGAAAATTTCTATGCTAAATTTATTCATCGTATCATTATATCATTATAAATATGAGAGGATATAAAACATTTTCCTTATCTTTCATATCAGAATTTATATAATAATCTTGAAACTATGATATTTAGGATCGTCACTATCCTAACTAAATTCATATTTAGATTCAAATTATATAACCCAGGGATATTCAACTGGCGGCCCGCGGACCAGATCAGGCCCGCCGAAATTTGAAAAAGTCCCTTTCAAGATCTAGGAATATTACACATTTATAAAAATATTTGGTAATATCTGCATAAAAACGCACAGGTATTGAAAATTTGTTTGTAAGTTTGAATAGGAAAAGGGGTTTACTTAATATTTAATAAAATTAATGTGTTTAAGCGGCTGTGATCATTTAAATTTCTTAAAAAAATGCGTCTAACACCAGAAAAATTAAAAGAAAAAATGGCAATAAAGTTATTAATTTAAAATGCGCCAGGAAAATATATAATAATATAAAAATAAATGGTAAACATTATAATACTTGGTAATAGAATAACAATTACTAAAACCAGTTTATTTTTGTTACTTTGTAATCCGCTACAAAACTAACTACTTTTTAATTGATACGGCCCTCGATTGCCGTTATAAGATAAATTTGGCCCTTCATAATATTTAGTTGAATACCCATGATATAACCCATTTAAGATATTCACAAGCTAAAGCGATTAACTCCATGTTTTGAATGTTTTTTAAATTATAGTTGCGAAGCACTTGATTGATGCACAACATTTTATATTTAAATACATTTCTTAAATAAATAGAATTAATATTCCTAAATATATATTTGAATTTAAATATTAAAAGAATTTTAAATAAACAACCCATAAAAATTTATCAATTTCTCTACTTTTTCTTTTGTGAAGTTAATCAATTTGGCAAATGTGCAATTAAAGTTTCAGTTGCCTGATTCATCGTGCAGCATATAATTTTCATTTAATAAAAATCCTACAATAAAAATTTTAATAGACTTTGATACTGTATTATAAATTTCTAAAGTTTACACTAAAATACTATGAGCATATATCACACTGAAACCACATCCATTATTTTCTCATTCTGATCCCTTTAAAAGAGTACCGTATTTTCATTTTAAAACTTCTTAATATTCTTAGAATCCTTAGGTCTAACAGGACAGAAATAGAATCTCTTCCGTACGGAATAACAAACACTTTGTTCAGCGATGCCAAACGCATTTAAAAACGTTCACATTTAAGTATAAGATCCGTTGGATGATGAGAGCAGGCCAGTAGCCACATTTATGCTGTGTAAATATTATCGAATGAGTTTAAATAAATAAACATTTATGAGGAGGGTAGATGAGGGGAAAAGCCCATTTTGAAAAGCCTCAATCAATACGTATCAACCACAAATCCCAAGTCAAATAACAAAATACTCAATTAAACAATAAAATCCGATTTGCAACTTTTAAGCGAAAGCGACGGTAGCAGTTTTCTATAGTGGTATTTTCATAATTTTATTTTATCAATTTTACCAAGAAAAATAAAGAAAAAAAATTCTATTTAGGTTTAGCGAGTTCTATCCCATTATTACAATTGTAAATTATGAATTTGGTAGATATTAATGTTGTCCACTTGTTCAGATTGTGTATTGTTGAAGCTTAAATTCTTTAACCTTTTTTTAATTAATATCGTTAGATCTTTCAACTTAAAAATTATTGCATTTTTATGGTAGCAGAAATAAGAATAAAGATTTACCTTATTTGTAGAAGTTAAGAAGGTAGCGTGGGATCATTAAGATGGATAAGTCGTGAACGAGATGCCTTAAATTTTACTTGGACCCTAAACCTGAGAAATTCTGAAATTTAGCAGACCCCAGAAGTTTTCAACTATATCTTCTTGTTTCAACCACGCGATCAAGCATGAATTCACCCTTAAGCTGACAATGCTGAAACCTAGGCCCGACTGGCGGGGACCTAAATTTTGTATTATTATTATAAAAAACTTATTACATCTTTTAATTGTTTGCAGATTATTATATTTGTAATATAAGTAAAGAAGTATTTAATTATATTACATATTATATATAATATAATACCTTTCTAAAGTAAAAATTTCACAAACACACAATATGTTTTCAAATTTTTGTGTAAAAAAATTATAAAAGAGCTCCATAAGATTTTTAATCTTGAGCCCCTCAAAAGTAAATCCGGCTTTGCACGTGACACCAAACCTACGTCTCATGAGATGAATTTAGCATCGTAGGACATTGCCTTATTGGTGGTTGTTGCAGATTTAAAGACGACCCACTGCAGTCAGGTCTTTGTTAAAATAGTGATCAAGTATGGTATCGCCCGCAATCCCACAATATTCATCTTCTCCAAATACAAAAACAACAGTTAAGTTAAACCCACCCTTATAATGGTAAATCACACTAAACCACTACTAATTCCAATCAAATTTTACAAACATTTTTAATATTAAACTCTTTTTTACAATTCATTTGCCAAATTGTTAGAAAAAATACTGATTAATTATAATTTAAATGCTTTTAAAGAAAATCGAAATACATTTAAAATTTTTACATTTTTATTACACTTATACCGACTTTTCATTTACAATTATTGATTTCACTTAAAAAATTGTACAAGTAAATTAAAGAATTGCTTGAAATTTTTTGAAATTTATGAAAGTAAATAGTTTTAGGGTTTTTAAATTAATATGAATTTAATTAATAATTTTTAATTGTAAATTTGAATTTTCATAACTTATTTTAGCTATAGAAATGAAATGAATATAAAATTAATCAAAATTTTAAAGATCTTGAACAAAAAATTATTGTAATAGCATTCAAGATACTTTTAAATGTTTTTTCAATTGTTTGAATTTATGATTATTTTGGCGAAATATTTACGTATATAAAATAATTATGCCAGGCATGCAATTTGAGTTTGATGAAACCGGTGGTTCTTTTTATTACTTTTTAGTTTCGGTATATTTGCTTGTACTTATACCTGTTACGTATTTGTTTTGGCCAAAGACTGATAATAAAGGTTACTAAATTACTTTAATATTATACCAGTTTATGTATTTTTATTTAGATTTATTAGAACAGACCAAGAGGAAGTGTAGATGTGACCCTTGTCAGTCTAAACAGCATTTTATGAATTCATGTACACCTAATAAACACAGAAAGAAGAAATTTATGTAAATAATTATTTACATTTAACTTAAGCAAAATAATATGATTAATTTTAATTCACAAATTAGGATTTGGTATTTATAGTTAATCTATTGAAAGTTTAAATAATCTAATATTACCGAGTAAATATTATTAAACCCTAATTTAACGAAATTGATTTAAGTTAATTAAAAATTTTAATGGTGCAATATTTTGGCTTCTTATAATTGACATAAAATTATAATTTAATTAATATATAAAGATTTAGGCGAACATTAACGCCTTAACATTACAATTACCTTATTCAGATTTTAATTAAATTTTAACTTTTCAGACAAGGAATATTTGTTATCGCATGGATTATTTTCTTTTTGTTGGCTTATAAAGTTTCTCAAATTGAAATGGAATGGACAGAGTTTGATCCCTTTACAGAATTGGGAGTTTCTAAAGTTTAAATTTTAACATTTTATTTGAAAGTTGACAGTTTTTGTTGTTGTTAAGGACGCTACCATGATTGAAATACGGAAAGCATACAAACAGCTGTCATTAAAATTCCATCCTGACAAAGGTGGAGATCCAAAACGATTTATTCGTTTATCAAAGGCATATGCGGCGTAAAATAATTTAAATTTATTCATCGTTTTTATAATTATATTTTAAATATATAGATTAACTAATGAACAATCAAGAAACAATTGGCAAGAATATGGTAATCCTGATGGACCTGGAGGTTTGATATATATATAGATATATCTGTAAATTTTAACATTATTTATTTTCAGCAACTCAATTCGGAATTGCACTTCCTAAATGGATTGTTGACAAAAAGAATTCTGTTTGGGTAAATAAATATTTTTCAATTGTTTTTGAATTATTCGTTTTATTATTCAGGTTCTTGGTGCATATGTCCTCGTTTTCATGTTGGTTCTGCCGGCTTCTGTGGTATGTTTCCTCATTATAGTTTATTTTATTCATTTATACTAAATTTATACATTTTGTAATTATCTGATATTAATTAATATATTTCTTTAATTATTAAACTTTACTTTAATTATTGCAATTATTTTTTATTTTCATTATTAATTTCCTAATTAATTAATTTTTTATTAATTTAAAAATTACTCATTTCTAATTGTTAATTTAATTAATTTTTAAATTATTAATTGAATTATTATATGGCAATAGTTAATTTTAATATTTTAAAATTATTTATTAAAATTATTAAAATTTTTATTTTAATAATTAAAAAAAATATTTTAAAGATTACTATTCTAATTATTAGTTTAATATTTAAATTTAATTATTTTAAAATTTTATTTTAATTATTCAGTTGTAATTTTTAATTTAAATATTTTTTAATTTAATTTAATTATTGAAAAATAAATTTTAAGATTAATTTTTATAAATTAATTTAATTATAAAAATCATAAATTTTTAATTATTAGGTTAATTTTTAAATTATTAATTTTAATATTAATTAATTCAATTATTATATTTTAAAATTATTTATTAAAATTATTAAAATTTTTATTTTAATAATTAAAAAAAATATTTTAAAGATTACTATTCTAATTATTAGTTTAATATTTAAATTTAATTATTTTAAAATTTTATTTTAATTATTCAGTTGTAATTTTTAATTTAAATATTTTTTAATTTAATTTAATTATTGAAAAATAAATTTTAAGACTAATTTTTATAAATTAATTTAATTATAAAAATCATAAATTTTTAATTATTAGGTTAATTTTTAAATTATTAATTTTAATATTAATTAATTCAATTATTTATCCTTGCGTAATTGGTAATTTAAATATTTAAATTATTAATTATTAATTAACTCAATTCTTATTGTTAATTTAATTATTTTTAAAATTTTATTTTAATTATAAATATCATAAATTTCTGTCGAATTTTTAATATAATTTTTTTTCGATATCTAGGGAGTTTGGTGGTACAGAACCATTAAATTTAACAGTGACAAGATTCTTCTCAATACCACTCAACTCTATTTTTATTTTTTTAATCGTACTCCAAATATGCCATTAAAACGTGTGATCATGATTCTAAGCAGTTCGTTGGAATTTAACAAAGTACACAATTCGGAAATTGTCGAACGCCCAAGTGATAATGAAGAAGTTCCTGCGGTAGGTCTTCCAATGATATTTATTTTAATATATATATAATTTATTTTTATATATATATATATATATATTGATTAATTTTAATTTACATACTGCTTTAAAATCATTGCCCGCCAGTGTCATTTTAGAAAATGAGTATTGTTTTACTGTTAAATAAGTCTCAGAGTGCTATTTTTACTACTTTTACTGCTACAAACAAACCCCTCCCCGTTATAAGCTGTCTTTCAGAATTATTAAAAAAATACCGAAATATGATCGATAAAAATCATTTGAAACATCTACAAAGCGAAGAAAAGTGTTTTCATTAACAAACCAATCATTATCTTAATGTTCTCGATTAGTTAAAGAAATCGATATTGTTCTAGCACACCAAATTAAAAATGAAAGTTGCCAGATGCAAAGTAATTTGTAACGAATCGGAACAGCTATCGAAGAAAATGCATTTACCATTGTATTGCAAGACATCTATTCTTAAAAAAATCAGAAATTAGTTTGGAAGCACTGATGATTGTTTCCACCTGATCCCAATCAGTCCATAAGGCGAAGTAAGGTATGTCGTTGGAAAGGAGTAATATTTATGCAATATTGATCCTTCCAAATGAATAAATAATGCTCCCATTATCATACCTTCTCCCTTAGCAATGATCGTAACATCAACTTTTTTTAGTCCAAAAGTGACCAAATAGTGCACAGTAAAACATGCTAGAAAAGCAATTCTCTCTACAAACAGTCCATTCGAAGTTCTAAAAATCCTCCGTGATGAGTAATGAAGTCAGTCTACTATATAAAAAACCACTTTACAACGAACTGGACATTATAATTACGAATTATAAAAAATTACAAAAAAATACAAGTGGTGGACGATGAGCGAGAACTAATTGTGATTGATTGGGAATTATTTACAACAATTAAAGGGTTAACAATAATTATTTTGTCCAATTTAAAAATGGTTACTTGAAATTGTAATTTTTACAGAATTTATTGATTTTACGACAATCTTTACGGCAATAATTTGTTTTATTTTCTATTCAAAATTTATTCTTTGAAAATAATAGAAACATTTCCTAAGACCAAAAATTCTAAAAACAAATACCGCTATTGTTCTCAACTTTTTTGTCCAACAGCTAATTCATTACTCGGTATTATTTTTCAATTATACTTTTGCGTGATTTCCTTTACGATTATCCTAAATTTCTGCTTAAATTTCACCGTAAGATTACATCGTATTTGAAAATCTTTATGAAGACAATAATAAAATTTGCTTTCAATAGATTGGTTCAACATGTAAATATTTCAGGTACTAAAACATTTTCCTCAAATCAACATCAAAAGTAAAGAAATGCCATTTGCAGCTGTGTATAGTGTAAAAAGTCGAGTATTAATTTACAGTCATCTTCATCGATACAGCTTACCAATGCACTCATTACATTTAGGTAATAAGGATTTGTATAATTATTCTATAATAGTGGAAATTATTACAGATAAAATCGTTATAATCAAGAAATGTCCTTTTCTTATTAATGAGATGATTAATATTGTTGCACAATTAGTAGCTTTTGGTCATCATGATGCGAGTAAGTGTTTATTATTATTATTATTATTATTATTATTATTATTATTATTATTATTATTATTTTTAATATTATTATTATTATTATTATTATTATTATTATTATTATTTTTAATATTATTATTATTATTATTATTATTATTATTATTATTATTTATTATTATTATTATTATTATTATTATTATTATTATTATTATTATTATTATTATTTTATTAGAATTTATATTTTTATTACAATTATTAAATTTAAAATAATATTCTTTCATACAAAATTTACTTAATATGGAATAACAAGGGAAAAAGTAAAACTGAAATCGATCAATTCTGCAATTTACAAGGTGGGACAAAAAGATGACATATTTGAAATTTAAATAAAACCAAATTAAAATAAAAAAGTACGATGCCATTTTATATTATTTTGTTTGAATACTCATTAGTTACACAATCACCCCTTGTACAGTGATAGCAGAATTTGGTATTTTGGGTCCGTACGTTTTTGAACGATATTGCACTTTTCTGTGACAAAAATTGGATGAACTTGACGCCAGAGATGTATAATTTCATTCCGAGGTGACCTCGGTTGGTGTGCCCGATCACCTGACTTGAGTCCATGTAATTTTACCCTTTGTGGATACCTCACATCAAATGTATACATTTATCGCCACGATCTATTGAACAATTGAAAGATGCAATTCGTTGAGAAAATGAGGCTATTCCACATGAAATGATTCACTAAGTTATACACAGCTTTCGCGAATGTTTTCAACAGCGTATGGACTATAACGGTGAACATTTGACTGGTGTTATTTATAAGCTAAAATGAAATAAAATGGCATAATGCGTACAGTTAACAAATAAAAATAATTGTTTATTTATTTTAATTTGATTTTATTTTAATTTCAAATGTGCCAGATCTTTTTGTCCCACTCTGTATATGTAGGAAATCAGCATTACATTTCTGAGACTAAAAGTTCAATAGAAAATTGGATAAAACTGTTATCCATTAAAAATTTAATAAGATTTGGTTAATGACGAAATTGCATTTAACACATTGTTTGCGGGTGTTTTTCGCCAATCCACAGTAAAAAGTGAAGCGATTTTTGACAGATACCTACACAGTAGGTAGTCTAACATTAGATGATGCGTAATTTTTACACGCTTTCTGCTCAACACCATTTAGGGTTAGTGATAATATGAAAAACAACAAAATTAGGTACTACAATACATTCTAGAGCAGTGCTTCTCACCTGGGGCAATTTTGAAATTAATGTATTTTTAAAATTTGATAAATCATAATTTTTCCTAAGTATATACGTGGTATTTTATGTATATTATGATAGAAACAATTTCTCAACCAAGCAAAATTGAAATTTTTAAGTAAAAGCTTGTAAAATAATTTGTTAATTCATTCAAAAACTGGGGTAATTTGACTTTTAAACTCCATATTTGGGGACATAGAGCATAACATGATGAGAAGTACTGTTCTATGGCATGTAATAAGTATTACATCAGATTCGACTGACCTGATACCTGACTCTTTGCTGAAACTGATTCCTCAATGCTCGGTTTCAGCTGCTACGATGATGTAACATGCATAAGGGCAGATAAATGTTCTTCAATTAATATTGAACGTTATTGGGTCTTCGCTGGCTTCCTTAAGGAATTGTTCTAGGGAAGGAATCTATATGGCTGCAAATTGTTGTATTTCTTCTTCAACATAACATCTTATTGAAGTTCAATCAACTCCATTTGAAGAAATTCAGGTGTGAGCTCAACATCATACGTGAATTGACAACTGAATGCTTCAAAATGCTGCTCAGTTCTTAAAGCGTTTTTCAAAGTCTTTCATAAACAACTCTTCAACACATTGTGCAAAAAATAATTTATTGTCTGTACTTTTGAGTTCTTGGCATGTTAGAAAATGTGCAAGATTTTCTTTCTTCAGTTGGCCATTCCAAAACTGTAGCTTGTGGCTTGATTTCTACCTAATGAAACGCAGTATATTTCACTAAAACATATAAGTGACATTAGTAACTACTAGACTCGGATCCTCTCCAGAGGTGCACAAACATGTTTCGTTCGCAGCAGCCATGTATATATTTGTGTGACTGATTACTATTACAATGCTAATACTAGTCAAATTTCATTAAATATGCAGTCAGTGATGAATTAGAGCAGAGCTTTCCAACCGTTGTGTCGCGACACTTTAGTGTGTCGGAAGCTCTGCATAGGTGTGTCGCGTGAACAAAATGAAAAGCCACAGAGCCCCTTAATTTTATAAACTTTTTAACGATTGTTGGACTGAAATACAATGCACATATATAGTCCGTCGTGTTTTAGCTGCAAGAACGCTTGTTTACCCTATTTATTAGTTAATCGTTGGAATTCGATATTTATATTTAAATATGTTTCATTGTCTATTGTATAACGGTTTACCATATGGCGTAAGTTGTATGACGTCTGGTTTTCTGGTAAAACTGATTTGCTGTGTCGCGAAATGATGGAAGTCTATAAAGTGTGTCACAAGCATGAAAAGGTTGGAAAGCACTGAACTAGAGGTTTAGAATTTTACAACTTACTTCTCATAAAAAATCGCTAGCGAGCTGCGTGTTTGACATATCTGATTTAAATGTAGTTATTTTTCATAAATTAATATTTAATTTTGGAAATTTATTTGTATTTCAAAATTATTTAAAATTTTATCATGTTCAATAGATATTTTTCGTTTTGTAATTTATGAAATTTAACTAATTTTTGTGGAGATAGAAATAGAGATTTGTTAAAAATTAAACAAATCTCAAAATTTTCAAAATCAATATTAAGTCTAAAATCCTTTTTAAACAAAAAATTATATTTCAGCAATTAGTCATTATTCTACACATATCATGTCAGTTATTTGCCTTTCTTGAGATTGACGCCTTTTCAGTAGTTACTCTACAATCAGTCGATCAACAATGTTGTAAATATTTGACTTTAATAACACCTTAAAATAAAGGCATATGTTTGAATAGTTTTGTGAAAATTCCACTGTCCTTTTCAAACAATTTACAACAATTCTAAAAATATCATAAAACTCGGATATTGTTTAGCTATCCATGTCCCAAGATTAGAAACAATCGAATATTGTATGAAACTGAGTCAAATGATTGTTCAAGCACTTTCGGAAAATCAAAGTCCTATGATGCAATTACCTCATGTTACAGAAGATATTTTAAGGCATTTCGTAACAAGAAAAGTAGAATTTTGTATACGAATTATTGTTTACAAATAAAATTCCATTAGCGAAACGTGCGAAGTATCCGACAATTGGTGGAAATGAAAGAAGAAGATCGTCGTAATTTACTAAGATCATTTTCAGATGAACAATATCGGGATCTTATCCAAGTGTGCTCAAACATGCCATTAATTATCTTAGAATGTCATTGCGAGGTAGTGTTTACCTTATTTATAATCAATAATCAACTTGGATACTTAATTTACAAAATCATAATTATATTAAAAATAATTCAATAATCATTTGAATCCCGAGCACTCATTAATTTAAGGGTTTTTCAGGACTTTGAAATTGTTTATTTATGAAAGTATATAAGATTAAGACCTGATTTTGGTAGTTATTCCAAGGGTTCTAAAAACAATCTCGTTATTCTGACTTATGCAGGTGACCTAAAAAAGATAGGTCACGCAAAGTTCATACAATGATAACTGCAAAAAAATAATCAAAAAAAATAAACAAAATTATGTATTATTAAACAGTTGAATGATTCCGTTTTATAATCCATTTTGAAATCATTGGAATTAAAATCCTATATTTCATTTTCAATGTGTGTAACATTCTTTCCAACACTTGATAATCAATTTAATTTTCAGAAAATACTTTTTACAATATTAATGAGTTTTGTCTGTTTAAACATTTTCAGGATTCATAATGAATGGAAAATTTCACCGATAAAGTATTCAGGGAGTTTAACAAGTTGCATTTTAATAACATGTTTCTTATTCCTGTAATGCTTTCGATTTATTCTTACTTTTCTGATTAACAGATTTTAATTAATTCGTCAAGTTCCATTTTAATTAAGCTTGAATTGTCTCGCCTTTCAAAGAACAGTTTTACATCTCAAACCGTGAATAAGATCTATACAACACTGATGAACAATTTCCAATGTTTTCATCCTTCAGTATTTTTCTTCTAAGTTCATAAAACTAATTTAGCAATGTATAAGATTTGTCATTTCTAATTTTGATTTGATTGATTCCATAATATATGTAGTTTCACTGTTACACGAATAACTTCAAATTCAAACAATTCACTATTCTTAAAAGAGATCATTGCCTTTTCTCACATTCATTAAGATTTTATTGTACTTTTCACTGTAAAATAAATTTGCTTTTGTTTTTGAATATTTCTGAATAATGAAAATCAGATTTAATTTAGATATTAAAACATCAGGGAGAAATTTAAAATCTTAATTTTAGAATTAAACAATTATATTGGAGTCATTATTCACATATCTAATGTGCTATTCATTCTGTGTAAATTGATTATTATTTGCAGATCTTACTTCAAACCGATTTTTTTAAACCCATATACATCTTTATCTGCATTAAAATTGTATCCAGCATAACAGAAGTGTAAATTCAGTCTGAACGTTGGATAAGATAAAGTTACCCGCTACCCTCATTTAAAGGTCGTTTACACATTTCAAACATCCAATCCAACTGATTTATAGATAAGTATCTTCCTGACTCTTACTTCCATTAAAGCCTCCAACTTTATAATTGCAACCGAATCAAATGATTTTGCACTGTAGTAATTTGATTTTTTTTTCTGTGATAATTATAGTTTGCCGATTAGTTTCACCTTTGACGAGATTTCATATAGATTCATCTTACAATAAAGACAACTATTCCAACCTTGAGATATCTCTGGTTTACATTTTCGAGTCGTCTGAAACGTACTTTGTAGATAAACATGTTTGTTAAATCTGGACTCCGTTTCCTGGAACATTTCATAATATTGGAAAGTAGGTAGATGTGAGGCCGAGACGCCACCTTTAGTTACCTCGCACTGGTTAGCAACAGATACCCCTATCCCCTCCCATTTCAAGGTCAAGCCGCGATTATTGATTTTTAAATTCAAAATTTTAGAAAGATAATTCGAGTATTGATTTTAAGTGCAAATATTGATTTTAAAGCTAAATTTTATTTTTTTGTTTTATCTCGCGGTATGTTATATCTCAATTTATTGTTTTAATTTCCCGACTAATACTTCTCTCAACTCGAATCTCACATTTTCAATATCACTTTCCTTATTCTGAAATTGATTGACACAGTAAGAAGTTAGACTATTGTATCAAGTAGTCATTTTCGACCTTTCACCCTTTTTCGATCTATAGTTGACATTTTTTCAACACTTTTTCGTTTCATTTATTATAAGAGAAATTGCTATTTTTACTGTGAAATATTAAATTATTTTTCACATTGATTAATTTGCATATTTGCCAAATTATTGATATTACTTCAAAAATCAAATTTCTTTGAAATAGCACAAACTATCGATTAGTAATTATTTGATTTGTTTTCATTTCGTAATATTGTCTTGTGATTATAAAAGTTTACCGAAATCTTATGAAATTATTAAATGAAATTATTAAATAATTGATGTTATTGATTTACCATATTGGTGCTAATTATTGATTATTTATGTGGCAGCAATGTGTTTATACCTATATTTGATTTTTAAACTGATTTTCGCTGTGATAAACTAATAATTTGGAAGGTCATGGATGAAGATGATCCCACAATTACACCGTCTAGCATTGTTACAGTCACAGTTAAAATGACTAGAAAACCTCTGGGAACCTTATTTCCTCAAGGAATGGCTTTAATCAATTCAAAATGGTCTAATCAAAATATGTTATGGACGATCGACAATCAAAGTGATGGCACATTATATTCGAGCATGCCTGTTTCTTCTGATGTATATAGTTCTGATACCAACATGAACCCTGTAGATGAAGAGGGAGATAAGTCAGAACCGGAAAGCAAACTTGATAATCAAGAAAGTGAAACAGTTCAGGTATGTAAAAAATTAATTTTAAAGACAATAAATTTTCAAATTCCTCTAAATTTAAACATAAACACAAAAATCATTACTTTTTATCCAAGAGAATTGATAATTATTATTTATTAAATTTATTATTTATTGATTAAAATTTCTATTGATGATTCCTAATTAATATGTGATAATTCAATAATAAATCAAATGAAACCTACTGACAATATATTGATTTATTATTTATACCGCAATTTTCGAAAATACATTTTATTTCTTTAGTCGGTGGTTTTGTATGAAAATTGCATTTATTACTCTAAAAAGAACTAGCCAATGATTAAATGAAATTTTAATTAAATTGAATTTTTTTCGTGATTTTGTGGACCTTGTTTGTTGTAGATGGTCATAAAATGAGAGAAATGGCAAAAAAATAAGAAAAGTAATATTAATGAACATATTCGAAAGTTGATTGATATGTGGGCATTATGGCACTAGATTATTGTTGCACTAGCTGTTCTTCACGATTTAGCAATTGCTTAAATACACCATGACATTTGGTATTCCTATTATATTGTCTGAGTCTGATGTTGAGTTATGCATTTTATAATGACTTCCTTATATCAGTATCGGATTTAAATTATAACAGGCCTAATTGGTTTTTATAGCCTGAATTAAATGATTTAATCAGATAACTGAAGTTGACTTAAGATCAAAGCATCAAGATTAAAAGAAAAAAACTTGTTAGTAAAATGTCTTAGAATATCATAATTTCACAAAATTTCATTTCTTTTTTTGAAATAAAAAATGAACTCTGTTATTGCTGTGACATTGACAGTTTATTTCAATCCTTTGAACAGGAACATCATTCGGATGAATGACTTCTTTTTCTTTAAGCCCCAAAAGAAAGCGTCAATCATTTATCATCGATGCAAGAAACCTACATTTTGTTACTACCTTACACTCAAAACTTGATTTACAACTTGGTTTTCTTTAATATATTTGATTCAATTTCTGTCGCTTGATTTTCAACAATTCTTCCAAATATTTTCTCAAATTGTCTCCAATATTTCTTTAATCATAATTTTCGTCTCTACGTGTATTTTTGTCCTCCACCCTGTTTATAGTGTAGTTTTTTATAATTTGAAAAGTCTCTTTCACTTTGAATTAGCTGAGTAATTTTATCTACTTTCTATTCTCATATTTCAGTTGAACTCTCACATCTTTCGAAATATAATTCAATTTTTTAATTCATTATTATTTTTTACCTTAATTCATTTACCACTTTTTATTGAATTATTAAAAAACCAAACATGGGAGAAATATTCACATAAAAATAAATATTCAGAAATAAAAATTGAATTGAAAAATTGGGAAATGCGATAAGTTTATTTTAAAATATTTAACTTAATTTTAATTATAATTTCTAGTATGATTTCGAAAAAAGCTGCACTATGCAATAATTTTATCAAAAGTATGTGAACAGCGTACTTCAAAATGTCGATTGATAAAATATAATACAACATTATATGCTTTCAGTATAAAGAAACAAATATAATTTGACTTTTAGAGATGGTAGTGAAGATATACCATTCTATATTTCTGCTAGAAAAGTATCATATCTAGACATGCGCTCGGAATACCAAAATTTAACCAAAAGTAGTTGATTCTGTGCATTTTGTTGGATAGGATAAGTTTTTGAAAATTTTTGGTAGGAAATTGCTACATTCAGCCCAAAAATTTTAACACAAGAATGGTATAATATTTTATCATGACAACACAATATAAAAAATTAATCAATCATGATAAGGAAGTTTTATGTCTTGCTTCGGACTCCTGACCCTGAGATTATTATTTATTTTAATCTCCAAAATTTTAATAGTAATAACAATAATACGATTTTTTAATCAAAATATAAATAGTTCTACAATAAGTGTATTAACAAGCTATTGACAGGATAGGGGAAACGCATTAGAACTTAGGAGGAAATAAATGTAATTTTTTGAATAAAAATATTTAATACTTTATCCTCAACATAATTTTCCGAAACTCATGATATCTAAATATTGAAAATAGTAGAAATAATGTTTCTCTGTTAACGTCTTATATATTTTCATAAAAACTAGCTATGAAAATTTTTACATAAAAAAATTAATTTTTCATTTATCGCAATAAATAAATGAAATGTTAAAAGAAAACAAAAACAAATCTAAAAATAAATGATTTATAAATATTTTTTTTCTAATTTTATTCTGTAAATGATATTATTGAAGAATTAATGCTGCCAATTTTAGTAAAATTTCAAATATAACATATGGAATATTTGACAATATATTTATATTTTTTATTTACTCATGGAATTGCTTTGACTTATTAAGGATCAAAATACACCTAAAAAGAAGCCAGCAGTTTGGGAAAAGAACCGTAAGAAGAAAGGTAATGCTTCCAAAAGCGGTAAAAGCAAATCAAAAAAAGTCAAACCTGTACCAATATCGAAGCAGAATGGAAAAATAGCTATACATCCAAATGAGGAAAAAATAGATCAAAAAGAACTAGTTAAAGTTTCAAATGACGATGAAGACCTGTCTGACGAAACTGAATCTGTTGCTGGACTTCCTGATAATAATGAGGATTATTCCAACGAAAATGATGAAATCGGCGATTCTAAAGAAAAATATGACGAAGATGATAAATGGAAACGTTTTCAAGAAGAAGCTCGTAGAGAAAATAGTTTAGAAACTAAGGATAGGACTACTCATGTCGTCCACTGCCCTTATTTTCCACAAGAGAAATTCGAATGGTGGTGGGTGTATTTGGCTGATAAAAAGACTCACAGTCTTATCACAGCACCGTTACAAGTGTGTAGTCTCCAGGATAGAGAAGAAATACAATTAAAATTTACCGCGCCAAGCGCCCCCGGTCAGTACACTTATTCTGTTTGTCTCAAATCAGATTCTTATATGGATTTCGATCAGTGCGAACAAATCAAGGTATAATATTTTTAATTAAGTTATCTCCAAAAAAATAACACTAAAAATATTTTTAAAACAATAATTTTAATATTAATCTAATTTTTACAAAATAATAACAAAAAAATACAATTATCGATTATAACAACAAAATACATTCAAAATATATTTGCACTTTAAATTTATTTTTTAGATATAATTTTACATTTATTTCAGGTTTTATTCAAAGTTTCCAAAGTGTTTTCGACTAGGAAAACAATACCTAGTTGACCAACCCACATTTTTTGCCTTTAATCCATTATTCCACATCCGATTAAGTTGAGATTTTCAACTGACATTTATCTCTTCTTTCTTCACTAATGTGAGAATAAATTTTCCGCTTTTGATAATATATTCTAGTTTTAATAGAGAAAATGTAAATTTTGCAGTTATAATCCTATTTTCAATATGCATAAGAAAATACTCCCTCTGTCCAAAAATGATAGTCCAGCTACATTTTAGCCTTTTTTTTAAAAATGATTGTCAATAGAGAATATAAAATATTGAACGGTTTTGTAAAACCTTTTACAGTAAAAACACATTAAACAATTTTATTTTATTGATTGAACAAATAACAAAACTGCATTTTAAGTATCACTGTTACGTATAAAAGATTACGATATAAAGTCAAACTGGACTATCATTTTTAGACAGAGGGAGTAGTTTTTAATGTAAATTTGAAGATTTTAATCTTTTTTTGTTGAATTGATTAAATTTCGAAATTAATTTTAATTAATTTCAATTGAGTTGCATTAATTGATATTTTGTTGATATTTTATCGATTAAATATAGTAAGTAGAAGTGAGCCCACGATGACTCATCGTTAAGGTCACATGAAATTTTGAGGTCTTAAGGTCAATGCCAGTTTGAGGACAATTTAAAGCCAATGCCATTTTGAGGATAATTTAGGGTCGATTTTAGGTCATTTAAGGTTAAAATTTTGAGGCCAAAGTCCAATTTCCGCAAATTTAAGGTCAAATTTTAAAATGAACCCCTACCCTTAATTTTAAGGTCATAGAAAACTTTAAGGTCAAAACCTACCACATAATTTTAAGGTCACCGCAAGGTCATACCTTCAAACAAGGGTATCCTTCGAAAGGTCTTGAAGAGCTCTATTCAGTGGTCATACCCTCGAAGGTCTAAGGTGTAAAACCTTCAAAAGGTCAAAAATCTTCGAATATTGTCACTTTATAATATATATCATTCAAAGGTACTTGGATGCAAGTATGATGGTCATTACCTCGAAGGTGTATGGTTTGTCCTTCAAAGGGTCAAAAACCTTCAAATTTTTTCAAACCTTATAATATATACATTATTAGACAGGTATTTGAGAGTCGAATGTGATGGTCAGTTTATGGTGGGTCAATAACCTTCAAAGGTGTTCAAACTTAAATGTTTTTTCAAACCTTATAAGTTATATCATTTTAAAGCATTCAGGGTTGTTAATTCACGTATGATGTTGAGCACACAAAATTGTAAATAATGCATTTACATAAACTAAATATTTTAATTTCAATTTGGATTTATTAAATTTTCTATATTTGTTGAATCCCCATTGTCGTTGTATATAAATCCCTTCGAATATCCACATCGCATTTAATCATGCTGCTATTGGTTCTTGCAAAGTTAGCAAATAACGTTGGACATTTAATGTCGTCTGATTTAACAAAATATTTGCATCTGTAGCAGGATCGGATTTATTGGCACCTCAATTAAACGCAAAAAATGTCGAAAATGGTTATTTTGTCCACTTGACACTCCATTCCAATGATATGAAAAATAACAAAAATTAGCTCAGGCAAATCAAATACGCCATCTTGTAGAAGGAAAACTTCGCTTTCGAATAACACAAAAAATGCCAATAAATTTTATTTTTACCACGTAATTTTAAACACATCATAAACGGCCATTACTTATGCTTAACCCTCTCCGTGTAAAAAATAATGCTGATATTTATAGTGACCCGTTCTATTCCCACAAAAACGGTTACAAAATGTGCCTTCAGCTTCATCCCGATGGATTCAAAGCTGGAAAAGGGACACATCTTTCTGTTTTCTTTTTCATAATGCGCGGTGAAAACGATGTACTTTTGCAATGGCCTATGAAACTGGAAGTGACATCTTGCTTTAATGTCGAATATATTCGACAAATATACGGAGAGGGTTAAACCTGACAGGCGAAGAGAAGCCCTATGCTATTCCACTTATGAGGCCCTTTCACCTCCCATTTTGAAGTTTGTAAGTTACATGATAGTTAAAAAGAAATACATCAATACTGTGATTTACATCAATATGTTAAAAATATTAAATTGTACTAATAAAATTGTATATCATGTTAAATTTTATGTTAATAGTTATTTTATATAAGAAATGATTCATTCCATGTAAGGCTAAATATACATTTAAAACGGCATAGTAGATTAAAAGAAAAAATGTTCAATGACAATTTGAATAAGCCCCGCTTGACGCAAACTTTAGCCAACAGTTGGGCAATCTTGTAGCTTGCGAGTTGAGCATTTTCGGACACAGAACAAAAATTCTTCAGTTTTTTTGATTGTTTTTGTAAGCTGCAATGAAGTTTTCCAAAGTGATCTCTTGTTATGTATATATGTTCTGGATGCCTTGTTATTAAATGTCAAGAAAATTTACTTGGTACCATCGCCTCATTTGAGAGAGTTGCAGAGCATAACAAGCAAATTGGAATTGAGTTATCGCTTCTGGTTGTAACAAAACCAGATTTTAGATAGAAATGATTGTATTTGCGTTTCAGTTAGCTTTTTTGTTTTGTTTGCTTGCTTTTATTGTCACCCCGTCTCCTTTTCCTCACCTTTTCACGTACTCGTCCATTATTTACTCTTCAAAATATTTTAATATAAATATATTCAATGCTTATATATTTCAAATTACTTACGATTCAATCTTTCGTGGACCACAATTTCAAAATTATCCGTTAAAATTCGATATTTACTGAATTTAAAATTTCAACAAATTACAAAAAACGTTAGCGATTTTAAATATATGACAAATATATCGCGACACATGATAAATATCTTACGGTACACCATTTGCGTAACACTGCCCTAGACTGAACCCTAGATAGCCTATAGGAAAATTCGACCCTGATCTAACGTAATTATTTCATACCTGCCTATTAAATTTTCAAATCTGACACTATTTTAGAAATTCGATATAATTTATATTGTAAATTTAATTATCTATTTATTGATATCTAATCTACTTTGTAACAATTCATATTGGAAAAGTTAATAGAAAATATGTTAAATGTCTAATGTTACATTAATTAAATGTACATTGATTGCTTAAATAAAAATGTTTTTGGTTTTGAATTTCTAATAGATCTCGTTGACTAATTTCCTTAAAAATTTGATTGTATTGGATTCAATGGATTCAAAAATATTTTGTTAAAAAATTGAAAAAGTGCCCGAAATGGGATTTGAATCCATCGGTCTTTGCATTACTAATGAGTAATTAATTAATTATTCAGAATGCTCTAAAAATTTAATTAAATAGCAAAATCAGTACGCCAAACCGGATTCCGTTAAAAAATTAACGCTATTAAGGCTTACATAATATCCTTAATTCATTCTATTGTGTGCATAACTTTAAGATGACCAACCGAAGTAGTTTTCGGCGCATTTAAAAAGTCCTTGTTTTAGAAGTCTTGTCTCTTATTTTTGCCTTCCTGTGGATACTACGTGTGAGATGTACGACTGAAAATAGAAATAAATGGATTTGAACCTTTGAGAACACTTAATTTACAGTTGACAACACGCACCATCCGGTAGTGATTATGTAGAAAAAGTTTGCCATTTCAGGGGAAAATGAGAAAAATTCTTATCAATGGTTATACATTGAAGGTATGAAGCCCATGAGATATCTTTGTAAATATTTTCATAGACGATTGCTTCATCATCCTTTTTAACCATTCCGAATTAAGTATCAGTATGACCCACAGCTTTCATTGCATATTCAACCTGAAATAAACTACCGCCCTGAGAAAAAAGAGTTGTTTGATTATCATCTCTTCGAGCCATAATAAAAATAAACAAAAAAAACTTGAAATCCTTATTTTCCAAACCTTGCCTAAAAATCTCTTTTAAACAAAATCTCCGAAACTTCCAGAAAAAATAAAATATAAATGTCGAATCCACAAAAGACATCGCCTAGCGTATGTGTGAGCACAGGGGCGACTCAGTGATATAATAAGATATGTAAATGAGATTTACTACTGGCGTGGAAGTTCGTACAAAAATGAATTTACCGAAAAGTTCATAATTATTAATGAGAACTCTTTCAATTTTGGTGCTTAAAAGTCTTTCCTTCACTCACGTCTTTCAATCCCGAAACTAGTTAGTTTTCCAATGAAAAACAGCGGCCGGGCACTTAAAAAGAAACTGTAAAACATTTATATTCTTGCTTTCGATAGGAACTGCGTTCCTATTTTTCTAAAATAGACTAAATCAATAATTTCAAATAGTGAATATTTAAAAGAAAGATAATTTACTAAATTATAAAATATATTCCAAAAATTGTTTTTATAATTTTGTAATTTTTATCTAGTAAATTTTGACATTAAATTTATGCTTTATATTTTTGTGGAGTATTTGAAAATGCATTTATTAAACATGCATTATGAATTGATCTTCATATGCTAAATTTTATACTTCACAAGGTAAACAGTCAATGATTCTTTTTGGGTTATTACATGCATTTTTCGTGAAGCTTTTTCTCTGACAGAAACTAAAATATAACAATTTCATTGAAATAACATTGTTTTCTTAGCTCTTTCAACAAATACGTATTTTAAATGAGGTAAACTTCGAAATTTATCATGATCATTTGTAAGCAATCATTGACGATATCTTCAAATTCAGAAAAATCTATTTAATTTTTCGACGCAAAATCGCCACCGTGCTGCATTATATTTTGGAAAATAATGGTTGGTCTTGTAACTGGCTGATCTTGTAACTTTTCGGGTAAAATAGTAAGAATGCATTCGCAGTGTAACCCAAGTCACATATCTCAGGAAATGATATGTGAATTATCAATAAAAAATTCCCTACCGATAAAAAGCCTTATAGTGGATATAAACAATTTATCCACATAATTTCCTTAATCTATCTTATAATGTAATCAATTATAAAAATAAATAGATTCATAAATTTTCAAATAAATAGATTAAATATTACGGAAATTAATGCATTTTAATTTCATGGAATAAGATATTTTTCAAGTTTTATAGTTTGGTAAACTGTTGCATTTATGAGTTTTTCAAGCTCACCGGACTGGATAAGCATTTCTATAATTAGTATCATCTGCAACATAAAATACCATTGCTTCTAATCCGTTTCTATGATACTTGTTATATTATGTTTTGCAACGAAAGACTTGGAAATTTTAACGTAGTGTTTTATTTCTATATTAGATAACCGTAAAAGAAGCTAAAAAAGTTGATTACGAAACACAGTGGAAAATATCCGATGAAGAGAAAAGCTGTAGCGATGCAAGTGATGTAGAATCAGTTGATAAGCCTAAATCTCATAAACATACCACTCAAAACAAAAGAAACTCTTCAGATGAAGATGATGACCTCAGTTCCAATACAGACTATGATTATGATGACTGAGCTGTTTCGTTTATCTTTATGGTAGATTTGTTGATCTGTTTTTCGTTACTTTGTGTATCTTATGAACCATGTAAAAATTATTTGGCGGGAATCATTTTATTACAATAAATTTTTGATTGGCTTTTGTTATGATTTAATTTCTTTCGAAACGAATTTTGTTTTCGATGACAATCGAATATTGTGTTTTCGGAACAGTAGGAAAATTTTATATTTTCGATTAATGAACAATCAGACGAAATGTTTTTTTGATTATCTATGAATGATGAATCTTTAAATCGAGATCCGAATAATTATGTGAAAAAAACGATATGTTAAAAAGATAAAATTTTCTATGAAAAAATCTCATATTGCATTTAAATTTAATTGTTTTAAAAATCTTGTTAACCTGGGTATCATTAATATTGTTATTATATCTTAAAAAATAGAATACACAATTAAATTCTTTCTGAGTTGTTGTTTGTACTTTGTCTTTATTAGTCGATTTCTAATCTGGGTCATATCTTGGTTATCAAATTAAATGTCAACATACATAGGAATGACTACACGTTATCTCCGTTCTCAAGTTATAAGCATGTATTAAATGATGCTATGTAATTATGTATACAGTTTTTAGTATAAATCCTTTATATGCGAAATCTCGCTATGATTGATTAACAAACAATTTTATTGACTTTAGACACGAAATACTCTGAAAAATTGAAACAAATAACATGTCAATAGCATCAATTTCACATATTCAGTATTCGTAATTCAATTATCTAATCCATATGATCTGTCAAGATCAAGTACATTTTTTTTAAAAATTCAAGAAACATTTCATGTTCAATCTCTATAAACACAACTTTGTGTGAGTATAACACAAAAACTTTATAAAATTCAACTAAATCGAATGACTGGAAGTGGGTTAATTAGCTCTCGCAAAATTTAGGTGCCACATTCATTTACCGCCGACAAAGTCAATATAAATGACTTAAAAAATATATTGAAAATTTAAAATAAAAATTTTAAAATTATTTGCTCTGTGATTTAAAAAAAATTTAAGTTTGTTATAATAAGCGGTTTATAATTTATATAGATTTTTCGTTTCTACCTGATGATGACAGTAACTCTTTCAAAATATATTGCTTAAGTGATATTCGAGTAGGATTTTTTAATCTTTACATCAGTCCCATTTTTATGTTAATGTTATATTCTATTTAAAAATTTGTAAATTAGTTTATTTTGAAATTGCTTCGTATGTTGGAATTTTTTTGAATTATGTAATTTAAATATTTTAGAAATTTGAATTTTTTAAATTCAAGTGTTATTTGATTTTTTAAATAAAATTTTTGTATGAATTCTATGTTGAATTATCTGCCTCTTGATTAAATTTCGAAATGTTAATTTGTTTTATTATTTTATCGATTAGATATAAATGATCAAAATTGTAGATAAAAAAATTGAAAAAATATACAAATACTATTGAAATAGAATTGATGAAATTCACAAAAATTAAAATATCCAGTATGTGGGGCCTGGGGATGCAAGTAACAGCAGGACAACGCGGAAATTATTCTCAGCCATCAACATAAATCACGGTAATTTTTATTATATAATGGATACTTAAAAAGAACTTAATATTCGATGGTTTAGTACTTATTTAATTATCGTAACAATTCAAACAGTTATTTTAAATGACTATTCACTCATCGAATTAATTTTTTCTTGAATTTAAATAAATAAGATACCTAATAATACCTTAGAAAATAATGTATTTAAACAAAGGTATTTTCTTGTTCTTTTATAATATTATGAATTAATGATAGTAATTATAAATTAATGTCATTGAAATCTATTGTGTTAAGATGCTATTTTAAGTAAACAAATTACAAAAATTAATTGAATTAATATTACGGAGAAATCTTTAATCAGAAATACGGGGCCTAAAGAGGTTTCCTCAGGGCCGGATTTAAGCATTTGTTGGCCCTAGGCAAAGGAGCTTTTTGGGGCCCTCAAAATTAATTAGTATATTTCAAGGAAATTATGTAGGTTATTTTATTTGCTAAAAGTATTTAAGAAATAATTATTTACTACCTATTTATATTTTGAAATATATTTATTAAATAATTCCGTTTAAAAATAAGATACATATGTCATGTCAAAAATATAATTTTACAAAACTTTCTTTCTAAATATTTTTTTTGTGGCCCCTTAGATGATTTCGATTTTGGGGCCCCCAAAACTGCGGGCCCCTAGGCAGTGCCTAGTCTGCCTATAGGTTAATCCGACGCTGGGTTTCCTCCTCCACCTTGTTCTAAGACTAGCCTCTGACAATACCTAATTTGAATATGTAATGATTGAAATTTTTGATATTGAAAATATGATAAAAAGAACTCAATTTATTTGCATTTACCTTCCTATTATATAATCATCAGCTTACAATTTATTGTTAAACAACCTTTTTCATTACACTACAAGAAAAATTGTTCCATTTACGGTAAAAACGATTTATTTCTTAAATGCTATAGAATCAGTTATTTTTTGGTATATTAAACGTATTTCAACTAAAGCTTATTTTTATGTCGATTATACAGATAAATTACATCAATGAAACTTTTGGGCATAAGACCGCTTCAATAATTTAATTTCAAAGAAAATCGTTTCTCAGATTTTATATAGGTGAATGACATCAATGATGAAAATTTATTTAATTTTGCAACTAGGAATTAAGACAGATTTAAAATTATATAAAATCCAGAAATTCAGATGAAGCCGAAAACATTTTGAAAAAATGAAGAGTTTAAAAACGTAAAATATTTAGAAAAATTTTCATTGAAAACTGAATTTGTAATAATTTAAAATTAAATATTAACCCAGTCGGAGCCAAATTCCAACTCGTAAAATTATACATTATATACGTACACTATTCCAGATAAACACAATACAAAATTAACAAGCATTGAATTTGTAAAATTTTCTTTATAAAGTAAAATTCCTTATTTCGATATTATAAATAATTTTATGAATCTTTTCAAAATGGGAATTTTTCTCTAAGCATTTTCATATTGGTAAGTGGAACTTGAAAGTCTTTAACCGGATACAACGTACCAGTTTTATCTTGATAATATTCTCTATGAGACTGAGCCAACTAAACAAAAAAAAGTATTATTACTTATTTGTATTATTATTATTATTATTATTATTATTATTATTATTATTATTATTATTATTACTATTATTATTATTATTATTATTATTATTACTATTATTATTATTATTATTATTATTATTATTATTATTACTATTATTATTATTATTATTGTTATTATTATAAGAACTTTTTCAATTTTCACTTCTGATTTCTTTTCAATTGACATTGTATTTATTAAAAAATTGACTATGAATCAGTAAAGATATCGATTTTTTTGATATTCACGAATTTTCGGGACAGTCTTTTTCAAGTAATTTTGATCAAAATTTCTACAGAATAAAAACCGACAAAAAAATTATAATTAGGAAATTATATAAATATCAAGAAATTTACAAAATGTTGGCAAAAATAAAATAAAAATCACCGGACCAAAACAAAGCAATTATATTCATAATTATACATGTTTTACTTTGAAAAAACAATGCAAAATCACAACAGCTACTATAATTGCTTTATAATTACTACTGAAATACAATACCATCGGAAATCATTTTTTACATCACCAAACAAAATTAGAAATTTAAAAAATCAAGCAAAAGGAAAAATATATTCTAATTTAATTTATAAATTTTACATTTATTATGGGTTATAAAATTAATAATTAAATTATAAAAATTCATTTGTAAAAATTTATAAAAAATTATTTATAAATATTCAAATTTGTCGTGAATTCTCAAGTTTTGAAGTTTTTCAGCTTTTCGGCTGTTTTTCTTTGATTTCATTCTCTATTACAGACATTCTATCAAATAAAACATATATTGACTTAGCACACTATTTTTATTAATGTTTATGAAGGACAATTTTAAATGTATGCGTTCTCAATTCTTTAGAACACCAATAAATGGTGGCGGGTCAAATCAAATAGGGGCCCTCAAACTCAAATTAGAAAAAAATTTTTCAAAAAAACTCTTAAAAATTAACTCTCAAAAAACTCTCAATAATTAACAAAAAAGAAAAGTAATCAAAACTGTCAACTTACATTAACTAAATTTATTAAACAAACATTTTTCGCACGAATTTACTTTACCAGTGTTAATTCGGTTTAAAATCTCTTATTCTATATACACTATTATTTAATTTTTATTCATCCACAGTACTGCTTAAATAATCTTTTACATTCTTTAAAAAAGAAAATGATTTATCTGCTGAGGTATTAGATAAGGAAATCACTGAAAAAATTTTCAATAATAATTCAACATTCCGAAAATGTGTGTCAGATAAATATCTGGTATGGTTTTCTTGGTGTCCTCGTTTTCTTTTAGAAATATTAAAAATTGTCAAATTTATCTACAAAAGTACAAACATCATTGTCATTTTTGTAAATATCTTTCAAATTTTTTCTTTTATTGATAAATTCCAATAAAAAAATATTCGAAAAAGCTCTACAACAATTTCATTCGCCCGAGTTCTTTGAAATAGAGCTGCCTTGGTATTATCGCTATGATATAAAATGAATTGACTATGAAATTTTCTCTTATTATAAATTTATGTCCGACTCCTTTGATTTTATCAAAAATATTTTACAAAGTAGGTAATATAAAATTTAAATTAATACGTGACATTTTCTACTTAGAATAACAAAATGTATCACAAAATACAATTTTGATTAATTTCTCTGTTTAACAAATTAGACACATGCATAACCAACTATTGCGAAATAAGTTCGTTTATGTCAGGATGAAAACTTAAAAAGTAAGTTGTTAGTTGCCAGTGCATGTGTCATTTGTGAAACACTGTTATTATTATGATATTTGGACAAAACATAATTATTTGATGTATGCAAAAAATGTAATTTTCCTCGAATCCTAATGAAAATATATTTTAAGACCTCTGTATACTACACGGTAACATAGTCTGTTTACTTCTCATTCCGCCACTCGGTAGAGATAATTTTAAGATTAAAAAACAAAGAAATATTTGAACCCTATTGTTATACAAAGCCTTAAAGTAAACTTTCAAAAATAATATTTACTACATTACACAATTAAATTCTGCCGCTTTCCAAAATTATTTAAACAATTCTTAATATTATTTAAATACAACAACTATATTAAGAAAATATAAAATTATAATCCCACAAGTATTATTAAATTAATTAACGCCAAATGAATTATGTTTCTTTTCACGATACTTTATGAGGCTTTATGCGTGACCCCAGTTGAACATAACCAAGTAAATGACCATATACCACTTGACAGATAATATTTTTCAAAGTTCCTTTATTATTTTCCATTTAAAATGTTTCGTAACGTAATTGATATTTGAACACAGTGGAGATTTGGATCGAATTTGATGGGTTTATATACATCTTGGGTTGCCATTTCTTTTGATTGTTGATTTGGGAAAAAAATACTATTTGACTTTTATGTCCACAGTTTGACAGGCATAAAATTAGTTTGTGAAACTGGGAATTTTGTCTGACTGTTATAACGATTAAAGGTATTATCAAAATTTAATTATTTAATTAGTATTTAATTGGCGATGAAAGGACAAGGTTAATTAGAGGAAAGTTTTTCCAACCCCGAATTAATGATTAGAAGATTGAATATTGAGATATTCAGAAAAAATATTGTTAGCAATCTGTTTGCCAATGTTCTTTATATACATTTTCATCAAAATATTTTNAACTTTTTCAATTTTCACTTCTGATTTCTTTTCAATTGACATTGTATTTATTAAAAAATTGACTATGAATCAGTAAAGATATCGATTTTTTTGATATTCACGAATTTTCGGGACAGTCTTTTTCAAGTAATTTTGATCAAAATTTCTACAGAATAAAAACCGACAAAAAAATTATAATTAGGAAATTATATAAATATCAAGAAATTTACAAAATGTTGGCAAAAATAAAATAAAAATCACCGGACCAAAACAAAGCAATTATATTCATAATTATACATGTTTTACTTTGAAAAAACAATGCAAAATCACAACAGCTACTATAATTGCTTTATAATTACTACTGAAATACAATACCATCGGAAATCATTTTTTACATCACCAAACAAAATTAGAAATTTAAAAAATCAAGCAAAAGGAAAAATATATTCTAATTTAATTTATAAATTTTACATTTATTATGGGTTATAAAATTAATAATTAAATTATAAAAATTCATTTGTAAAAATTTATAAAAAATTATTTATAAATATTCAAATTTGTCGTGAATTCTCAAGTTTTGAAGTTTTTCAGCTTTTCGGCTGTTTTTCTTTGATTTCATTCTCTATTACAGACATTCTATCAAATAAAACATATATTGACTTAGCACACTATTTTTATTAATGTTTATGAAGGACAATTTTAAATGTATGCGTTCTCAATTCTTTAGAACACCAATAAATGGTGGCGGGTCAAATCAAATAGGGGCCCTCAAACTCAAATTAGAAAAAAATTTTTCAAAAAAACTCTTAAAAATTAACTCTCAAAAAACTCTCAATAATTAACAAAAAAGAAAAGTAATCAAAACTGTCAACTTACATTAACTAAATTTATTAAACAAACATTTTTCGCACGAATTTACTTTACCAGTGTTAATTCGGTTTAAAATCTCTTATTCTATATACACTATTATTTAATTTTTATTCATCCACAGTACTGCTTAAATAATCTTTTACATTCTTTAAAAAAGAAAATGATTTATCTGCTGAGGTATTAGATAAGGAAATCACTGAAAAAATTTTCAATAATAATTCAACATTCCGAAAATGTGTGTCAGATAAATATCTGGTATGGTTTTCTTGGTGTCCTCGTTTTCTTTTAGAAATATTAAAAATTGTCAAATTTATCTACAAAAGTACAAACATCATTGTCATTTTTGTAAATATCTTTCAAATTTTTTCTTTTATTGATAAATTCCAATAAAAAAATATTCGAAAAAGCTCTACAACAATTTCATTCGCCCGAGTTCTTTGAAATAGAGCTGCCTTGGTATTATCGCTATGATATAAAATGAATTGACTATGAAATTTTCTCTTATTATAAATTTATGTCCGACTCCTTTGATTTTATCAAAAATATTTTACAAAGTAGGTAATATAAAATTTAAATTAATACGTGACATTTTCTACTTAGAATAACAAAATGTATCACAAAATACAATTTTGATTAATTTCTCTGTTTAACAAATTAGACACATGCATAACCAACTATTGCGAAATAAGTTCGTTTATGTCAGGATGAAAACTTAAAAAGTAAGTTGTTAGTTGCCAGTGCATGTGTCATTTGTGAAACACTGTTATTATTATGATATTTGGACAAAACATAATTATTTGATGTATGCAAAAAATGTAATTTTCCTCGAATCCTAATGAAAATATATTTTAAGACCTCTGTATACTACACGGTAACATAGTCTGTTTACTTCTCATTCCGCCACTCGGTAGAGATAATTTTAAGATTAAAAAACAAAGAAATATTTGAACCCTATTGTTATACAAAGCCTTAAAGTAAACTTTCAAAAATAATATTTACTACATTACACAATTAAATTCTGCCGCTTTCCAAAATTATTTAAACAATTCTTAATATTATTTAAATACAACAACTATATTAAGAAAATATAAAATTATAATCCCACAAGTATTATTAAATTAATTAACGCCAAATGAATTATGTTTCTTTTCACGATACTTTATGAGGCTTTATGCGTGACCCCAGTTGAACATAACCAAGTAAATGACCATATACCACTTGACAGATAATATTTTTCAAAGTTCCTTTATTATTTTCCATTTAAAATGTTTCGTAACGTAATTGATATTTGAACACAGTGGAGATTTGGATCGAATTTGATGGGTTTATATACATCTTGGGTTGCCATTTCTTTTGATTGTTGATTTGGGAAAAAAATACTATTTGACTTTTATGTCCACAGTTTGACAGGCATAAAATTAGTTTGTGAAACTGGGAATTTTGTCTGACTGTTATAACGATTAAAGGTATTATCAAAATTTAATTATTTAATTAGTATTTAATTGGCGATGAAAGGACAAGGTTAATTAGAGGAAAGTTTTTCCAACCCCGAATTAATGATTAGAAGATTGAATATTGAGATATTCAGAAAAAATATTGTTAGCAATCTGTTTGCCAATGTTCTTTATATACATTTTCATCAAAATATTTTGGACTACCTAATGTTAAATTATTGCTCTATCTCCCCCAGTTACAGAATTTCTAACACTTTACCCCCCCCCCCATCCACCCTACAAATAGTTTTGATGAAAATTAAGTTACTCACAATATGTATTCAATAAAATATTATCACAACAAAACAAATTTAACATTATTAATTAGAGTATTAAAAATAGAGTATTTGTTCATCATGCTTCAATCGTCTTCATATTCGAATATTTAACGAACGTTCCACTTATCAGGTAACACAAAATTTAGTTTAATACCCTTTATATTGTTAGGTAAAGGTGGGACACTCAGAAAGCATAAAATTGTATACTATTCTGAAGCATGACAATTTACAGACAAATTTAATAAAAATGAAAACATATGTACTATTTATTCAAAAACAAGCGACAACATACGGATTCACATGGGTGTTCTTAAAGTTCGCGTGTAATTAAAAATACTTGTAACTTTGTAAGTATATGTGATAGACAGAATCTGTTAAGAGAACTAGGAAGCTTGATGCATCTAGTTTTGTAGTTTTTAAAATTTAATTTAGTATCTGCTTGCAAGATAAGATAATTGATGTGTTGGCTGGCATTTCTAAACATCAGCTCAAAAATATTTCCAGAGAACTAGAGAATCGTAATCCCCTTTGTATTAGTAATGGTGATGGACATGTTGAAAATTAACAACAATAAAAATTGATAAGTATTTATTCTTTCTTTTGCTTTTTAGAAATTCTTTCTATCATATCTTATTACATATCTACAAAGATTTCGAATAGCACATGGACTATAGAAACCTCTACCAGGCAAGTGTATTATTTTAAAAGGTTTAGAAAATGTATAAAAGTTTATTGTTTTTAGTTGTTATTTTCACTTCCTTCTTCGTCGACATTTCATTGGTTTATTTGTATTGTCTGATTGGTCAATTTTCATATTCGTTTTCAATTCCTCACTACTTATTGAACTTCACAAATATTTATCTAATTATTGCGATAAGTTCAAACGGTGATAAATTTGAGGCCATTTAAAACTTACATGTAAACTTATGCCATATTTCTATGTAATATTTTGTAATTAAAATGTTCTTTTGTTGACTTATAATAATAAAATAAATGAAATCTTTAATTGAACTTGGCTTTTAGTATTTCACCCAAATAATTAGCAAACATTTTCCTAAATTCAATTTCCTAGCATAAAAAACGTAATTGAGAAATTTCAAAATCCATTTAAAAGTTGAAATTAATTAAATATAACTAACAGAATCGAATCTTTTTAATTCCTGTGTTCTATCGAAGTCAATATTGTACATTTCATAGTGAACTCGATCGAGATAACGATCTCTACCCCGACTGCGATTACTTATTACAATTTCCGGATTATGAGAATAGAAAGTCGGAAATGAACCTCCTCTGTTATAAGGTGATGAGCTAGAATTCAATACAGTTGATCGGTAATCTTGAAAGTATTTTGCAGTTTCATTTCCATACGTTTCTCCATAGTCAAATTTTTTACCAGGAATGTGACCTCGATATCTAGAAAATATTGTTATTAATTTAAAAACATTAAACTACCCAGGCATAAAACGTGGATCAATATAAGTCGCTTCATTTGTGGTAATTAGAGTTCCAGCTGCTCTTGACATTTTAAAAATATTAAACCTGTTACTATAGTGAATTGAGGTTTTAAGTGTTAAAACAAATTTAATTAAAATAACTCGTTTTAAAATGAATAGAATATTATTTATATATATTTGGATTTTAAACCATAATTACACAATTTAATTTTTAATAAAATTGAAATGAATAAAAAGTATAAATATTTTAATATATTTTATACCCTTTGAAGAATCTCCAAATTTTTGACTTACCATAATTCTGAAAAGATTACTGAAGAAATTTGTTATCAACATAAAAATATTAATAACTTGTTTTATATATGCGTTATAGATAACAAATTGATATTATTTAAGATATATATATAAATATAAACTTTCGAATGGAAATTTTTAGGAGAATCTTAACATTCTCTTATTACAAGTTGTGGACATTATGGGCTCACCCATCCTACGTATAGTTCGGATTTGGCTCCATCAGACTTCTAAGAATGATTGGTATATCAGAAGTTTGCCACAAAAATGATTTGTCAAATGTAGTGATGTATTTTATTATTTTATTTTCAAAATCGTCTTCCAAAACCTGATTGCATACTGTAAAAAAATGTGTCAATGCAAATTGAAATTAGTCTGAGAAATAAACCCTACATGACTTGTCGATTTTAAATACAAAACATATTTGCGTTCATTTATTTATTTCTATACGCAGGCTCAGGAAGAGGGGAGATCACGAGGGTCTTTTAAAATAGACTTCTTAATTCTGGGGGCCTCCAAGCGACACTATTCAAAACTACACAAAACGATTAAAAAATTTATTTCAAATTGATATATAGAATAGTAGGGTTTCTGTTGTTACAACACGTAACTTACATGAGTTCAAATTTGAATAATAACATTTTTTAGCTATTTAGTAGTCTGTCTTTAAGGTTGTTAAAACTTGAAGTACTATTATTAAAAATTAGTTTAAGTGTTTTTTGTTTGCATTTTTATTTTTTGAATTACATCTGATACTTTAATAAATTATTTTTGGCAAGACGACAATATTTGAACTTCTTCATTATATAAGTGGTCATGTACGTCGCTTGATCTGGGCCTCCTATTTGCTCTAACAGGCCCTGTCGATACGTATCTCACTACTTATTGGGCGCATCACGTATTCATATAATTATATTGTTGTTTGATAATTGACTTATTTTGTTTTGCTAATAGAGTGTGGTGCTGACTTTATTGTAATGGCCCAACAATACTATATTATTTTAATAAGTAGTGTTGGGTTATTGAGTAGGTGATAAAATTAAAATTCTTAATCTGCCTCCAAGCGTGTCTTTGACATACCCACAAATAACACTTGACAACAGAAATCTTTATTGATAATCACAAATAACTTTCACTTTACACTGACAATCAATTCAATACTCTGCTTGGTGACTATACTATGCTTATTACAACACTCAGCGAGGAATAGCACTTGTGTATAACACCAGATTGAAAGATCACTAATTACTGATTGGTTTATCAACTGGGACTTTGAGCTGGTTCTTTTCCTTGACCTTCTTTACAACTTTTTTCAAATACTCGAGTAACTTCTTTTTGTCTAATTTGTCAACTAATTCTTTTCTTCGAATCTTCTGCAAAAATTATTCTTCACAATTACCTTCTTTACAATTATTTTTCACAAATCGTTTCTGCAATAACGTTTCGTCCGACGTTGTCTAATTTTGTCTCTAATTTTGTTCGCCCAAATTTGTCTGAATTTGTGTCCATCAATTTCCCTTTATATAGTTTGTTTTATTTGTGGCACTGGAGACAGATTTTGTTTTTCCATTTTCATTTGCCTCTGTGTTCCTCACTACGTCAGCCTTATCTCTGACAGATGTCGAGATATTCTTCCTTTTTTGTTAAGCCGCCTTCTCCCGGCAATTCCGCTATCTTTGACAAACTGTCAGGATAAGGCCTTTTCCCATATTTTGTTTTTCTGGAATTTGAAATTCCACCTTTATTTGTACTTCTTAAATAACAATGACCTTTGTTTTAATTTCTTGTTTGTTTTCTTTTATTTGATTTATCTTTCTCATTTTTATTTCCTTTTACTTCCGCTTTCTTTTCTGAGTTCCCATAGATTGTCCCGTTTGTCATGACGATCTTCCCCCAGGTAATTTATTTATTTATTATGCTATTTATCATTTAGGTATGCTCAACAGTAGTATGTATAATATTAGAAGTAAAATGGTTTATATTATTTTACTATGCCATTTCTTAGAATTTAATAATAATAAGTATAAAATATGAAAATTCTATATTACACAAGAAGTACCTTTTTAGAATCCTGACTGGCTGACCGTAAAATAATTTTGTTTATAAAATCATAAAGAATGTGATAGATGTAACAGATTTTTTTTTCATCAATTCAATGCCAGTTATTTTTATTACTGATAAATTTAATTGAAATACTTTTAATATGAAAACTTCAATTATTAATTTCTTAAAATTAGACAAGTTTGTTTAAAAAAGCGTGTAAAAAATAAAATATGAAATAGATAGATATGGGACGGAAATTTTAGTAGTTAGTACAAATAAAATAAAACACATAAATTGTCGAAAAAACTTTTTTATAGTGAACATAAATTAACACGTATGGAACAAACAATCAATCGTTGCTATTTATTTGCTTCACAGTTATCCAGAAAACTTTTTATGTGCCCCTGTGTTATATTTTTATTCTTTTTATTTATCACTTTAACCATGCGATCTCTTCCTCCATACCCAATTGCCAGATGGGTATCATAAAGCACATGGATTAAATCATCCGTTTCTTTCATCGGTACAATTAGTTTTTCAATACCTCAATAACAAGTATATCGTAATGTTGTTGCAACCAATAATGTTGGGGAACTTTCTTTTGACTTTCATTACCACGTTTCATATGTTCAATTAACCTCAGATATTAACGCACTATTTGTTTTAGTTTCTTCAGTATTCATCAAGTTCGTTAACTTATGTTTCATTTTGGTTTTCATTTTAAACTCTGGTTCACAAATCATTAAACACTTTACATGGAGTCCAACCGATATTACATGGAATAACTAGTTAAAGTATATAATAATAAACCATTCTATAATTTAACTATTTTATATCGTTAATTCATGAAATACCTAGTTATTTCATAAAATAATGGGATTATACGCTTTAACGGTAAAATATATATACATTTCATTCCAATATTTTCCCAATTAATTTATAACGCTTTATAAATCAAAATTTTCTAAGATTTCAAGAGGTAATAAATTAAATGCCGACTTGAGATTATTTATAAATAATTAAAACTCTCCTTCGAAGAACAGACGACTTACTTGTCTAACCTAATAAATCACGAATCGCTACATAAAAAGTGAGTATAATAAAACAAAATACCAATTGAACTTCATTATAAAGTTCCGACAAATAATCGTTGACTAAATATTTTACAGAACTTTCAGGAAAATTTGACAGCTTTTAAAATTTCCTGCAATTATAACGAATAAAAATTAAATTAATGAAATTAAATTTTTTTTTTCAATTTAATATATTTTTAAAATTATTATAAAACAAGAATTGAAACCAGTATTATTTAATATTGTCGTTGTTAATTTCTTTAATTACTAAAAATATAATTACACAAATTTGTTTCTCAAAATAATTATCTCCAAATAATATATAGGGCCGATGGAATGCGGGTACAATGCATGAGCATAACGTCGGTGAGAAGGCAGAAAATTGCCGAAGGTGTTTTATGTTCCATAAATCATTATTTTTAAAATAATATAATAAATATTTCCTTTTCATGGTTTTTTTAATTAGAAAAATGTACTTCAATTTTTTTCATAAAATTTTTCATAAAATGTTTACAATCTTCATTTATTACAGTTATATGTACATAAATGTACATAACTACGATATATTGGTAACGTATTATTTGGAATCCGTATTATCGGAGTAATTTTTTTTAAATAGGAATCGAGATTTATTCCGATCTCGTTGTACAAGATTGATGTTTATTTTTTTGTTTTCCTATATTCTTTTGTGTTTTGAATAATTTAGTTGGGAAAATTTATCAGCTTTATCAGATTCCAAAAATTATTTTACTTCATTAAAACAAATATAAAAAAGCTTCGTAATTTGTTTGTGGACCACATATAATTTAAAGAAGAATATTAACTATCGAATGGTTTGTTATAGAATAACACCTTCATTTTCAATTAAATCTAGATTTACAAATTTCATCCTTTGAAATTTAATATATACATTTGTTCAATTTTCGACAGATATATTAATATCAACAATTTAGTAATATGGTGTAACTTAAGAATTACTCTCGAGAGAATTTGGTAAGGAAAATATTATTTAAATTTTAATGTATAATAAAATCCGCAAAAGATTTTTTATATTTTTATATTCTTTCTTGCAATTTTTATTATTATATGGTTACAAATTCAATTTTATAAAGATATAATTAAAATTTAAAAATTGACAATAACTTTTAATTTTAAATTCATAACATTTTTTGTTTTTAACATTATCTGAAAATTGACTTTTCTCTATCGAAATGTACATAAATTGTTTAATAAGGAATAAGATCAAGGCGACACATTTAATTTTCAGTCTACACCGAAATGCAATAAAAACCATTTATAATATAAAGAACTAATCAATAAACTATATTATAAGCAACATATAAACTCACCTGTGATATGAATATTCATTTTTCGGTTACATCTACCAATTTTTTAAAGAAAAAAAAATTAATGAATAATACATACAGAGAGAATACAATTTCTATAATAATTCAAACATGAAAACAATAAATAAAATACACCATAATTTTCTGGTCACATAAGTATTGTTAAAATTTAATTAAAATTTATTTATAAAAAATGCTTTCATAGGTGCCATGATTCCTTTGAGAACTACAAACCCAATAGTCTTGGACATGAATTATTTGCCTGAAATATTTAAATTAAAAACAGTGAAATTATGGTCTTTGTAATAAAATCTTTTTAATTTAATATAACTATTTTATTATTCAGAAAAATATTAAAAAAAATTCAATTTATTTAAATATTTTTAATCATGCTAGAAATTCTATCAATAACCAAACAAACCAATAAAGACAAACAAAATAATAAATTATAAAAATCGATATTTTCTTATTTCTCTAATCAAAATAAATTTTCAATTATTAAAAATATCAAAATAGAAATATGAATATAAATTATTTATTAAATTTGAGTTTCTGTTTCTTAATGAAAAATACTGAGAATTTTTATTGAAATTGATATTAAAATTATTTGACAATAATAATTAATTATTTTATCCATGGGACAGTTTAATAAAAATTTTTACTAAATAAAAATTCCATTCAATTTGATATTTGATAATACAGTATTCTGTTTCAATATGATTTACTATATTTCCTTTGATAAAGGAATAAAATTAAATTCTTCCGATGTTATTTAATATTAATAATTAATTAATTATTATTATTATTATTATTATTATTATTATTATTATTATTATTATTATTATTTTATTTTTTATTAATAATCCTGCAATATTGAAATACATAATCTGATTAACTTTAGTTAAATATTCACAAACCTGAAATTTAGTGAGTGAGTAGGTTACTTTCTGAAATATGGAGGTTAACTACACACTACGTTTAATATAGAATATACTCCGCGACATAATAAATATATTAGATCAAAACTAATAAAAATAAATCATTTCAATCTAATAAATAGAATAATGAAAATTTATTTGATATGCATCGTAATGGTTGCGATTTCTGTAACGGCTGCATGGGATCCAGCAAAAAAACCAGCCCGATCTCCAGAAGTTTGTCTAGATGTTTATAAACCGGCAGCTAAATTGTGCAATAAAAGATTTAAAGATTCGGAAAAGTATTGCGACAATGTTTATGTTGCACTCAATAAGCTTTGTGAAAATAAAAGCAAAGTCGTTTGTGGTTTATATTACGTTAAACACAAAATTGCTTGCAATGAAAGACAAGTTGCATTCTGGGCTATCTGTGGACCGATTTATAAAGCAATTAATGATGGATGTACTTCAGTTAAGGAATTGGAAAAATCAGATATTTTCGTTGACGGTGCTGTAGATTTAAGTGTGATCTAAGTATGCTACAATTCTTTAATTTGACAATAAATTACTTATAAATGTAAATTTAATGCTACAAGAATATTTCATGTACACAGAAAATTTGGAAAAGGCAAATGTATTTATCATGTAATAAATAAATATTTATTAGCAATTTTAGTTTGTTTATTATTATTATTATTATTATTATTATTATTATTATTATTATAATAATTATTATTATTATTATTATTATTATTATTATTATTATTATTTTATTATTATTATTATTATTATTATTACTAGTATATATTGTTGTGATTTAACTTCAGTATAAAATGTTCAATATATAATATTTTAATATTTCTGATACTGTGAAATTTTGATAAAGGTGGGTGGCATAATAAATAAACAAAACGCAAAATCGCTATTTTATTTGTATTTATTATTATAGTTTACATATTTTTCATTGATGGATTCTTTTGAAAAATTTTGAAAAATTTCTTTATTACTATTTTTGGCTTGGATTATTTTTTGACAGTCCATTTGAGTCCATTGATAAATACTTGATAAATATTACTTAAAATTCATTTAATATTTATATTCTACTAGCTTTACTATCGGACTTCTTCAAGAATATATTCAAACATATTTTTAATACATTATAATTAATTTTATTTACCATGTTATTATAAATTAATTTCAATACTTGGCTATATACAATATTTTGGTCTCTTGTTGATAATACGCGATCATGATCAATGTTGCGGGATCCTTTGCTCTTGGCATTCCCATATTCAATTGTACATCCAAAAATCACTCGTCTGTGACATTCAACCATGATTTTGAGAGAAAATTAGTTTAAAGTTGAAAAATTATCTGGCTTAATTTGATGTTAGAATAAACAAAAATAATATTACACATGAAAATCAATAACTAATAATAATTGAAAAATATAAAACAGTAAAATAAATTATTAATTGTTTTATAAAACTCTAGTAAAAAAATTTCATTTTAATGTTTGTAAGATCGTGTACATTATATATTGTTTTGATCTATAGTCTTACAAACATTAATATGAAAATTATTGAATAAAATTATGAAAAGTGAAACCAAATGAAAAATATCAATAGTAAAATGTCTTTGGTAATAATTTTTCGATTACCTAACATTTCACATTGATTTGTATCAGAAACCCTAAATTTGTGATTTGTAATAAGTCTTTACAGTAATATTTGAATAAATCCACATCAGCCAATTATTGTTAACCATTAAATAATGATAAGTAACATAATTTCATGAAATAACCAATTAAAATGGCGCGACTAAGAAGTGAATTTTGTACATATTTAAGTACATATTTACATATTTAATAGAATGCATAGAGTACATTTTAATGAAATTATTACACCTGTCCAATCTATAAAGACTTTTCAAAGCCAGTAACTATTAACCCTTAATTGCATGATTTTATATATTTTTAATAAAATAAAATAACGTTCCTTTGATTGAATATATAATTATAAAATTAATTTAAGAAATCTAATGCAAATCTAATAAATCCGTTAAACAGCCTTGAAGCTCACAAGCAACACTGTGAAATGGTTAGTTCTTATTTATTTTAGGCGATCTAAACTTAAAATTATGGTATGTTGCAAATTTGGGTTAAAACTGGATCTCTTCCCTAAAACGGAAAACTTCATGTAAAAACAAGTAAATAAATTATAAAATAATTAAATTTTGTAAAAATATTGTGAGATCACAATATTATAAATTTATATTTTATTCATAAGCTTGCTATTTTGCAAATCGTTTTCAAATGATTTGCAATTTATTATTTATAAAAAGGCTTTAATGTAATTTTGATGGTAAAATGAGCAATATATTACTGTTTTAATGTTCTAATCCGTTAATTAAAGCTTTACAAATACGATATTTATCAGTGAAAATGATAACTGGATTTTTCGACTTAAATCTTTAAAAACGCTGTGTATTTAAATTATTTTCATTTTTTAAAATAAAATATATTTAACGCAATTATTTACTAAAATATAATATCATGAGATCAGTCTAAAATCACGAAATTTTTTGTTTATTTCTAAAAATAAAATTTCTATCAATTATAATTTAATTATTTTATTTCATTTTTCTTTATATCAAAATTAATATTTGGTGAATAATAATAATAATAATAATAATAATAATAATAATAATAATAATAATAATAATAATAATAATAATAATAATAATAATAATAATAATAATAATAATAATAATAATAATAATAATATAAACAGTACAAGCTTTGTGATACCCAGTGCAAATCCCAATAGTAGACTAGTTTCGAGCTTTTGGCTCTCATCAGTACTATGCGGGAGACACGAAGATTTCTCTTCGCGCCAGGTAAGTATACAATATTGTTGATTCAACTCTATTGCATACTTTCCCCGGTACACTGGAAATCACATCGCTTGCAAAATAGCTTGGTCACAGAAAAAATCTGTAAACTTGTAAACATGGCGTATGAAAAATCATAATCACCTCTGCGGACTAAAAAATTAGTCGATACACAGAAACTGTTTACAAGTGCATCCGATTACCTTTAGCATTTTTGACTTTCAAAGTAATGGTGTAAAATATTTTTGTCGGATGTCTCACTTGAATAAAATAAACAGTACAAGCTTTGTGATACCCAGTGCAAATCCCAATAGTAGACTAGTTTCGAGCTTTTGGCTCTCATCAGTACTATGCGGGAGACACGAAGATTTCTCTTCGCGCCAGGTAAGTATACAATATAATAATAATAATAATAATAATAATAATAATAATAATAATAATAATAATAATAATAATAATAATAATAATAATAATAATAATAATAATAATAATATAATAATAATAATAATGATAATATTAATATAATAATAATAGTAATAATAAAAATAATTCTAATTTTTTAATTGAAATTGAGAAATATCTGGAAAAATGCTCATTTAAAATTGGAATAATAAAAATTATGAAATTGAATTTATAAAAATTGTTCTCGCCTGTTTGAGAAAGCTAATTAGTCTATTTATAAAACGTTTTCAGATGTGATTTTTTATGATTGAATATGAAAAGGAAATAAGAAAAATTTCCATAAACAAGATAATAAATATGTAAAAATTAATTGAACATTTGAATAGTAATTAAAGGAGAAATCTGTAATTTTCAATTAAATGTTTTTGAATAATAAATTCTGAATGATAGAGGAGAGATGAGCATGGCGATGAAGGGAATTTTTCCTAAATTTATGTGCAAAATAATGATGGATTTTTAATATTGTGATGCATATATAATTTCGTTTTTATATTAAATGGGTATATAAAATACACAATGAAAGAAACAGGTCGAGATAAAAATAATTTCCATAGTTCTGTATCACGTTCTCTATCCTTTTTGTCATTGTTGTAAATCAACTCTGTAAGAAGATTTTGACTTAAAATCGAAAATGTTATTAAAAATAATTTATGAATGATGATTTATATTTCATAAAATATTTACTTATCCGAGATAATTGATAGTTAAATGAATTCAACTGAATGAAGAAAAACGTCACAATTTAGTGAAAGTAATATTTTTTAATAAGCTTGTGTGTATTTTGTAATATGATGTATTAACAGGCACTAATCCGAGGCGGGGGCTCACGGACTCAACTCTCCCCACCTCAAGACCATAAAAAAATCATTAAATATGTTGTATCATTCACAATGGATGAAACCCAGTTAAATGGTTCGGCTTTGTTGAATATGCACCAAGAAACGAAAAATTAATATACATATTTTGTCGTAGATAATAAAAATGTCAGATAATATAAATGTGTGAAAATAATAATAATAATAATAATAATAATAATAATAATAATAATAATAATAATAATAATAATAATAATAATAATAATAATCTTGAGCAAGATACACACATGCATAAATAATAAAATATCGTACCTTCGACATTCAGATATGCATTACTTAATATTTATTTATACAAATTCAACATGCAAATATCTTATTTCAAATAAGTATTATTTACAGCTATCCTACATTCCCCCTCGTTTTAAAATGTTTGATCCATTCGACATTTCTAATTTTCGATTTTCCATTCTAAAATTCCATCATGAAACTTCTGTCATGCGATTTCTATATTATTATTTTACCTGACCTTCAAATCTATCTACTTTTTTATTTGCAACATGCTTTTTTACAAAAACAACATCCCAGAAATCGAAAATTCAATTTGGTCTTACTTCATTGTTTTCCTTGTATTCGTTTTTGTAACTCTAATCTTTCTGATTTGCGTTTTCCCCTTAATAATGGCAATTCACATGGTTCGTCATTTTCATACAGCTAAATTTAATTGTGCACAACTCACCTGAGACGTTTTCTGAATTGCTGCGTTCAGCATAAATTCAACTTCAGGAAGTATTTCGACTCAGTCTTTTTATGTTCTTTTTTTAAGGAAATCTGGATGGCATCTCTAATAGTTCTAAATTGACGTTCTATTTATCCATTAGCTCAATGATAATACGGACTTGAAGTATACTAGATTAATACCATGTTTCTCTGCAAATGCTTTTAATAAAGCTGACTCAAATGGTTTTCCTTTATTACAATGAATACTCCTTTAAGAACCAAATTCAAAATCCATTTTTTGTTAATTATTGCTGCAACTGTCTTTTCATATTGATTTGAAACTGCACATAAAGAAATATAGTTACTAAATCGGTCAAAATATACTTCTTTCCACCCTTAGTAGTTTTCATTGGGCCACAAACGTCCATGAAAATTAGTCAAACAAATAAACTTATGTAGGTTTAATTAGCTTCTCTACTGTTCGCGTAGTCATATCCTTTCTTCTTTTGATAATTTTCGCACTTACTGTCTATTTATTTAATAAATTCTTGTCTGTTCAACTCTTTTATCAACAAACAGCTTTCAGAGATATGAATAAATTTTAAACAAAAAACCTTTTAATTTTTTCAAATCATTAAAAGTGTTGTGAAATGAATTGGAGCATTCCATCCTTGTAGTGTGCATCCAATCAAATCTATACAGTGTACAATATCGCAATCTGAGACTTTGTGCCTTGATATGTGTGTTTGTTTATTATTGTTTTGGGTTTTTCTGAATTTATTGGAATCACTTTCGTTTTTAAGTTATTTAATTGTTTTTTGTTTGAATAATTCGTTGGAAATAAAGAATTTAAATTTTATTATGAATGTAAAAATTGAATTATTTGGCTATGGAAAATATAAAGATCATTTCACCAATATTTTCTAGTCTGATAAGAATTTTATTGCTATTTCAAATTGCTATGCCAATGATAAGATATTAGATGTGCTTTATTCCCAAGAAACAATGAAGATTAATTATGATTTTGACGAAGCTTTTCCATTAGTTAAATGTAACTTTCAATAGAAATAGACAAAGTTAAGGCAATAGAACAGATTGATATTAAACCTAGGTTTGAATAGTTTAGAACTCTTAAATATACATATGGTCAGCCTCGAGTGAATTTTCAATTTATAAAATTTATTAGACCTAATAACTTCCAATTATGTAAATTTGAACCACAATAAATTCCGATTCAAGAGCGAACCCCAGATATTACAAAGTCGAATGAATGTCAAAAATTCGAATCAGATGATATAAATGAATTCAGAATTTGTCAAATTAAATTTCGATAAAATCAATATTGTTGAATCATCAACAGAATTAATATAAAGAATATATGCTCAATCAGCTAACTAGCACTCGATAGAAACTATGCCGAAAATATTTGGCAATCCTGAGGGCGGAATGTCTTTTGGCATCCAGGGCAAGGGTTAAATTTTGCGCCCCATCAAAATAATAAATACGTAATTCATGATATTCTATTGGTTGAGATAGGTTTATTTTTAAAAGTCTAAGCTCTGGACCTTCGCTGTCACTTAGAATTTTATCCTTCATGGTGAGGTGATGGCTAATATAAAACGTCAAACAATACCAAATCCAAAAAACTACTTGCAACACATATTGAATAAATCGAAACCATGACGACCTTGGAAACGACCTTGGTAATCCTTAAGAATATTGTTTGAATATTGTCATGTAATTTCACAAATTACTGAATCCTTTTATTTAGATATGAAATTTGTTTTTATTAAAACGGCGGTATTTAGTCAAACTGTGACAGAAAAAGTAAAATACTAAATTATTCATAATGAATAATAGGATTACAAAAACTTCAAACAAATTAATGCAAATATCCTAAATCTGCTACTTTTAAATTGTTTTAATTATGCCACAGTTGGTTTTTACATCAATTTTTGATTTTATAATGACAGCTGATTTTTCAATCTAGTTGAATGAGATAATCTTTTATGATTTCCCACTATATCCGAATGGAAATAAAATATAAGAAGAATTCAAAGTTCTGAAAACAAATTTTGTTTATGCGTAATTCCACAATAATAGAGCACCCCCCTTTCCTTATAATTATGTGCTTATTTTAAAGACTAGATTAAGGCTGTCTAAAGGATGCTTTTATGATATTGTTATCTTTATTTCAGACACTTTTTTACATAATTATAATAATTCCTTTTTCATTTTCGTCTTTATTTAATAATGATCAAATTCTCTTGAAAAAGGCAGTGCCGAAAATTCGTGAATATCAAAAACATCGATATATTACTGATTTATAGTCTTCAAGCTCTTTTTAATAAATTCAATGGAAAGAAAATCAGTGATGAAATTGGAAAAAAAAGTTCTTATCATATTTATTTTTTTTAAAAATAGTAAATCTTATATTTTAATATTTTTTAAACAGTTTATATATTTAAAATTTATTAATTTTAAATAATTTTCGAGTATTTACTTACACTTTATATTTACCGCAATTATATTAGATACAATATTTTTAGAAAATTATTAATTAAAAATGATACTGAGTCCTATATATATATATATATATATATATATATATATATATATATATATATATATATATATAAATATAATTATTAAATAAATTTAAATAATATATAAAATAATACATATTCTACAATAAATAAAATAAATCCATTATTTTAATGAAAATTTTGGATACGGCTTATAGAAAGGTGGAACTAATAGTCCGATATTTAAGGTAAGAACAATTATACTGCTGTATGTTGAATACTCAAACGGTAAAAGGTTTTTATTTTTCTAATAGAAATCTTTGATTAAAACATTTAATTTAATTTGATTGAATACTTTTATAAAAAAGAAAAATTATATAAATTTTTATTTTTTAATAAAATAATCACTTATTTGAAATTAACTGTTTGTTCTCCTTACCATCAATAATCATTATTTGTTTTATTAGATCAAAGTGCTAATGACTTTAACTTCTGTAAATAAAGAAAGGCGTCCTTAAAATGTAGTCATCGTGAATAAATTTACTTACATCAAACATGGACACTGAATTTAATAATGGTAATTGTTACAACAATTAAACAAATTATTAAACAATTATTTCGTTCTTAATTTTTTAATTTTTACATTTTATTACGCTCATTGTGAAACTTCAGATTTTCATCTTTAAGGTATGTTTATAGTATGGAGATTTTCAATTTATGTCGTTAGAAAATAAGTCATATTAGAGTTACCGCTTTTGTTGGAACTTCTAGTATCTTCGACATCCATACAAAATAATTAAATAATTTAAAATTCCAATAACTTATTTTCAAAGAAGTCAGGCTAGTTCACGTTAATTAAACAAAATCTTTTAATTAATTTATTTTTAAAATTTCTTTTATTTAAAATTTAAAATATGGTAGTTTTCCTGTATATGGTTCAATGTATTTTTAGTTTAAATATATTAATTACATATAATTAAATATACACTCCAGTAGGGCCTGAGGTCGGTGTAACGATGCAACCGCACAAGGCCTCACGTCGTTCCCGCTATTAAATAAAATGTTATTAATAAATTATTTTTATCTTTTCTTTTTGAAAAAATTGCCATAAATAACTTTATTATAATTTAAAACATATAATTAATTTATATTAATAAAAGTTTGTTAAGTGTAGTATTAATATATATGTATATAATTTCTGATAGATTAATTCACAATAAAGAATTTTATTTTTGAAATTAAACAATTTTGTTAATAACTCAATATTTTCATTATATTTTAATTGAATTTTTAAGTACTTTTAAGCTTTCTTCTCTTAAATCGTTTATATGTGTAGTTTAATTATTTTTAATTCTTTATATTTCATGTAATAATTTCTGGCACAAATTCTACCAAAGAATTTCTAAAGTTTTGACTGGTTACAATATTTCTGTGTCTTTTTGAAATTTCATATTGTTCAAAATTTCTGAAGTGGAGTATCGTAGCTTAATCAAGTTCTTCTTTTCGTATAAAAATATGCATAGTAAAATCTTTGACCTGTTACAGGTAACATACCAGAAGAATGGCCTATCTATGACTGATGTTAAATATTAGTGAGAAAGTTCAAAGAAGAACTCACTTTGATTTTAATGAAGAAAGAGAAGACTGGCCGGCAGAAACGTCTGTTGTCTGTTGATGAAAGATTACAGAAGGTAATCCAAGAAAAGGGTCTAATTAACATGAGAAGGCTGGCAACGCATCTGAATATCAGTGTTGTTATTCCCAATGTATGATTGAAGTCATTTTGTCTTATAAAACTCTGTTCCAGGTTTGTATCTCACTACTTGATTAGCAAAATGATGGAGAAAGGATTGGAGAGTTGCAAGAGATATTAGCAATTGATGGAGGAACCGAGGATAAAACCACATGTAGCATGTATTTACTGGTAACCAAACGTGTGTCGGCAGATAGGAAATTGTCTTGTGAGAAACCTTCTTTGAAAATGAGAACAGGGTCAAATCATGGACAGGTTTCACAATCGATAGCCAGTTTGTGCAAACTGTGACGAACAAAAGAAGAAAGTCAAGGAACACACCACTCTGGTCCCTTCAAGATAATTGATAGGGTGCACAAAGCAGGCGTTTCTCAAAACACAATTTAAATTGCCAGTATGATTCCTGTGTAATACACAATGCGGTCTCTTCGTGTTGCATATGTGGATTTCCTCATAGTCCTAACAGAACTTGCCCGCCGTTGGAAAAAGGTGTGCAAATATGCAGACTCTATGGACAATACGTATAGGAATGAGCATGTGAAAGAACAAAAATGAATTTTCTATTTACCATCATTACATTGAATTGTTGTGAGGCTTTAAACAATGCGTCAATTCTAGAAATTGTGTGTACTGAACGACCCTTTTACAAATATTTATAAGGCTTGAATTTTGAAGGGTATATCATTTTCTGTTCATCCCATTGTATTATTGGGTGAGTTTTCTTATCAGCATTTATATGTAATTAAAATGTATTTGGAGTGCGCAGTAGAATATATCTTATTGCATAATTGTTCATAACTGCAGCAGTTTTGATATGAACTTGTAATGAAATTTTAAATTAATAAGAATAAGGATTAAAGGTCTTTGAATGGGCCTGTTTCTTTGTAGTTAAATGAGTCCTGACCCATTGATTATTGTTTATTTTATTTATTTATTTAAATCTGTAATTAATCGAGATATCCTCTTCGAATCGCGTGATGAAAACAAAAACCCATAAAACAAGGCATCAACCTCATTGCCCAATTTTCAAAATCCAAGGCAGTTACCTCAAAACACAAATCTGTAAGCTATTTGGCATGTAAATTTCTTGAACTTATATGAGCTTATATATATTGAATCTTATATGTGCTAGAAGGAGAAAAAAGTGTCTATCAGAACAAAATTTACTAGTGGATCAAAGATCGAATCGTGTAATGTACATTGGATCTGTTGACGTTGTAACAGCAGAAGTTGAAGAAGCGAAGTGAAAGGAAAGAAACGGAAGAAACTAAAATAGCTAAAGAATCTTTACAAGCTACGGCAAGGGTTCCACAAGTAGTCGAAGACAAAGATCTTGCTTCAATATTTGAATCTTAGCAGAGTGATTCAACGCCAGTGAAAATGTCCGCGACGCAAAATATTCTTTCAAATGTGACCATCAAACGGTTATAGTTTCAACACCCATGTTTTACACTATAGAAATCTAAAAGGTGGTAGAAAATTTAAATACTGCACAAAAACACAACACATACTAAATAATACATCCAAACTTTCGATATATAGAAGTATAGCTGCTGAGATAATTTTATAATAACTTTATTTCAGACAATTTTGAGGAAAGAAAGATCGCTGACAATTTTTTTAAATCTGTTTATGAAGAAACTACGTTATGTTGTCATGACAATGATGAAATATCACCGTAGGATTTATTTTTAAGTTAAAATTAAGTTAATTATTACTTCGAATCTCAGATATTTCTATCAAGCCTTTCTTAAATAAATTATAATTCAAAATTTATCTAATTTACACTAAATTCAAATAATTCCAAAACAAATTTCAAGTATAAAATCCTTTAAAAAAGCTGAAAAGTAATTAAAATTAAATTATAATACAAATATTGACTAAAAGTAATATTTAAGAACATGAATAATTATCTCATAACTATATAAAATCAAAATTCAAGCCATTAAATTTACTTAAAATTAAAAATCTAACTAAAATAAATTACATAAAATAAAATTCAGTTTCGCGTAAATGATGAGTCACTAATAATTGATATACACACCAATCCACAATTATAGAAACCGTATCTCAGCGATTTCTGGTGTATAGGTTCTTATTTAATGCCAATTTTTTCAATGACACACGCCAACACATTTATTATTATTTATGTTTATTATATTATTGACTTCTTTGTAATTGTAAATTAAGAGCACGCAGTCTAAAAGGACGTGATTCCTGTGGTAAGTAAAAATTGCGCAGTTTGAAAATGAAATAAAGTAATGTTTAGATTTTAATAAAATTGTAATAGTTCATACCACAGTCAGTTTAAGTTGCCATCGGAATAAATTTGGTTTAAAAATACAAGTCCATGAAAAGTAATTTTTTAAAGCCGTTGAAATTGCCGACTGAACAAAGTTTTTATCAAATTTAAGATTCTGGTATCTAGATTAAATTACATAATTTTAAAAATGTGCGCAAATTAGAAGCCAGAAATTGAAATATTCAGCGGCAGATGAATAAAAATCAAATATAAAGTATTACAATATCCGAAAAGAAATTGTAATATCAAAAACTCACGATTAAAGACGATAAAACGGTTACAAAATGGATTTCGGAAAATAACCAAAGGAAAATTCTAATACCTTTTGGATAAAATTCAGACGAAATAGATAGACAGTCATAGGTAATTAATTTGCCAGAAAGTATTAGATTTTTCATTTTACATAAATTTCTAAATGCAAATCGGGAAAAAATTAACAGACAAATTAAAGACTTGTATTAAAAGTGTCTTGTTTTGCAAGAAATTGAAATGCTCGCTTTAGCGATCTAAATTTATCAAATACTGCAACTATGAGCAACTATGACTCACTTAAGGTAGCCAAATGCCTCGTCATCTAATTAGTGACGTGCATGAATGGATTAACGAGATGTACCGCCCCAGTCAAACTCCCCACCTGATTACATAATGTTTCCAGTTTTAATTATCATTCATTACATCTGTGGCTAAATTGAAAAATATATCGAAATATATACCGAATGAACATTTTCAACAATATATAAAACTTTTATTGATATCACAATAATAACAAACAAATTGACGAAATTTTACAACTTAATATTTACCCATATGGGATTATATGATTTTCAAACCATTTTGGTTGAACATTCTTGGGATCAAATTGTTGAGTTTTTAATTAGATAAATAATAAAATCGGTGTTTCTGACTCCACATGTTCTGTCAAAATAATTAGATGAACCATACTGAACTGTAATAATAATCACCTCTTTTCTTTAATCGTTTGACTTAACTTGATTCTTTTATTTTCCTTTCTGTTCATTCTATCTTTTGACTTTAATTTTCCCTTTAATCCTAATGTCAAATTGTTAATTGTCAAATATATATATATATATATTTATTATTTCCCTTTGACATGTGATCCGATAAAATGCTAACATTTGCGATTTAAGCTAGGAAAGACTTCATAAATTATTCTAGATTCTCAAACACCTATCTGATCAGTTGTTATTGATTTTGAGAACATTTTCTTTTTAAATAATAATATTTTAAAAATATTATAAATAACTGGATCAAATTTCAAGGAAGTAAACTTATAAGAATTATTAGGAATAAAAATCAAAATATAATTATAAGCAGCAAAGAGATTAAATTATTATTCAATTGTTCAACATTTAATTAATGTTGCTACCTAGAAATCATCACTTTATAATAATAATAATGAAAATAATAATAACAATAATAATAATAATAATAATAATAATAATAATAATAATAATAATAATAATAATAATAATAATAATAATAATAATAATAATAATAATAATAATAATAATAATAATAACAATAATAATAATAATAATAATAATAATAATAATAATAATAATAATAATAATAATAATAATAATAATAATAATAATAATAATAATAATAATAATAATAATAATAATAATAATAATAATAATAATAATAATAATAATAATAATAATAATAATAACAATAATAATAACAATAATAATAACAATAATAATAACAATAATAATAATAATAATAATAATAATAATAATAATAATAATTAAAACTATACTAATTATGAAAAGGAATCATATATATATATATATATATATATATATATATATATATATATATATATATATATATATATATATATATATATATATATATATATATATATATATATATATATATATATATATATATATAAGATTACAAGAGCAATTATTATATAAAACATTCGTATCGTTTTATTATTAATTAAATTAATTATTTTTCTGTCACACATTCAAATTCCTTTGAAATTATATTCTCAAAAGCATCACAATGGAATGTCATAAAATTTGTGAAAATTTGTTTAATTTTCAATTGAAATTATAAAATGCGAATTGATGTCAAATTTCTAGTATTAGAATTCCCTGTTTATGTCATAAATGCATCATTTAAATCTGATTTTAGTTCTAAGATGCCATTAATCTTATTATTATGATAGATTTCAGTGTTGCATGAATCTTAGGATAATTTATGAAATTTTCCGTGGCATAAATCGCAGATGTTGGCACTTTATCGGATCACATGTCGAAGCGAAATAAGGAAACCTCGAATGAATAGGATTTGTATTATAAAATTAAAACAAAAACAATTCTAAAGAATTAATCTGCTGAATAAATCCGGGCATTATTTAATTATTAAAATTAATATATATTTATTTTTGACAGGTTGAATATTATTCAATGAATAATCATGTCTACAATTGTCGGACTAAAAAAATCTTATAATCATCCCAAACTTTGATACGAGAATTTGTAATTATCTTTTAGGTGACCACAAATGATATTTTTTCAAGTTTTAACCCGATTTTATTAAAGTTTTTATTAGCATCCCTTCAGTCCTAAAATTTTGATATTGAAAAAATAAACTTAGTGCTATCAATCATTTATTGGAAGCACTACAGCAACTCCACAACCAATTTTGAACTAATTTTTTTAAAGCTCCCTGTGAATGGAAGGCATACTTCAAATACTATCTTCTCTCTATTTTGATTGAGATTATTTATTTATATGCAGTGTAAATTATTCAAGATTTTAGAAAATTAATTAAACAAAAAAATAGATGTCTTTGGGGATTAATAAATTATATTTGTTAATTAATTACTTTAAAAATAATAGAACTCATGTTATATCGAAATAAATCTAAATTTTTATTAATAAATACCTAAAAATCCTGTAAAAATAATTAATAAATAAGTAAATGGCTAAAATAAATAAACTTATAAATTAACTACATTTAATCACAAATTATGAGTCATCTGTAATTGTTGTACACACCAACCTGTATTATAGATGCGTTTATTCAGTGAAAACAAGTGTGTTATAACTTTAATAATAGGCTGGAAAAATAAAAAATGTTTAAATCACAAATTAATATTCAATTAACAACGAATTTATTGAAATTATTTAATTAACTCATTAAATCATAACTATTGTGTCATTATTGTTTCCGTATATAACTATTTTCTAACATTTTAACAACGCCATTTTAAAAACACTACTCAAGTTTCAACATTTTTTCTGATATTCCCAAATTCCTTGGTCCATAATTTTTAAAACTGAATTTGGATCAATTTCACCACTTTCTATATCTTTAAGAATTCCAATATATAAGCTTAAAATGTCAAAAATAGATGACCCGCGTATAAACCGACCTATTAAAAATGATATTTTGGGTAATATATAATTTATTTCAAATTATGCCAATAACTATAACCATAACCTAACCAAAATTACTCGGCCTATACGCGAGTATATACGGTAAATTTTCTTTATAATAATTAATATTTCTATAATTTGGACTATTAAAGTGACTCTAAAGATAAAATTTAATATGAATATTTATAATTTATAACTCAATTGGTATGTAATTGGTGAAAAGAATAAATCTAATGAAAATTTCTAATGAAAAATTGTTGATTTAATATTACACAAACACTAATAAATTAACTTTATTTTATTTGTTGATAAAGTTATTACAAAGGTAAAAATTATAAATTAATATCATAATAATTAAATTAAAATTATAATTAATTTTTTTTATTAATTAAAATAATTATAAAATATTAAAGAAAAAATCTTATCAAAAATTGGATGGATATGTCAAATTTTATTAATTGATAATCTCATGATTTGGCAATTTAATTTCACAACTAAAACGAATATTAATAATTTACATACAATATTCCATAAAAATAATTTTAGTTAATTTTTAAAAATTTAATTATTCCGATATTTCCAAAGCAAATCACATGGTCAAAATGCAAAACTGTTTTTAATAAGCTTTAAATGCCAAAATTAATTGGAATAAAGACCTATTATTGGAAAATAAAAATTTCTGTTTTTGACTATTTTTATTAACCATAAAGCAATAAATAATGAATGATTTTTTCCCATTAATATTTCCATAAATTGTGAAATGTGATTTTTAATAAATCTTGGATGTAGCCAACAATATATATTTATATATTAGAAGAACTTTTTTTCCAATTTCACCACTTATTTTTTTTCCATTGTATGTATTAAAAAGACCTTGAAGAATATATAAGGGAAATACTTGAAAAAGGCAGTGCAGAAAATTCGTGAGTATCAACAAACATCGAGATATTACTGATTTATAATCTTCAAGCTCTCTTTTTAATAAATTGATTTATTTGTTTTTGTTTTACCAGATGACTTTAGTTTAAACCACTAACCTAAATTGAGATTAAAAAAGTGCGTACATGAAATTCCTGAAATTCCTGATCAATAAAAAATATATAATATAATTAATTTTAAAATATATACAAGGTTAATTATATTGAAATATTTGTAAGTAATCTTCAATCATCAAAATAATTTTTTCCTTGGATTTATTCTTGCAAATATTAATTTATTTGCTATTTTAGAGCTAATATAATTATTGAGCAGTATAATTTAACCCACTAATTATAGAAAAATGGCTTTCTAAGATAACAAAACCTTCAAATGGAAAGGAAAAAGATACGTTGCAGCCAAGTTCCACCACTTCCGTAACGCAAACTGATGTAAATGTGGGGTCGAACTCAAATGCTGCTCCTAATAATGCAACATCAGAAACTGAAAAGGTAATTAATACTTTCACGGCTAAAAATTTTAATGGGAATAAAAGAAAATGCAAATCACATTAGGTAAAGACAACTTAGTATATTTTCTAATAGTTAATTTATTTATGTTTTCTTAGTTTAGTTTCGTGGATTTGAGAAAATTTAAATTTTAATCTTAATGTGCAATAAAATGAATTTAATTAATAAAATATTATTGTTCCTATAATTCTTTTATTTTATTTATATAAAAAAAGTCGCGTAATATTCTTTTCATTTTCTGGAAGGTCGCGGTCGAAAAAGGTAAAGAATCACTGTTTTTTTAACAAAAAATGATACAGGGTTCTTCAACCTGAGTTCCTTAATAATTCTAAGGGCTTTCCGTACGATTCTATGCAAGAAAGAGTATATTCAATAAAAGTCGATTTCTTTGAAGTTTCATAAAAGTAAGTAGCATTCCAGGAAAGTTTTAATGGTAAACTAATTTCAAGTTTATTTGATTTTCATCGGTGCCTTATTAGAAACTCCATCCCACCTGAAAACTTAAAGTCTGACCGCATCGAATATTATATTTGTACGCTCTATACTATTTTTATGCGGAATTAGAAAAAAAAATCACACAGAAATAAATCGCATAAACCTACACAATAACTATTCTTATCATATAAATCAGCGTTTCCCAAACCTTTTTGACAACCAACCCGGTACGAAAACCATTTATTTACAAAACAAATTTTATTTTTTACTAAAAATCAAGTTATTTGTTTGTATATTTTATACACAAAAATTGCTAAATAATTATATAACAGCGTTTCCCAAACTTATATGCTATATATATATATATATATATATATATATATATATATATATATATATATATATATATATATATATATATATATATATATATATATATATATATATATATATATATATGCTATATAAAAGAGTACAAATACACACTTCAGCATTATTCCTAGTGACTAACCGATGTAATAATATGTAAAAGAAATTTTTTTCGTGTTTTTACAATTTTTCCCGCGACCCAGCTGAATTTTTCTGCGACCCGGTACGGGGTCTCGACCCACACTTTGGGAAACGCTGATATAAATAACTTCTTACAAACTAGACATATGTGTAATTCATATTCTTTTTGTCACCAAATCAATGTAAACATAATAACAAATTTTTGTGTCTGATTTCGAAATTTGCAGAGTTTTTTACTCGATAACGATGGGACACAAATAAGTTTGATAGTAGTCTGCCATTACAAATAATATAGAATATCACATTTTATTTTATTTTAAACAGTAATTCATCCAAAAACCAATGTCAGATTAGCAATGAAGTCCAAGTATATGCAATCCGGATTCCGTCCTGTATTTCGATAAACTTGGTTAATTTAATTTGAAAAAATTAATTTTTTGTTCAGTTTAAGTTTTTATTTTAAGATTGTTTCCTTTATTTAACTTTCATGAATGCATAACAATTAAAGAAAATTAAAATAAAAATTTATTAAATAATATAACAATGATTAACAGACTTACAAAACGATATTATAGAATTAATGGAATTATTACATAGGTGTTACATAATAAATATTTGATCAAATAAAATCATAACAACGAGCAAAGTGCAAATAAAACGATTGAAACAAATTCCGCAACACAAACCCGACTTTTGGGATTTCCTAAATTATTATTATTATTATTATTATTATTATTATTATTATTATTATTATTATTATTATTATTATTATTATTATTATTATTATTATTATTATTATTATTATTATTATTATTATTATTATTAGTATTATTATTATTAGTATTATTATTATTAAATAATAATAATATATTTAATATTATTATAGATTTATTATTTCAATTATTTTATTGAGGACTGTATCAAAATTTCCTTTAAAAAGTCAATTATTATCACTGGTAATTTTATTTCACTTACTCTGACAACATAAAATAAATTTTCATTAACTCGGGGAAAATTTACGCCCAAAAACTGAAACTATTGTCACCGGCCTGTTGCCTCATGATGAAATATGAGAAAAAATATTAAGAAAAAATTTATCAGAAAACAATCATTGAATCCATTTAGTACAAAATTGTAGAAACTGTTTCCCGTTTCAGTATGCAAAAGAAATTGTCGAGCAATGCTACTGGAAACCGGCTGCAGTTGTATTTTAAGGCGGCAACACATCGAAAAATAAGAAGTAATTTTTCTTTAGAAAAAAAATTATCTCTTCATAATTTTTGTTTTTCATTTATTTTCTAAGCTGAAAAAATTCCTAAAATATTTTCGATGATAATTTACTTTTATTTATAGAATGTTAAAAAATATTTCAATGACAGTATAATTATTTATAGCGAAAATTTAATTTATACTCTCAAGAAATTATTTTCTTCATTTATATTCAAAATTTACTCAAATGTTAAGGTGCTCTCAATAAACAATAAAAATTTAAAATCATAAATATAATCATTGACCACAAAAATCCTAAATCCATTACTCATTGAATCGGACAATGACGGTGAACCTTTTTACAAGTTGGTTAAAACTAAATTTAAAATTTTTACCAAATTACGATCCACTAATTATGTGAATAATTACAAAACTAAAAAATGCATATAAATGTGATTTTATTTAAATTAAAATTGTTTTACCAAAAATGTAAAGCTAGTTTATACTCTCTCTATATTAACTTCGCTGATGTTTGTATGTGCCAAGCAAATTTGGTGAGGCCAAATTAACCTACTTTCCATGATCGGATTGAAATTTGGCAAGTAGATGCGTTGTCGAGAACACTGCATGCTATCAAAATTTCAGATTGATCCGAGCACGGAAAGTGGTTTAATTTAAAAAATATTAATATGTCAAATCTAGTGTTATTTCCTTATTTCAATATAAATTTTTATCTATTCATTAACTTCGGATTAAAGAGATAACGTAATTATATCTAAAATATGTTATATAAGTTTGAACCAATAATTGATATGATTATCATTATCACATTATAATGATCACATCATTTAGGGTTTCTTTTTGTCACCCAAAAAGTGATTTTACGTAAAAAATAAATATTTCATTGCATTGAGAACAAATATTGAAATTTTAGTTTCAGTAAAATTAAGAATGAAACATAAAGAGTTTCAAAAACCATATTTTTATGGTTGAAATTTTTCATGGAATAAAAATATCCATGCATTTTTATTATTTCCAGAATTTATGAATAAAACAAAAATTAAAATTAAAATTTATAGAAATTTTTTTTTTGAATACGAAATTAATTTTTTTAAGATTGTTCTTGAATTTTTGGTTTAAACTTATGTAGCAATTGGTTTATAGTCTGCGCCGTTCCGCTGATTCTATAAAATTCAATACTTCTATGATACAGATTTGTTTGTAAACCAACTGTGTGAGTCATTATTTTTGTTATTTTGACATTTTCGAAAACCATTTTAGAAATGACTCGTAGTATGTATCATTTTATATAGATATGATACGTTATTCAAGCTCTAAAATATTACTTCTATACAACATTTATATTATAATTTATTTTTAATTACTTTTTTAGCATCTTTGGGGACTTATGTTTTAACTATGTTGTAATTCATGAAGAGCATTTACATGTTTTTATATTCTATTATTATGTATCTGGTAAACGTTCACACCCCTTCTATTATTTATATGATTTTACTAAACATGCTTTCATCTCTTCTTGAGTATGTAATACATTTGGTTATCAACGAAGTGAATTGTGTTTTTATTTATTTTTAATTTGAGTATTTATTTTAACATATATTTATTATGTAATCATTAATTAAAATATAGGGTTATTTTTTAATTAATTTTTAAATATTTATTTGTCAATTAAGAAGAAAATTCTGAATTTATTTATAAAATAATTTTTTCTAAAAACATCAAGTATATTCATAATAATGACAAAACCATTTTTCCTAATTATATATTTTTTCCTAGCTGATGGTCTCCCATTTGGTGAACACGCAAATGAAATGATGGAAATAGGAAATTATGAAATTCATTTCTGAAAGAAAAATCACTTTGAAAATTCAATTCAGTTCATCTTAATTATATTCGATTATTTTGACTTTAATTGAAAATAATTAAATTTAAATCAAAATTGATTTTAATTAATTAATTAATTAATTTTGTTTTTATATGATTAATTTTTGTTTTCATCTTACAATATAACTTGAAAAGATATTTTATACATTGTGGATAATGTCCAGTTGATTTTTTTCATTTTAATAGATAATTATAATAAGACATATGTATATCTATGTATGAAGATGTGCATTCGAAGATTGGTATACCTTCACTAGTGACGTCCATAGCTAATTCATGGAGTAAAAAATTTCATATCCATTTAAATCGGCCGATAATGGTTGTTTTCTTGTCATAGCATGCCAATGTGGCACTTTCATATGCAAAATCAACCCATTTATTTCATAACTTAATATTGGCTTGACAGAAATATTTGTATCGGAATGCGTTCGGACCAGAAACATAACTTTAAATCTTTCTCCTTTTCCTTTTCGTATCGAGCTCCATTAAATAAGCTTTCATACACAAGTTCAATTTTATTCACTTTTTCTAATTCACAAACACTAGAAAAATTATTCATTTAATAATAATTTAATAATAATTTATTTATTTTTCAACTAGGTCAGATTCAGCCGTATCTTGTCAAAAGAAAAGATAAGAAAAATCTCAATCTATTATTTCCCATTAATATCATCTATTGAAATAAGTGACAGATAATTTCCCAGCCAGGCCTAGGATAAAAATATCGGACCAGATTATATATTTTGACAATAATTATCATAAATAATGATGACAATATTTGCATTTATTAAATCTCACATTCATAAAATCAAATTCTGATATATAAAAACTTTGAAAAACAAGACAAGAATAGGACATATAGGACAAATGTAGGGCTGGCCATTAAGAGTCCGTTGGGATTTTTAGTGAAAAAACGACAAAAATTTAAAACTCAAAGTTATTTATAATTGCCATTTTATCTTGTATCTTCAGCAATATCATGGTCAGATTCATAAGTTCCGGTCAAGGAATTTCCTATCTTTACTGGAGAAAATATCTTCCAATGAAATTTTGACATCTTCTTTAAAATTGAATGTTTGCACGCTTAATGGATTTTGAAGGGACCGAAACAAATGGAAATCTAAAGACGCCAGGTCAAGTGAATATGGAGGGTGCCACAAGACCATCTAATTTCTGTTCACTGTCAGCAATCTCTTCATAATAGGATCAGTTTTTTTCATGTTTCTCCAATGAATCGCATGTAGAAAACTTTTGTGTGAGGTTAGGCCCATTCATTTGATATGGAACCCAAAAATCTGACTTCTCAACGTGACAAAGTTGATGTAGGTGGTTTTCAATACTCAATTTAAATATTTCAAGAGAATCTTCAATCTATCTTGTCATACAACAGGGATTGATATCACACTCTAACAATATTTCTCCTCGGTACCCCTCTTGAGATACAATTAAAAAAACAACGAATTTATTGTAAATAATTTTAAGAAAATATCACTTAATTTATGTTTGGCACATATAACGACAAAAAGATAAGAAAAGTAAAGAACTTTTTCTAAATGCGAAACCGTAGATTGTTTCTTGTTGCAAACTACATTTATGCAAGTCTTAATATTAGAAAAACTTGCATTTCCACATCAATAATTTGAAGCCATTCTCGTTTCTTGACTTATTTTCGTCAGAGTACAAAATTCATGCTTGCAAAGATATGAGGTTTTGAATGGTAAAAGCGATTCTATTGCTTTCTTGCATAATCTTGGAAAATAGCGTTTCATGCATATCCAGAATACAGAGTTCTTTTTCGGCAAAGTGTTTCGGAAATCAGGTTGATACTCAAGTAGAAAAGGTTTATTTCTTCCTTGAAATCAAGATTGTTA